>JAKOOJ010000001.1:100857274-101324774 GCA_022577455.1 Arizona elegans
CTTGAGCCTGGTGGGATTCGATCTGCCAAATTGCAGGCAGCTGGCAGTCAGGAGAAGTAGCTTGCAGTACTGCATGCTAACCACTGCACCACTGCAGCTTTTTACCTTCAGGCGATGCTCTCTTTCTATTGTCAGGCCCTTGCAGCTGATCTGAGGCTGCTGTGGGTCATACAAGGCATTCGTTCTTGAAGAAGGTTCAGAGAATAGACTTCCATGGCTTCTGCTGCCTCTGAAAACCATGTAAAAGTATATGCCCCATTCTCACTCAATTTTTGGAGACCTCACAAGAGCATATCCCATTCTCATGTGGCATCTGCAGCTTCCAAAGATTGCACAAGAATGGGACCGTGCTTTCAAGAATAGTTGTCAGGTGTCGGTGAATGCATGCCACTCAAAACAGTGTGTCATAGATTTGCCATCACTTCTTTAAATGATACATTTCCCATTGCTTTCCCTCAGCATACATTTTACATCATATCAGGCTCCAGCAGTTTGCACTTGCATCTCTTTTATATGCGAGAGAATTCCTCCACCTCACCACTGCTTTGAGTCTCCTATCCTACAACTGTCTTCACTTCTGCCTGCTTCAAAGACAGAGAATAAAATGCGCCAGTGACTCTCTAAAGCAATTACTGCTCCCACCGGCTTCTTGCACACCATCTGAAAATACAATTATCAATGTTTGATCAAAATCTACAACTGTAGTAGCATCTTATCTCACATTAAAGAAATATTTGATTATCCAGTCTCTTCTCAGGTAGTGTGGATACTGCAGGATGCAATTACTATATTTACAAACTGATTAATAGCAAGTTTTATTCCCATTGAATGAATTTTTACTAATTGTTTGGAATTTTGCATAAATTTGCCCATCACTTTTAATGTTACTCGGGTTGAATGAGCATGCAAGAATTCTTGAATTCTGGGAGATGAGATACAAAACATTATGAAGGGGGGAAAACAAAAACAGTATTAACTATGTTACTGTATTGAAAAATTATCATTAAAATATTTTTAAAAAATTGAACTGCTCTTAGAATCACTATGATATCATTTTGTGAAACTCCTTCTGAAAATAAAAACAAAAATTAAAAGTTCCCCTGTCTCAAAGACATTTAAACTGAAATATTTCATCTGCCTTTTGGAGTGCTACGGGGAAAAAAGTTGAGTTAGCAGAGAGTAAATACTGGTAATTTTATTGCAAGGGAAACAACATGACATTCTAATTTAATTATTTATTTTACTTGCACAGAATTCTAATATCTATTCATTCCCCAAATGCTTCTAAAAATGGCTGATAGGAAAATGTTAGCATAATTTTTTCTCCACAACAATTTGTCTCTTAGATGAAGCTAGCAACTTCTACAGATACCTAGATCAGTCCTTAGATGCA
This sequence comes from Arizona elegans, assembly GCA_022577455.1. NCBI lineage: Eukaryota > Metazoa > Chordata > Lepidosauria > Squamata > Colubridae > Arizona > Arizona elegans. The sequence goes on from JAKOOJ010000001.1 coordinate 100,858,668, forward strand.
GCCAATAGTCCAACAAAGCTCTTAGGTTTTATCCCTGAGTAATTTGGAAGGGAAAAGGGGGAAATATAACACATACAAAATGACAAAAAACTGACAAAAAACTTGCATTTTTTTTGTACACATCACCAGAAAAATTGGCTAGTATGTATAAAGGTTCTTCAAATGTACGCTGGAAATGTAAACAACAAAGAGATATTTTATCATGTTTGATGGTCATGTAAAAAAGCCAAAATATTTTGGATTTGGACTTAATTATACATTGTACAATAATATAGACGATTTTAAAAACTCATTTACAACTGAAACCAGTTTGTGCATAGAAATTCCAGTGTACCGAACACCCAATCTCTGTCATCTATCTTATTCTCCATCAACCGGGGGCGGGGGGGATGGATACACCAGGCCAAGGCAGCAATACAGATGCAGATCAACGAAACACAAGCCTAAGTCTATTCAGAAGTTCTGGTTCCAACGTCTTCCTCCCCATCGTTTGTTCACTAAAAGGGATTTTACTTTTTCCCTCCTAAACATATCTGAAGCTGATGGGGGCTTTCTCGTAGTTTTTGCAAAATGGGTACAGACTCCTAATGAAGAGATTGTTGGTTCAGATTTCAACACGTCTTGCTTGGAATGTTATTTTTTATTTCAGATAATATCACTTCTGACATCTGATGTACCTTTTAAAATGGCAGAAACACTTATCTAAATTTGTATGGCAAGGGAAAAACAATGTACAAATGACTGTCAAGTTATTGCTAAAATATATAAATTTTTATTGGAGTAGGAAATGGAAGAAGAATAAGTGAAAAAATGTATGATAAAATAGGCTAAAAACATTGATCCATATCAGGGATGAAATGCTCCTGGTTCGGACCAGATCACCCGATCCGGTAGTGATGGAGGCGGGTGGTTCGGAGAACCGGTAGCAAAAATCCCTGCCCCCACCCAAGCCCAGCTGAGCCGCACAATCATCAGAAGCTTTTTTTTTTACTTTTAAAAGCATTTTTTGTACAACCTCTTCGGCCGAAAAAATGCTTTTAAAAGTAAAAGAAAAAGCCTTTGATGATCACGCAGCTCAGCTGGGATCATCAAAGGCTTTTAAAAGAAAAAAAAAACCCTTTTTTTTCTTTTAAATGCCTCTGATGATCTAAGCTGAGTTGCTTGATCGGCAGAGACTTTTTTTCTTTTAAATGCCTCTAACAATCAGGCAACTCAGCTTGGATCATCACAGGCATTTAAAAGAAAAAAACCCTTTTTTTCCAAAAGAGCCTTTTGAAAGCATTTTTTTACAACCTCTTCACCGAAGAGGTTGTAGAAAAAATGGTTTTAAAAGTAAAAAAAAAAATTGGCCATGCCCACCCAGTCACATTACCCCCCCAAGCCACGCCCACAGAACCGGTAGTAACAAATTTTAGATTTCACCACTGATCCATATATACACGGATCAGTGGGGGAATATGGGGTTGAAAGGATTGAAATTGGGAATAATCCCAATAATCCTGTCAGGCCAACTATTCCAGCTGGTGGGGCCCAGAAGGAGGACCTGCTCTGCTGTCGCTCCTACTCTTTGGAACATCGTGCCCCTCCCTCCCCCCCTAATGTGAGGTTGGCCCCAACCCTCCTATCTTTTCATAAGAGTCTAAAGATGTGGCTCTGAAAGTCCGCTTGGGGTCCCAGTGGGGGAACAGCATAGTGGAGGAGGTTGTTTGAGTGACCACAACTCCACCTCCCCCCACTCTGCCCCTGTCTTCCCTACATGTCCTTAGATTTTAATGTTTGGTTTTAGTTTATTTATGTTTTAATGTGTGTGTATAGATACATTTTTATGAGTGTAAGCTGCCCAGAGTTACCCGATGGTAAGATGGACGGCCAATAAATTTTATAAATGAATGAATGAATGAATGAATGAATGAATGATTGAAATTTATGATTTCCATAGTCTTAAAGAGAATTTTTTTATTAAAATGATGTATCATATTGCATTTTTTTGTACACATCACCAGAAAAATTGGCTAGTATGTATAAAGGTTCTTCAAATGTACGCTGGAAATGTAAACAACAAAGAGACATTTTATCATGTTTGATGGTCATGTAAAAAAGCCAAAATATTTTGGACTTGGACTCAATTATACATTGTACAATAATATAGACGATTTTAAAAACTCATTTACAACTGAAACCAGAGACATTTCTTTTGAAATTGATGGATACGCAGCTAGAAAAAAAATATCGAACTTTGTACTTATATACAAATGTGTTAAGACTGTTATATGTACAAAGCTGAAAAGATTCAATTTTACCCACAATGGAGAAATGGATGCTGAAGCTGATGGAATTTGTTAAGATGGCCAAATTGACTGCATTGAATAGAGAAATTACAGTACATTAATTGGAAGCTACTTGTTTGTATTTCCTTTCCTTTCCTTTCCTTTCCTTTCCTTTCCTTTCCTTTCCTTTCCTTTCCTTTCCTTTCCTTTCCTTTCCTTTCTTTTCTTTTCCTATTTTCTTTTATTTTTTTCCTTTCTTGCACTTTTAGTTTTCTCTTTGATGTCTTTTTCTTTTTTCTTTCTTTATATTAATTTGTATTACTTGGTAATTTATTAATATCCTGTCTATCTATATCTATCTATGATATCTATCTATTCTCACTCCCCACTCCCTCCCTCTCTTTTCTCAGTCTAATTATAACCAAATCTGAGATGATGGTTATAATCAGAGATAAATGTAAGGTCTTATCTCTGGTTTGAAAAGAGGATTGGGGAAGCCTGGCATGACAGCAGAGCTCGTGAGAAGCATCTAGGAGTCCAAAGAGAAAACTGGCTGGATCTGAGCAAAAATTGAGATGCAGCACCCAAAAAAGCCAATAGGGGATTGGGATGCCTAAAAAGGGACCAATGTGCCCAAACCAGAGGATGGAAATTGTCCCGTTATATCCTTCACTGAAGTTCCATGACAGATTCTGGGCCTTGCTTTTGAAAAGGAGGAGGGAGAACCAGGTTCAGAAGAGAGCTCCTAGACTGGGGAGGGATCTGAAACCATTTCCTATAGGGAATGATTAAGGGAGCTAAGCTATAAATATCTCCAAGGCTCTCACAAACTCTGATTGAAGATTGGGCAGAGTCCTTTCCAGCTGACACACTGTACGATTCTATGACTCAGGATCCATTCGATCTAAGGTTGATCAGGAAGACTTTTTTTGAGAGTTCAGAATTTGCGTCACTGACAGAGACCATTTCATCTCCACTTGGTCTCCAGCAGGCAGGAAAGGTGATTCATAAAGAATTGATGAAATTCTACCTCTTTGCCCCCTCAGATTTGCTTGCCAAAAGACGCCTTCGTGGGACCTGCAGGGCACCTCGATCTGGCCAGCCATGCTGATCCTGACCTGCTCCTCCAAGCTGCAGCTGCTGGAGAGTGTGTTGCGAAAGGGCCTCCCTGAAACACTGCTGGTAATCACCTGTTTAGTGCTCCTCTTCTCTCGGTGTAAATATAAGAGCTGATGTTTCCCCATTTACTGAGAATTTGGAGAAAAACTGTCCCTGTTAAATTTCTAAATGTGTAATAATGTTTGATGGCAGCCTTGGAATCATTTCACATTCAAGTCCACTTTTCCTTTCATCACATCTGGAAATGCAAAGCCAATAATGTCCAAAATATAGGTGTACCTGAAGTAGCGCAAACAAGAGAACCTATCTTTGCTGATTTCTTCTTCTACAGAAAATCCAAAAACCATCTGGCCTTTCAGTGAGACAGTGAATTCTTCCAAGTCACCCATCAATAGAATTTGGCTCTCAACAGAATGAACCAGCCAATCAGTGATGGCTTTCACCGACAGAGCAAATTCCAACATTGCACCCATTGTAGCATTTCACCCTCAAAAGACCTTGGGTGGTTCTGAATCAGCCAATCAGAGATGACTCACTTCTGCACCGAGATACCCCCCCCCAACCTTTTGATTAATTAGAGAGGTAAAAGCAGAATTAATCCTTCACTGGGTCTTCCTGACCTTCTTTTTAATTTAAGGTCTGTGGGGCAGTGATGCACATCAACCGTGGAAACCCAGCTCAACACGAAGTCGTGGTGGACTCTTGGCCAGAATTTAAAGCTGTTCTTACCCGACCACGGAAGGAGGTAGGAAATTACAGCAGAAAGTTGATGGGTTTTTCCCACAGCCCCCTGGCGAAAAAGGGGAGGGAAAAACACAAGACACATCTGTATCTGGGGCCCAAAAGCCATTCAGGAGGCCCTCGGGGGTGCTATAGCAGTTCTCCTTGCCTCCGTTTTCTATATCCCTCTTCCAAGAGAGCCTGGCCTCATCAGCTCCTCCACATGGTCTCTGCCATCTGTTCTATGCCCGCTGCCACTTCCTGCAGGTGCTGAAGGACAAGAGGGATTATTATGCCAACCTGCATGCTGCTTTCTATCGGGAGGAAGATGCCTGCAGAACCCTCCTGGAAAACAAAGATGCCGTAGACTGGGACAAAGCCTTCCAGCTGCAAGGCAAGGCCAGGCTCTGGCAATTTCTTTTCCACCCTTTTTTCTGGTCAGGTATTTCTCTTTATGTATTTGTAAGCCACACAGATTTGTGAGGAAATTGGGCAATCTTAAAACTGTATTAAATAAATAAATATCTACAAATCTTTCCCCTCCACCCCCTCTCTCCATATTCATATACACGCACACATAGATAAACACACAGTATGAACAATTAAATATATGGCTTAGGAAATATCCTCAGTTATTATTTCAAAAAATCCTAAATTGAGATTGACTTTGCAATAAATGTGTAAATGGGGAGAATCACACAAGGAAAATGTTCAGACTTCTTTACATTTTGGTTTATATGCTACCGAACCTTGAAGCTGCTTACTGGAATTTTGGGGTCCAACGAGTTTAATGGTGTCAGTGCAAGAGAATTTTTAGATAATCGTCTCAGCTAATAGTTGAGAACTTGAACAGATTAAATCATTTAGAAATATGGCTAATTTCTTAATTTTTGCAAAAACCAATGCAAAAAGGCATTCTATTTTACCATTTAAGTGAAATTACCAATCAAAGCATCAGTCACATTGCCTTATGAGAAATACAAACCCTATTCTTGGTGCTCTTTAGGCCAGTATCTCATTTTTCTAACTGCACAACATAGGACAGAATCAAATGATGCATAGAATTAGTAACCCTGGATATGTCATCTTCCTTTTGACTTCCACATATAGTTAGACTGCCATTTAGTCTTTAAACTCAGAAGAAGTTGGTATCATGAAAAATCCTTGTACTCTGTTATTTTATGTTCTTGTCAGATAATTCAATCCAGAATTTGTTATGATGGATGACATTTGGCCTGGTGTACTAGAGCAGTGGCCATTCTATTATATACGTCTCTAGCCAAGGAGGAGAAATCTATAAGCTTATGCAAAATTCCATTCTAGCCATTACCACCATTTCCCTGTGGCTGGTGAATGTCTCTGGGCCACCCAGTTGCAGAGTATTAGGAGTAGACAGAAGATAAGATTTCACTCTGAACCTCAGGCTTGTTTCTTGTGTCACGTCCATTCTATGTAGGTCTCCAAGATGGGCTTTATCAGACTGTGAAAGTCATGGCAGAGGCTAGAAGTGTCCACATGGAGCCCCATTTTTACCAGGCATTGCTGAACCCAGATGCAGCCAAGTTATGTCAGAACCAGTGAGTGATCGTACTCTCTTTCTAAGGCAAATGTTTTGGGGGTCTATTAATTTGGTCCCATGCAATTATCTGGAATTCAGTAATTAAATCAAAGGCCTCTGGTTCTTCTATAACAGAGGTCTCCAACCTTGGCAACTTTAAGACTTGTGGACTTCAACTCCCAGAATTCCTCAGCCAGCGAAGTCCACAAGTCTGGGAGTTGAAGTCCACAAGTCTTAAAGTTGCCAAGGTTGGAGACCCCTGTTCTATAACTAATCCTATCCTCTGTAGAAAACTAGGAATAGTTTCTCCTGTTTGTAAAAATGAGACAGGTTTACAAATAAGGTCCCAGTTTTACTGTCAACTTGGAAGATGTGGGATGAACAACAGCTAATAGAGAGTAGGTAGAATTCCCTGAACGTAACTGCTTCATTGGCTTTTCCAAAAAAAAAAAAAATGGCTTTGGGAATATTAGAGGAGATTTTAAAATAAAGCAAAACACAAAAAAGATCCTAAAGCTGATTACCGCAGTTTCAAAAGACTGTTAAGGAGATATTTCAGAATAAGTGGGATTTGTGTTTTCCCATTACTGGGTAACTCTGAGATCATGGTTTCCCTTGATATATCCTACCAGGCTTTTTTCCAACAAGGTGGGATGCTCTCTTTTTGTTCCACCTTCACTATTATCTGCTCTTTCCTTTCAGGCTCAGAAGTGACCCCCTCCACTTGGGGACGCTCAACCCATCCCATGCAGCCCTACTCAATGACACTTATGAATTTGGAGGCAATGATCACAGCCTGCGCTATCTCAGGAGCCTGATTGAGGACTTCCCAAATGCATGCCTCCTAGATCAGAAAGGGCAGCTGGTTGTCTGGAGCCTAAGTGATGCCCTTGGGTGTCTGACTCATGGCTATGCTCTTCCTGAGTACCGGGGAAAGGGTCATATGAAAACAGTGATGCAGGCACTAGCCAGAAAATTGCATGCTAAAGATTTTGCCTTGTATACTAGAGTTCGGCCAGAGAACAAGATCTCCAAGCAATATTTAAGGGGCCAGGGTTTTCATCTCTTGCCTTGGACAAAGTATATTCTTTTTTTCATTCCAAATCACATGAAATAGCAGGGACAGCATTCAGGTTTCATTAGTTGGGGAGGTTGGAAGTAACGTTCATACAGAGATGTAAGGGACTGTGTCTGGATATATTCAAGTTTAAGACGGAAAAGGATTACAAAAACCAGGAATAGCTATGAATGAATAACTGTGCATTCTAAAATAAAATCCTTGCAGCCTTTAAATGGTGCATAGCCCATAGATATCCCTTGGCTTTCATTTTGCATCGTATCTGGATCAGGGGTGAGTTCCACTTACCTTTATTACCGGTTTGCAACGGGAGCGCACACACTCGCGCTTCTGCGCATTCACAGTTCGCCAAATATGATGTCAGGGCAGGTAGGCGGAGCCTCCCACCACTTTTACTACTGGTTCTCAAGAACCGGACAGAACCAAGAGCAACCCACCACTAATCTGGATCCAGTACTTTGGCCCTAAATAACACCCTTTTTATTTTAAAGAGAGCTCTTCCACCTCACCACTGCTTTGAGTCTCCCGTCCTGTGATCATCTTCTGCCAATTTCAAAAGGCTGAGAACAGACCAATGAGTCCCTGCGGCAATTACTGCTCCGACAACTAACTAATAGGATAGTATAAAGTATGTCCTTCAATTAGTTCCATATGCCAAGCAACATCTTTCAGGATTCTGCCACTCTTAGAGGAAGAAAGAAGACTGCTAGTGAGAATTATTGTGAGAGCCAGTTTGGTCTCTTGGTTAAGGTATCAGGCTAGAAAGTGGGAGATTGTGAGTTCAAGTTCCATCTTAGCCATGAAAGTCAGCATGGTGACTTTGGGCCAGTCAGTGTCTCTCAAGTCAATCCACCTCACAGGATTATTGTTGTGTGGAAAATAAGAAGAGGAAGGTGTGGATATGTTCACCACCTTGAGTTATTTGTAGAAGAATAAAAGAGGCAGGATACAAATAAATAAATAAATAATTTGTGCTGTCGTTCTCAATGTCTAAAAATCATATGTAAAACATGTCTATATATTTGGACTTCCTTCCTACATTATGACTAACTTATGAAAAACAATTCCAGGTACAAGCCTTGTCAATTGAGAAATGTCTCTGAAAGCTTCATGAAACTGGACTAATTCAACATATGTTGGGACAATAATACTTGGTTTTTGCTAGTTATCATAGGGAAACATCTGGGAAGTAGTGTGCTTCTCTGAATTTTTATTTCAGTGCTTCTGTTGGAACCAGTGTCTTGCACAACACCTGAAAATGCAACAATGAATATTTGACAGGAATCTACAAGTCCGTTAGTATAGGCACTCTTATTCCTAAAGGAAATGTGCTTTTCAATATAGGGCATCAGAATTTCTGTCTACTGTATTCTGTGTGTGGATGTTGTTGGACGTTGTCTCTTTAAACTGGTTAATGATAAGCTTCATTCTTACACAAACAGGAAATATTGTACCAACCCAGAATTTGCTTATCACTTTAAAAGTCAACTAGGTTGATGAGTTGCGTGTACTTCTGGTGAATGAACAAAGCCATACAAAACAAGAGCAATTTACCACAAATATCTACAACACCTGCCATAGTCCATGTTCAACCTGAAGCAGCAACAAATTAGGATAAGCACGCTAGATATCATAAGAGGTCTTCTATACCTGTGATGGCGAACCTATGGCACGCATGCCACAGGTGGCACACGGAGCCATATCTGTGGGCACGTGAGCGTTGCCCTAGCTCAGCTCCAGCGTGCATGTGTATGCCAGCCAGCTGATTTTCGGGTCTTTTGGGCCTACCAGAAATCGGGAAACGGGCCATTTCTGGCCTCTGGGGGGGGCCCTCCCCAGGTTCCTAGAAAGCCTCTGGAGCGTGGGGAGGGCAAAAAAGAGGCCTACCAGGCCCACCGTGCCATTGTGTGCCAAAAGTGGGAGGAGCGCAGGGGGGGGGTCGCATGTGCATGTACAGGGGATGGGGCACAGTGAATTATGGGTGTGCGCACGTGCGCGCACTCCCCCTGCTTTTGGCACGCAATGGCAAAAAGGTTAGCCATCACTGTCTTATACCATGAAAGAGTGTAAGGAAGAATATAATAGCTAGTGATATTGAGTTCCCCTCTTGCAAAATTTACTTTCTCCAGAAAAATGACAGTAGAAGTTGAACATCTATTGATAAAAGAAAAACAGAAACACCAAGCCCAGATACATTTGAACTCCAGGAGCTGATGCCTCTCAGTTTTATTCAAGAGTCACATAGTTGAAAAATAATCCTCAACTCTAGTGTATTACTTGCAAGGCCAGCTTCAGCAGGCCATCATTATGTAGAGAAAAGTCAAGGACTGTGGAGTTCATGAAAAACGGAATGGTTGACTCCAGAAATAGGGAAAGTAAATAGTTGTAGGTGGATCTATAGACAGACTTTTATCTGTAAAGTTTTCATTTATTTATTCATTAGATTTATTTGCCATCCATTTCATCTCGAAGCATCTCTGGCAGCTTACAAACCAGGGGTGGGTTCCACTTACCTTTACTACCAGTTCGCAATGGGAGCGTGCATACTTCTGCACATGCGCAGAAGCTTCTGAACATCCATGATGACGTCCGGGCAGGTGGACAGAGCCTCCTGCTGCCATTACTACCGGTTCGCAAGAACCGGACCGAACCAGGAGCAACCCACCACTGCTACAAACATTAAAAGCCATAAAACATTGCAGCAGTAAATACTCACAATAACACTAAAACATTACATTTGAACAGATGGGGAAGAAGGTAGCAAGAATATTTTGGTTTTCATGATTTGGGAATACAAGCCGTTAATTGTTCATTAGTAATTTTTCTCTACAATCAACTGTCAATGTACCAAATCAATAAAATTTGTTCAATACACAACAAAGCAAACAACTTTTGGAAGAGGCAGACAAAATGAATCTGTTTGCTACATTCACCATCTTCAATCACAATCATATCATACCATACCAGGAGTGAAATCCAGCAGGTTTTGACAGGTTCTGGTAAACCGGTAGTGGAAATTTTGAGTAGTTTGCAGAACTGACAAATACCAGCTCTGGCTGGCTCCAGAGTGGGATGGGAATGGGGATTTTGCAGTATCCTTCCTCTGGAGTGGGGAGGGAATGGGGATTTTGCAGTATCTTTCCCCTGCCATGCCTACCAAGCCACGACCACCAAGCCACACCATGTCCACCAAGCCACACCAGAACCAGTAGTAAAAATTTGGATTTCTCCACTGCATCATACACTAAGAAAACCAGGCAAATCCACTTTTAGTACCTCAGAATGATTTTTATTTCAGAAAGTGGTACTCTTGCTGCCATCTAGTGATGGAGCATAAAAGATAATAATTTTTTTAAATACTTCTGCCCATTTATGTACTCAGATTTGATTTCAAGTCAAGGACCTCCTGAGCAGTCTTCCTTGGATTTTTTTTTTTTTTTTCTGGAGGTGGCCAAGTTTGTAAATCCTACATGGCATTACTAACTAGCACCTGATCATCAAAACCACATAAACATTTCACATAATTTCATTCAAACCATACAAGAATCTCACGCAATTTTAACATCTGTTTATATTAGTCAGATATCCCTTCTATTCTTTTAGATAGGACTATCAAAACCTGGGCTATTAGAATCCAGAGAGCCACTCGATGAGAGAAAAGACATATAGAAAATAACTTTGTGGCATTATCTAATGGTTGTCAGAATTGTTGTAACCTAGCTGTTAGCCTTAAATATGGACACTAGAAGGAATGACTTACTATTAGAGTAAAGGCAGCAAAACCACTGCAAATTGCCATTGAATGCACATTAACTTGCCTTTTCTGCCAGGTAAGGGGGTACCCACAATACTAGGAATATATTCAGTTTAAGTGCCTGCTGCTTTATTAATATATAACCACCAACATAAGCTCCTTAACCAAGGCAGTACTGGTAAACAAATACATCTGTAATCAGCCCTGTTGCTGAATAATCAATGTTCCTGTTGTGTTTGAAGAAAAACTGGAGGAGGACTTCTTTTAGAATTGTACACTTAGACCTAACATGCCCAATAGCTCTGCTGAACACACCACTGCTTTAGATGTAGCAAGATTTCCAGATCAGCATCTTCTTGCCCCTGCAGGTGCCTTCACAGATTTGACTGAAGAGCTGAATTAAGAACCAGTGCCAGGAGTGAAATCCAGCAGGTTCTGACAAATTCTGGAGAACAGGTAGGGGAAATTTTGAGTAGTTCAGAGAACCGGCAAATACCACCTCTGGCTGGCCCCAGAGTGGGATGGGAATGGGGATTTTGCAATATCCTTCCCCCAGGAGTGGGGAGGGAATGGAGATTTTGCAGTATACTTCCTCTGCCATGCCCACCAAGCCACGCCCACCAAGCAACACCACACCCACAGAACCGGTAGTAAAAAAAAATTGATTTTACCACTGACCCTTCTCCAAGGAGATGGGGGCAGGAATTAAAATTTTCTGTCCTTGCCAGGAAGGAAAAGGGAAGAGGTTGGTGGATGTGGAAGATGATAGCATTGGCATATCTACCAAATATTACAAATTTCCCAAGACTACTGCACATTTTTGTATCGTAGTCCCATAAGAGAACCCTGCCCTCAAAGCAAATCTCAACTCCCAAACTGAAAATCATAATTGTGCTGTATTTGAAGAGCTCCATATTCTTTTTGCTTTAACTTTGCTTGGTTGTCTCCTCTAGAGGGCTTCTTCTGGGTACTATGCTTGGGTCATGGTTGTATTATGGCCAGGAGCCAGCTCCTTCTTGCAGCCAATTAAGAGCAAAGATAAACTGGTCATGGCTAATTGCAGTTTATGCTAATTGTAGTTTATGGCCGAATCACCTCTTTGCCTCCTGTACTTTGCAGCCCAGATTTATTCCTGGAACATGTTTGAGTGACCGTTTATTTTTTAAAAAATCATTTACTTATATGCAAATTTAGACCTTTGGTAACAACTTGCATGCAACACTAGATGCAAATTATAAATATGATTTTCCTGATCAGAGTTTGATTATATGATAAGGGAATGGTTAAGGGTATGGGCCAAATGTTGCTATCGTAAAACTGCTTCTGCTTGTGTTACTTCTGTTTAAGAATGCTACAAAATGTAGGACTGCATTGTGCAAATGGCGATTTAACTCTGAAGGGTTTTAACTATGTTGCGTTTTTTGTGGGGAAACTTTTATTATTTAATTCTCTTTAAAGAGTTCGCAATATTAGATGTGCAAACTAGGCATAAACCACACTGACTGCTTCAGTTGAGACTGTCACGTCAGCAACATCATTTTTCAATTGCTGCCCATGCTGGGCATGGGTGGGGTGGGGGGACATGTTTGCTGAGTGAGATACATTGAAATAACCTATTCTTTATTTTTTATTTGGTGGAAGGTATGTGTGAGGGTTAATAAATCTCTGAACTGCAAGATATTTTAATAGTACCACCCATTGTAGCAGAGTTCTCAGTCATCTAGAAAAAAATCTAGGTTCATGAGCAGTGCTAAATTATATTTGAAATTAAAATATGGGCTAATCTGCTGTTTAGGCTTAATCCCTGGATACCAGATGAGAATAAAATATATTGCCCCCATAAGCTACAAACTCAAAAGGATACAATAAAAAAATTAATATTTTCTGATTCATCTTGGTTCACTTTCATAATGAAAACAGATAGCAGCATCCTATCAAGGAAGATTTCTGTACTGTTCCTAAAAAATACTTCTGAGTTACTTTTGACAGGAAAAAAGTTGTGAAATGCTAGGTAACCAAGAAAAAGAGTAGCTGTGTGAACAAGGGGGTCACTTTACTAGGACAGGATCTACTTGGGAGGCAGGACAGGACCAGAGTAACAGAAAACCACAACAACGTCTCTAAAGATGCGATAAGCCTATCATTTCCAAGCTCATTATGAAAGCAAAGCCAAGTTCTCTAAGAACATAAAAAGATGAAAATAAAAAGAAGTATGTAAGACCGCAGCAACTTTTGTGCAGGAACTCTGCCTTGGTTTGCTTGCTTTCTCTTAGTAGAGCAAATTGGCAGAATCATCCACTACCTTATTTAGCCTAGACCACCTCAGTGCTGACTATAATAATCCTTTATCCTTCTCTTCAAATGGCGGAAGCCATTTCTGGTCAGAGCCCTGGGCTGGCTGCAGACAGACTGAGCCCCAAACCACCAACCGAGGAAGCTGGGAGGCCTCGGCATCTTTCCAGAGCCTTCGTTGCAGAGCAAAGCTGGCTACAGGAATGAAGGAACTATTCAAATGATTATCCTATCAAAGCAGTAAGAGCTCTTTCTCAGCCTGTGGTAATACCAATTGTTCTTTTCAGAGGACATATCCATGCCACAGGCTTCAAGGAGGAATTTGAAGCATGGTTACTCTCTGGGGAGGCCTGCCTTGGCATCTCACATGGCCTTTCCATCCCCTTGCCAAACAGCTGGAATGGGCTCGGCTGCCTCCAGAGACACAATGGCGTCCTTTAAAACAGAGACAATTTTATGGTCAACTTAAGCAAATGATCCATCTGGAGCCAGACTGTCCCACGGCTCTCAGCTTTCAAGCCAGTGAGTTCCTGGCCATAGGGAAGGAGGAGATGAGGAGTGAAATAAACACAGTAGGGAGTTTGTATGTGTGTGTTTTGTGAGACAATGCCTCGGACTAGCCATTGTTGAATTTATTTACATTTCTATTTGAACTTTTACAGTCCTTTACTTCCTTAAAGGTTGGGCTGGCTGGTGTGGGACCTTCAAGTCTTACGACAGAGTTGCAATTAAAATGATGCATAATTAAAGGAGGTAGATCATAGTAGAGCAGACACATAAGTACCCAATGTGCTGTATCTGCACAAATGCATAAAGACGGGGCCGAGTAAGGTGAACAAAGTTAAAAGTCCAGAATTTGAAAACAGCTTATGACATTTTGCAGGCATTAACACAACAGGGCAGGCATTCACTTTAGTGGCTTAATTGTAATACATCCTCTAAGATTGTCGTTGCTATGGCTGTCCAGTACTCTCTACTTAGAACATTTGAATGCTGTATTTGTTATAGGTATGGGCTGAGCAGCCATGTTTATAGTGTAGCCACATCTGAGCTGCAAAATTTATGAGATGGTAGCAAAGAATTGGAGAGTTTTCTGTATCTCTAGGCTACTGTCTATTTGTCACCCAGATTTAATAACCCAGCTAGAACAATCCTACATAAGTGGAATAAGGCAAACAGAGAAGGATCAATGCTTCTTAGAAACCACTTGGAGAGAAATGGCCAAGCTCACTGAAGGTGAAGAACCAGATTATAACAGGCACAGGTAACTGCCCCACCATGCAGGTCCCATGCATATCCCATCCTCATCCTCCTCTCAAACTTGGATTCCTAAGAAACTGCTATATAATCTCTAGTGGATGTGTTTAAATGGGCATTGTCTGGAAAAGTGGTTGTCCTTATGACTGGAGTGCCACTGGGATGGGTAGATGGCTGATGTAAGAAATACAAACTACACCTTTTCTTGCCCACTGTCTGCCTGAGAGTTGCCTCTGTTCTTACATGCACTTGTCAATTAGGGCATTATTTTCCTGCTAAAGTGATGGAAGTTGCTGGCCAGAAATATGGTTGAGAGTTACATATTCTCTGCTTCCACTGATCCCCGCAACTCCTGAAATTTATTTACTTGTTGCAGTATATATCTCCTTGAAATAATCTCATCTGCATTGCCTGTCAATCAATTTGCATGCTGCCATAATGTGAACAATGAAAAACTAATTAAAATGTCAATGTTAGGCATTATGCCATATAGGCAAATGTTTTTTTTTTAGTGATATCTAAAACATTATTCTGGTTAAAAGAGCTGTTATGATCCATGATTTCAGGATCGAGAAATGTAATCTATAGCATATATAACACTTTGTTAAATTCTTCTGTATCTGATTGTCTTGTGCTGTGCTTTTGTGAATTAAAGACACATGCCTGACTTTGGGAATACAACTGCTAAATATCATTGAACACCATCACTATGGAAATTGTTTTGAAATTGTTTGCCAATAATAAACTACTCTATATACCATTATTCAAGCAAAGAAAACAGATACATATACAGAGAGCCAACATACATAAGTTTCCACCAAGTACTTGATCAGCCCATGGGGCAGTAATTAACATGAACTATAGAAACCCCACTGGTCATAATGGATCCTTGACTTGAGTACAACATGTTTCTCTCTGTTCAACCCATGCTGCATTCATGAAAGAAACAACCAATTTCAGAACACCCTGAAACATTAGCAGAAAAAAAAACCCAGATAAAATCTGTAGTTGCCCACTCAACAATAATATTAGTGAAAATGTTGTCAATGGCAATGAAAATACAGCTTAGCTTATGATATTGTGTTAAGTTTTTATTGGTTTTGCATTGATGTAGCTAGCTCCAGGTGAAGGACTTTTCTAGCCAATTATACTCAATTAATTATAGAGCGTGTATGTATGTATGTATGTATGTATGTATGTATGTATGTATGTATGTGTATGAGAAACACACTAGTATATATGTGTTGTTCAGCCTTTTCTCCCCTTTTCTTTCTTATTCCATTTGCTATTTTTAGCTTTTGGTTTTATAAATAAAGCCTTAACTCTCCCACCCTCCCACATCATTACAAAAAAAAATATTTACAACTACCAAAGTTAAGCTGCACAAATCAGAGTGAACCAGGGTAGCCAGATACCGAAGAACCTAACTCTTTCCTGTCACTTAGTAACTGCCTTTATTTTACAGTCCAGATCTGGTGGTTGTAGTATAATAGTAGTAGTATTTGTTGTCGTTGTTATTATCATGATTCTTGCTACGCAGAATAAAAGAAGAGAAAGAAAAGAAAAAAGAGACAAAGTACATATAAACATTAAAAGTTTTAAAGCCAAGCATTAAACATTGACCAAAAAGTAGTGGTGATTGATCCATCTTTCCTCTCTTGATAATAAGGGCCAGTTTGTAAGTAGACAGTAAATATATGTCACCAAGCCAAGAGGAGTGTGATAACTTGTGGTTGGGACCATTGGACAGGAGGTCAGCAAGTCTGCATTCGAGACCCAAGATCTGCCATGGGACGGGAATGAGCTCTCATCCTTCCCTCCAGCTCCTGCCCGGGACATGAAAGGAGCCTCCAACTGTACAAGGATGATGTCACTGGCTATCCTTTCAACTTGGAAGTGTCTTGGTGCTTCTGGCACAAGTGCAAAAAATCAACCTAAGATTATATATCCTGATCTGCAATGTCTTTCCATCTCTTCTGGTTCACCCATTCTCAGTAAACTCATAGTTCTTCATTTATGTAATTGGTAAGTGATTCAAAATCATTCACATCTCTAAACTGTATCTCTTCCCAAATCAGTACTAGAAAACATAAACAAAATTCAGATTGCTGTGGTGCAAGCATTTCTCATATAATGTACATAGTTATCCTCCAACCCCCCCATTATTTAATGCTTGCAGCATCATGAAGTTTACTGTCAGCCTTTTTAACTGCTCAGAGAAATGTCCAATAAACATATTTTTGCTGTTCAGTTATATTCATCTTAAAATCATAACAAACTAATATGCTTTAAGATCTTCAAGCATTGGTATGTTGCTGTGGGATATTCCAATTCTTTGTTCCAAAATTCTTACAAATAGATGACATTGTTTAATCATCTATAGAAAAACAGTGTTGATTTAGGATTGAAATCAAAATAACTAAATACCGTATATTGCCTTTCTACAGTTTTAGACAATTCAAATGGTTTTAGCAAGAATTCAAATACTGTAGTTTAAAATTTTAATAGGAAATAAGCTGTTCTAAAATATTAACATACTTATGAGACTATGAATTAAAAAATTGATTTACTGGCTATTTGCCTATAGGAGGTTTATTCATATTGTGAATAAGAATAAGAATCAATATAGTACTTATTTCAGAGTATGTTGCAATTATTTCACAGCGCATAAAGCTAGAAATACTAATATAATAAACTAATTAAAACTAATGTAATAACTAAAAAAAAGAACTTCTGCCACAATGTTAGATGGATCATATAATATATTTTATATAGTATCCCTCATGGTTTTGGATTTGATCGTTTGAATTCCACAGAGAAATAGAAATCAAAATATATGCCAAGTAATAAAACCAAAATTCAGAAAAGTTAAAATTCTAATTATCAATGACAGCTGTAATTTAGATCAAGACAGTTAGGAGTTTGTTCTTGTCCTGAAACATTTCTTCATTTTATCAATCCATGTACTGTGAAGAGATCCAGTTCAACTCTATTCTCAGGCATGGAAGTCTGAGGACTTATCACTCTCTCAGCCCAATCACAAGATTGTTCTTGTGGGGAAAATAGAAGGAGGAGCGAACACTATGTATGATACCATGAAGGCAAGATGGTTTTTTTTTTTTTCTTTTAACAACCCTGTAACCCTTGCATCGTGGTGGAGTCAAGGCAACTGAATGGACCTGAGCATTTACTGGCCGGATACCCTTCCTGACACCTACGTGGAGTTTGCAGCAGAAACGCCCAGAGAGAGAAATATCTGTCTAAGATTGAACTCTCAGCCTCCTGTTTCTGAGATGAGAGCTCCACCTCTAGGCTACCACACTGCTCAAAGATGGGGTATAAATTGTTAAATAAATAAATATATGCATTCATACATATTGTCAGACCTGTTCCAGTCAGGTCCCTTAGGAAAGAAAGACCCTCAACTCCATTTGTGTGAAGTTATAGGTTCTTTTACTAAAGGTTGCTGTAAAGTCAGGCCAGAATTAAGTTTCCTGCATGAAAGGTTACAAATTTTTCCCCTCACTCCAGCTCTCCCCACATGACCAGTTCATCTTCAGCTAATGAAGAGACGCATAGGTGTTTTGAGAATCACTGAAATGTTTGGGGCAATCCACATACCATACATGGGTATTGGCACAAAATGGTTCCGTGCTTCCCTCTTCCTTGATCTTCATCAAGCTGTCATTCCCCCTCCCTATTTCCCATCACATCCCCATACATGTTTACTGCCCATTTGCCCCTCTGTGCCCCCCACCGCCCTCAGGCTTTGATGGCAGGATGCCAGCAAGGCATCAAGCTGAGAATGGCAGAATTGACACATATATACATACTTTAAAGATATTTACATCTGTCCAGAATATATGTATTTATGTTAGTGTGTATGCTTATATATACATGCCCTTTGA
Organism: Arizona elegans; assembly: GCA_022577455.1. Classification (NCBI taxonomy): domain Eukaryota; kingdom Metazoa; phylum Chordata; class Lepidosauria; order Squamata; family Colubridae; genus Arizona; species Arizona elegans. The sequence continues at coordinate 100,876,621 of JAKOOJ010000001.1, forward strand.
TGTGGTATTTACTTTTATAACATTTATCTTTCTCCTGAAAAGCATGAGTTCTAGTCCAGTTTTAGGCATGAAGCCAGTTTTGTGACCTTGGGCCAGACACTCTGTCTCAGTCTAAGAAGCAAGCAATAGCAAACCACTTCTGAAATCATGCCAAGAAAACTACAAGGACTTGTTAATGTAGTCACAAGGCGTAAAGACTGCCTTGATGGCACACAAACACAAACACATACACACACAAACACAAACACGAACATAAATTTGGAATAAACAATTTAAAATATTTACAGCTATAACTAATTTTTTCTTGGTTTAATATTCCAAGATGCTTGCAAGAATTCAAACACCAAATACATTAACTTATGACATTGTTATTCATATTTGGCTATTTTAAGATATGTAGACTTCAACTCCCAGAATTCCCCAGCCACCATGCTGGCTGAGGAATTCCTGGAGTTGAAATTAGCACATCTGAAAGTTGCCAAGTTTGAAAACACTGGCTTATATGAAGTATATAAGATTTACTCCAATTGATTGGGTAACTAACAATTCATTAAGTTATTGCACCACATCGGTGGTGAAATTCATTTTTTTTTTACTACCGGTTCTGTGGGCGTGGCATGGTGGGCATGCACGTGGCTTGGTGGGCATGGCAGGGGAAGGATACTGCAAAATCTCCATTCCCTCCCCACTCTGGGGCCAGCCAGAGGTGGTATTTGCTGGTTCTCCAAACTACTCAAAAGTTCCGCTACCAATTCTTCGAACTGCTCAAAATTTCTCCTACCGGTTCTCCAGAACCTGTCAGAACCTGCTGGATTTCACCCCTGCACCACATCAGTAAATGTGGGTTTAAAGCATTTGTGATACTGATAAAAACAAAGACATATAACAACAATCTGTTTTCACATCCCTTTTAAGCTTAGATGGTCCCACATTTACCCCCAAGTCAGGCCAATGGGTTCGATATCAAACTGAATGTAAGAGAGCCAAGGGATCTTTGATACCTCCATGAGGAGAAAAAAATAATTCCATTTGTAATATATAGGGATAAGAATAGATGATTGTCAGATGTGATGGGTGGGTGAAAAAAAAAAACCAAACATATTGGAAGGAGGTGCTTGACAGTGTAAAAAAAAAATCACAGCATGCTACTTTGTCCCTAATGTACCATTAAGATTACTTCTTGGATGTACAGGCAAAACAGGAAATTGTGCCTAATTTGATTATAGTGGCAAGAATAGAAGAGGCCTCTACATGGAAAAACTCATGTGGACCATTAATATGATTGCCTAAAGAGTTTACAGTTTACACAGTAAAATGGACATGTTTAAGTTTAAAATTCTGTTTCCAGAAAGGCAAAGAAAAAGGAATTTATTTGCATATTCCTAAAATGTATGTTTTAGTTTTGAAAGAACAGAAATCTATTGGAAAAAAGAGTTTATTTTTTTTAAGACAAAAGAATGCCAGAAAAACACTTCCTTTAATGATCTCCTAACAACCAATAAAGAAAAGCCCCTGTGTCTTTTTTCCAAGAACAGATGTTCACAAAGGTCCATGGTACTCAGCACCCTGAAAGCTTTCACTCCAGGCCAAACACCAAGCTCTCCAAAGCTACTTTTCATACCCAGCCTTTTGCTTCCAGAAGTCCTTCAAATTACTGGATCCATTTTCCTCCAGAATTTATCCACTGTTATAGCAGTCAAAAAGTCTCAGTTTGGCAACTTGCAAAGCTGAAGCTCTATGGGGGTTTGAATAGGCTATTTCCCCCATTTGCTGTTGTCATTTGGTCATGTGATTTTGGAACTTTGAAATCTATTTGTAACTGTGTAATCAACTATAATAGTGAACTGCTATCAATCCTTCTAGCTTGTTTCATAATCTTGGGAAAAAGTTAAGCTTGGATTCCCTTAATTATACAAGCAGTATAAAGTACATTAAACTTTACACCGTGATCTTAGGTTCTGAGTTCAAACAGGTCATTGAAAGAAATGGGGGTCAACCTATTTTGCAAAGCACCTGAAGGCAGAACAAGAAGCAATGGCTGAAAATTAATCAAGGAGAGAAGCAACATAGAACAAAGGAGAAATATCCTGACAGTGAAAATAATTCAGTGATTATTTTCGCTCTCAGGATATTTCTCCTTAGTTCTATGTTGCTTCACTCTTGATTAATTTTCAGCCATTGCTTCTTGTTCTGCCTTCAGGTGCTTTGCAAAATAGGTTGACCCCCTTTTCTTTGTGGCAGCACCTTAGATTTTGGAACACTGCTATCATGTCACCCTAGCCCTTCTTTTCATTAAACTAGACATACCCAATGCCTGCAACCATTCTTCACATATTTTAGGCTCCAGTCCCCTAATTGTCTTTGTTGCTTTTCTCTGCACTCTTTTCAATATCTTTTTTATATCATGGCAACCAAAACTGGATGCAGTATTCCAAGTGTGGTCTTACCAAGGCATTATAAAGTGATACTAATACTTTACGTGACCTTGTTTCTATCTCTCTGTTAGTACAGCCCAGGACTGTGTTGGCTCTTTTTGGCAGCTGCAGCACATTGCTGGCTTATAGTTAAGTGATTGTCCACCAAGACTTCCCCAGTTCAGAGTTTTTGGAAATGAAGAGATACAGCCTATTTTAAAACATAAAACATAACACATTTTTTTTCTTTTTCTTCCTGGAATAGCAGGCTCAAATTATTGTGGTTACTGAGTGAAAATATTCTGTATTTGAAAGCAAATTCAGTTTTACATTGAAGAACCATAAGAAAGAATTACCCATCAACTGTTAACACTTGAACAGCAGAACATATTTTACCCTGATCTTCTGTTAAAATAGAATAGAGCTGGAACGGATTTTGGAGGTCTTCCTGAAGTGGTTCAGGAATAACGAGAGGCACAAGCAAGCAAGTGACAACAGCTCTTTAATATACAGTGAGACTTCAGCAAAAACTCAGGGGCTGCAGTCCTCCTTATATACAATCCAGGAGGGACTGTCAGCCAATCAGAAACGTATGCAGGTTTGAAACTCCCGCTTAAAAGTATCAATACATAACACCCCTCCCTTCCCAGAAGGCACTAATACTCAAAAATTAACATATGTACAGACAAAATCTCGCAGGTGCTTAGGACGAGTTCTCGCCCTAGTTGACCTGCGCAGTTCAGATTCTGGTGGGGCGTCGAGCTGGTCGGAGGGACTCTTTGTCTCTCCCGGCTCCGCCAATGGAACCTCCTGGGTTTTGTCCGGGGCGTGGTTATCCCCGGCTGGGAGTGGCGACTCGCTGGGGCGGCGCTGGAACCAGGGCTTGTCAGCTAAGTATTCTCGCGACCCCGGGCTTGAGTTAGCTGTTTTGGAGAAGTGGTCAGAGTTAGGCTCGGAGATGTCTAAGTTAATGTTCGCCTCGCCTACCACCCTTTTTCTAAGTTGGTCTATGTGGCGCTTCCAGAGTCTATCTACCCCAACGTCCACCGTGTACGATTTTGGGCCTGTTATTCCCACTATGGTTCCTGCAACCCATTGAGGACCGCTGGCATAATTGCGAGCGAACACCGGGGACCCGACCTGAAACTGCCTTAAACCACAGGTCTCTCCCTTAAAGTTTTCGTGCGAGTAGTTAGGGTGAAGCCTGTCTAACACGCACCGGAGCTTCCTCCCCATGAGAAGCTCTGCTGGGCTTCTCCCTGTTGCTGTGCATGGTGATGCATGCTGAACCGCTAGGAATTGATCTATCCTGGCCTGCCAGTCCCCATTGTCTAATCTGGACAGTGCTTCCTTAGCTGTCCTGACAAAACGTTCAGCCAATCCGTTGGAAGCCGGGTGAAATGGAGCTGATAGGGCATGGCGGATTCCCAGGCCGGCCAAGTAACTTTCAAAAAGGGTTGCTGTAAATTGAGGCCCGTTGTCCGATACCAAGGTATCCGGCAGGCCGTGGGTAGCAAACAACTTCCTTAGGACCTTGATAACGGCTTCGGCCGTTGTAGATGGCATTAATATAATTTCTAGCCATTTTGAGTAGGCATCCACAACTATTAAAAACGTTTGGCCATGGAACGGGCCGGCAAAATCAATGTGGATCCTCCCCCATGGGCCTTTTGGTTTCTCCCACTCTTGGATGGGCGCTACTGGGGGATCGGGGCGAGACTCCTGGCAGGGTCTGCACTTCCCCACCCACTCGGAAATGACCTGGTCCATGTTGGGCCACCAGACATAGCTGCGGGCTAAGCACTTCATCCTAACGATGCCAGGGTGCCCTTCGTGCAATAACTCTAAAACTCTATCCCGTAGTTTTGTTGGAATTACCACTCTGTCACCCCACAGTAAGCACCCCCCTTGCATAAACAGTTCATTTCGTTTGTTGGCAAAACCTTGGTACTCCTCCCCGACCACCTTGTCCGGCCACCCTTTCAAAACCCAACCCATAACAGTCCGGATAACAGGGTCTCTATTTGATGCCTTCGCCACCTCGCCGGAGGAGATGGGCCCCAAAGTTAACGTGTCCAACAACAGGACGGAGGCTTCCGGTGTTGGGTTGTCCAGCAGGTCGGGAAGGGGGCAACGGCTAAGGGCATCCGCATGACCCAGGGTTCGCCCAGGCCGATGGACGAGCTGGTACGAGTAGGCCGATAAGAAAATCGCCCATCTAGTTAAACGGGGGGAGAGGGCAGCGGGGGTTGGCCTGTCGCCTGCTAGCAGTCCTAGCAACGGTCTATGGTCAGTCACAAGTTCGAATTTTCGGCCATAGAGGTATTCGTGGAACTTCTTAACCCCCGCAATCGCAGCCAGAGCCTCTCTGTCCAATTGGCTATAGTTTCGTTCTGTGCTGGACAGAGTTCGGGAGTAGAAAGCAATGGGCGCCTCTAGGCCGTTCGGCAGTCTATGGCCTAGGACGGCACCAACTCCTACGGGGGAGGCATCGCAAACTAAGACGAGCGGCAGCTCTGCATTGTACTGGATCAGGAAACTGTCCTCAGATAGGAGTTTTTTTACTGCCTCGAAAGCGGCTGCTTGCGGTTTCCCCCAGACCCATGGTACATTCTTCCCTAAGAGTTTGTGAAGGGGATCAGCGACCGTGGCCTTATCTCTTAGGAACATTGAGTAGAAATTGAGCAGTCCAAGGAAGGCTTGGAGCTCAGCTTTGGATTTGGGGGCTGGTGCGCTCTTGATGGCTCTCACCTTGCTTTCGGTAAGGTGGATGCCTGTGCCGTCCACCCTGTACCCCAGAAATTCTACCGAAGGGACCGCTATCCTGCACTTGTTCTTTTTGAGTCTTAGTCCCGCTTCTCTGAATCTGGACAGGACGTTCCGTACCCTGTCCCCTAGCTGGTGTTCGTCTTGGGCGCTGACCAAGACGTCATCGAAATAGGGCACTACTCCCGGGAGTCCTTGCAACAGGCGCTCCATGGTGCTTTGAAATAAGCCGGGTGTGACGCTCACCCCAAATTGGAGCCTGGTGCATTTAAATGCACCCCTATGAGTCACGATCGTTTGCGCCTCTGCCGTGGCGTCGTCGACCGGTAACTGTTGGTAGGCTTGGGCCAGGTCTAATTTGGCAAAAATTTTTCCGGGGCCCAGGGAGTGTAGTAGATGGTGCACGATCGGCACCGGATAGGCGCTCGGCTGCAAAGCCTTGTTGATCGTGCACTTGTAGTCGGCGCAAATTCTGATTGAGCCGTCGGACTTAACTGGGGTGACTATGGGGGTCTCCCACTTAGCATGGTCAACGGGAACCAACACCCCTTGCTTAATCAGTTTGTCCAGTTCTGCATCGATCTTTGGTTTCAATGCGAACGGCACTCGTCTGGCCTTCAGTCTTACTTGGGCTACGTTGGGGTCTAAGTTTAGTGAAATAGGGGTCCCCACATACTTGCCCAACGTGTCCCCGAAAACGTCCTGGAACTCGGACAGGAGGCTGTCTTTCAGGGTTGACTTGGACATCAGGTGGACGCCGGTGAAGCCCATGCCAAGGGCTCGGAACCACCCCATGCCCAGGAGGCTCGGAAGCTGCTTCGTGATGATGGTCAGCGGCAGGTCTCTTTCGTAGTCTCCGTAGGTGACCCGGAACGTGCCCACGCCTTCGAGGGGGACTCGGTTCCCCTGGTAGTCTAGGATGCGTAGTCTCTGTCTGGAGAGTTGATCCTTCCGGAACGACGGCAGGAGGGTCTTTAGGGTCGTCCACGACATGATGGAGAGAGCTGATCCGGTGTCGATCTCCATCGAGCACGGCCTTCCGTTGATCTCGACCACCGTGCTGACTTTGTCCTCGACCGTCGTGCTGGCCTGGTCGATGTGTATGCTGCGGCCATCTCGCGGTTCAAATTCGCGCCGTTTTTTCGTGCCGCCTTCTCTCGTTGGCTGCTTCTGGCGCGCTGATTCCGGTTGGCTGCGGCGCTCACGTGGTTTGTGTCTTCTGGGCAGAATGGCTCTGCAGACTCGCGCCAAGTGCCCTTTCTTCTTGCAACGCCTGCAAATAGCCTCTCTGTATTTGCAGGACAGTCTATCATGGTGCCCGCCACAGCTGGGACAGCTTCGCCGGGGGCTGCCAGTGTCTTTTCTCTGGTGCTCTGTTTGGAAGACGTCCTCATCCGACTCGGACTCCGAGCTGGATCCGGCGTCTTCTCTGTGCACCGGGGCAGACTTGGGGCTGTCTTTGCTGGTCAGCGGACGCTGTAGCGTTTCAGCAGCCTTTGTGGAGGCTTCGTGAGCCCTGGCCTCGTCAAGGGCTCCAGCAAGCATCAGATCAGGTTTGGCGAGCAGACGCCGTTGCAGCCTAATGTCCCGAACACCACAGATCAGTTGCTCAAGCAACGCATCGTCCAAGTCTCTGTAGTCGCAATGAGTTGCGGCTTTTCTCAGGCTGGCCATGTACGCGCTGACCGGCTCTCCCTCTCGTTGAACGCGCTGCCTCAGTTGGTATCGCTGCACGAACTTGGAGGGGACGGGAGCGTAGTGAGCCCGGAGAGTTGCCATCAGGGTGTCCCAGGAGACTGTTTGAACCGGTGTTGGCTCACACAGTGACTCGGCCATCTCGAACACGTCCGGTCCGCAGTGGCTTAGGAATAGGGCTCTCTTTCGATTAGCCGAGAGGCCCTGCATGTCGCTGGCTTCTAGCGAGCATTCAAACCTCGTTAGGTACGAGACCCATTTTTCGCGGGTCGGATCAAAAGGCTTGGGCGGAACGTAGGCAGACATGTCCGGTATGTCTCCTGTGGTTCGCCTCGTCGCCTAGCTGAAGCTCGTGGTCTCGCTGGTTGGCTTCTTGTAGCCTCTATCCCACCTTCGTCGCCAATGAAGTGGTTCGGGAATAACGAGAGGCACAAGCAAGCAAGTGACAACAGCTCTTTAATATACAGTGAGACTTCAGCAAAAACTCAGGGGCTGCAGTCCTCCTTATATACAATCCAGGAGGGACTGTCAGCCAATCAGAAACGTATGCAGGTTTGAAACTCCCGCTTAAAAGTATCAATACATAACACTTCCAGTCCAGCCCCCTGCTCAATCAGAATTTATACCGTTTCAGATAAGTGACTGTCTAGTCTCTTCTTAAAAATCTCCAGTGAGATTTGTCCTCACTGTTGTTAGGAGGTTTCTCCTTAATTCCCGGTTGCTTCTCTCTTTGATTATTTTCCAACCATTGTTTCTTGTTGCCCTCTGGTGCTTTGGAGAATAATTTGATCCCTCTCAAATACTGGAATACTGTTATCATGTCAACCCTAATTTTCTTTTCTTTAGACTAGCCAAACCCAAATCCTGCAGCCGTTCTTCATATGTCTTAGTCTCCATACCTTTGATCATCTTAGTTGCTCTTCTCTGAACTTTTTCCAAACTCTCAACATCTTTTTTTGTAGTATGGTGACCATTGGTTACAGTATTCCAGGTATGGTCTTACTAGGGTTTTATAAAACGGTACAAATACTTCCCATGATCTTGATTCTATGCCTCTGTTTATACAACACAGGATTGTATTAGCTTTTTTGGTTGCTGTTGCGCACTGCTGGCTCATATTCAAGTGATCATCCACTAGGACTCCAAAGTCCCTCTCAGAGTTACTGTTTTTGAGCCAGGTCTCACCTAATCTGTACATTTTTTCCGCCTAAATATAAATCTGCTCACAGTCATTTTGATAAGATATGGGTAGCTATAGATGCTCACTTTTCCCAGGCTTAAAAAATGCCTTGGGCCCTTTGGCAGCCTTCTCTGTGGAAAATGTTTTGAAAAGTCACCTAAGATTAGTTCCCTCAGGCAGAAGTGATTTAGCAAGATGGTGTTATTGACATTCAACGGGTTCCACTGCCTGCTTCTTCCACTTTGACTTGTTCATGGAATTTCTTCAAATTCAAATTAAAACTGTAGGGTGCAGGGGGAAAAAAACCAGACTTGTTGAGTGAACATTGCACCTCTGCTCTTATGACCAGGTGTCAGGTCACATCAGGTTTAAAGCATATTTCAACTCCCAGAGTTTCTGGGAATCAAGCCAATGGTTCATTTCATCAAAAATAAAAGGCTGTTTTGCCACACAGCAGAGATGTCTCTTAAGATAGCTCCCTTAAAAGCTGACTTCCGTGACATGGCAGGCTGCTCTCTTCTTTTTTTGCCTAATCTGAATTTCAGGTGAGCGGTCATTATCCATGGGTATTATGAAGGGTACAATCTTGCCCCCATCAAAAGTGCAGTTAAAATACATTCTTTAAAATGCTACTGGACATCAATAGTGGGCCAACAGATGGGTAAATGGGTGATAGTTGGCAACTCTTTAGATCAAAGTTCTCCAACCTTGGCAACTTCAACTCCCAGAATTCCCCAGCCAGCTGGCTGGAGAATTCTGGGAGTTGAAGTCTTCCAGGCTTAAAGTTGCCAAGATTGGAGATCCCTGCTTTAAATGAAAGAGAATATGTATACAGTAAAAGTAGAGATGCAAATCTACATGCAAATAAAATACAAATATTAAATTTAATTCAAAAGAATGATGGTGTTACGATGTTTCTCTTTCATGGAAAGTGAGAAAGGCTGCAATATCATAATGTACAGTAAGAGTGGTTTTAAAAGCTTTTTTATTTATCATCCTTGTGGCAATGAAATAGACATTTCATTTCTGCTTTTTCAATAATAATATGACAAACTCAAGCATTTGAAACAATGTTTTTCTGGGGAAAAAATATTTCAGCAATTATTCAATGATGAATTAAAAAGAAAAACAAAAATTAAGTCATAGAAGAACATATACGATAAAGGATATAATGAGAGTATATCAGAGATGGGTTTCAGCAGGTTCTGACCAGTTCGGGAGAACCAGTAGCGGAAATTTTGAATAGTTCGGAGAACCAGTAAATACCACCTCTGACTGGCCCCATCCCCATCTATTCTCTGCCTCCCGAGTCCCAGCTGATTGGGAGGAAATGGGGATTTTGCAGTATCCTTCCCCTGGAGTGGCGAGGGAATGGAGATTTTACAGTATCCTTCCCCTGCCATGCCCACCAAGCCACACCCATCAAGCCATACCCACAGAACTGGTAGTAAAAATTTTTGAAACCCACTACTGGAGTATATCTATTATGATCTTGCCCAGTCACCCACTCAGTGCTGGGGTCAGAACTGTACTGGATATATGCATAGTTAGACTGTGGAAAGTCAGTTGCTTGTAGATGACAACAAAGAAGCAATGCCTGGTCCATTCTTGGAGTCCTCTGTCTGGAAGAAGACTTGCTGAAGTCTGGTTCCAAATCATGAGTCCACTTGTGATGTAAGTAATAGCTTGATAGGTCATTTATATAAGTCAGATTTATTCCTGATTTGCTCCACCTGCAAAATTAATCAGGAAATTAAGTGGTAAAATGGATCCTTTCCAAATATTTTGACTACAAGTTATTTCCCTGTACAATCAAGCTGTGTGATAAAATAATGACTTCATTTTCTGCACAATTTTCTCCAGAGAGATCTGGAAGTAATTTAAAGTCAGAACTCCTTCCCCTTCTTCCTCTTTAAGAAAAAAAACCACCCTGCTTTCTGTTTCTAGTGGGTCACACCCCCAAATTATGCCTGCAAACCCCACAGTTTCTTTCAGGATTTTCCATTTATTCATCTCTCTCTACTTGTTCTTGTATTTCAGGATAAAATGTGATGTCTTACCAATTGGCACCCACAAGTCAACTCTTGCTGCTCTTCTAAATGAAAATTGAGATTTTTCAGCACTGAAAAAACAATTTCAGCCATTGATTTCTTGACAGTCTCATCAACAACTACCCTAAAATTTGCTTCCTGGATAAGGAAGACCAACCAGTTTCCTGAATGCTTAGCAATTCACTTAGTTGTATGACATATGGAACTCATCTTCCTCCATCCTGAGGGCATGGCTATGCATAGCTATACTGTTACAAAAGCTAGTTGAAAACCTACATTCTCATGGTTGCCAGGGAAATTTACCAGTCATGGACTGTGGTAATCATGGGTCAGAGAGAATATCAGGCCATCACTATAGAAAAAATGAAGGATGGGTTGAAATTGAGAAAGAGACTTCTCAAGCAGGCTTCGTTTGCAGTTTATACCTATAGGAGCCAAGCAGCTTAAATCCTGCAGTACAGAAAAGGCCTTAGAATACTACCCCCTGATCCAAGAGCAGGTGCCAATCATGGAAAGGAGATGCTTGTTTCCCATTGTAAACCAGTTGGAAATGAAACTGGTTTAAGAAATCTTTTTTGGAATGTCAACCTCTTCCTCCACTGTGGCCCCAACCCAGTGCTGTACAGACTGCAGTTAACCTGGTCCCCAATTGGAAAATTTGGCTGTTTCTTTTCATCCACAATCTCAATTGCTTCCCCTTCTATGGGCAGGTCTTTTGAGGACTAGTAGAATAACTGTTTTATATTTGGGTTAGAAGAAGGGGAAATTTGGTAGAACTCTCAACGAGTTTCCCAGTTAAAAGAAAAAGATTTTAAATCAATGGTCAATATTATATTCTTCCTCTGCTGCATATGTTTTTAAACAATCAGAAACTCAAGGTAGGCATTTTACTATTACTACTTCAACTAGTACTATGGAAGAGAAGGAATGGTCTTTTATGGCAGATAGCCTGGGATGTTGGTGGCCAGGAAATTCTGGGAGTTGAAGCCCACACATCTTAAACAGGGGTGGGTTCTACTTACCTTTACTACCGGTTCGCATCACGCCCGCATGCGCAGATCACCTATGATGACGTCCGGGTCAGTGGGCGGAGCCTCCCACCAGTTTTACTACCAGTTCTTGCGAACCAGTCCAAATTGGGGGCAACCCACCACTGATCTTAAAATTGCCAAGGTTGAGAAACCCTGGGCTAGTGTGAGCGTTGGTAGGCAGTTTCTCTATGTCATAAATAAAAGTAACACATAAAGGTGTCCTCAACTCAAGTTTGTCTCTTGGAGACTACCTATCCACATCCGTGGGACTTGCTTGGTAGCAACATGGACGTGACTTGCTATTTCCTTCTTCCATTTTTTAATTGTTTTATTTTCTGGGTTAGCCTACAGCCCTGGGGTTTCTTAGTAGTCACCTAAGTATTAGTAACCTGACCTGACTTGCATAGCTTTTTTTTAAGGTCAGCCAAGGTGAACTAGATGCTGTCACATCTGGTAGTATGCAAAGCCAAATCTTTATGATTAGAAAAATAGTACATATTCAGAATTAAGCAGGCTCATCCTGTTCTTTTCTTTTTTGTATGAATAAACCTCAAGAGGAACTATTATTGCTCTTGGTAACCTAGGAGCATATTTTAAATGTGATTGTTCCCACTGTCCTCGGAAGTAACACAGTCCTAGCCTCTACAGCTTAATTCTGCTGCATTTGTAGAGCAGACCTCTGTTTCCAGAAATCTGCTTTCTCTAGGTTTGTTTCCACTTGCTTTGTTCCTTGAGAAACTGTAGCACTTGGACCAATGAAGAAATCTTACTCATTCTGTTTCCCACAAAGAAAGACTGACAGATCACTCCTGCAAAAAAGGTATTAGCAAAGAGATTTCATTGTTAGATCACAGCAATTCCCACTGCATGAAAAGAACTATTAAAACATCTTTTTAAAAAAACCCAGGAAGAATGGTCTTTTAAATGGATTAGGTTTCTATTTGGGTACATACATTGATTTTTCAATTGCACAACTTTTCATGACCTACACAATTTAAAATCTTGACTGTTCCCAGTATGGGTGACCATGTGGCCTTCTATGGATGGCTTCCTTTTTGGGTATAGCGTCAACAACTGCCAGTCCAAATTGGAAATTTCATTTTAAAACTTCAAAAATTAGTCAATATTACTATAATATTACTACAAACGTTGCTATAAATAAGAAGTTGCCAACCCATAAGAGGAAGAGTATCAATCCAGTAACAACAAGACAAATAGTTTGGGTAAGTTTACTAGAGACTGAAAAATTCTAAAAAAGCTTTAGTAGGTAGAGAAATTGGTCAAGAGAACTTTTAAGGAATGTCAAACTCATCATAAGAGGAGGAAGAATATTTTTGTTCACAGGATATCAGTCCTACTGCTTCTCACCACCAGATGTCACATTTACTCCCATTAAAACTTAGTGACTGGCTTTATTGAAGAAATTCTGAAAATTATAAAAGTTAGAAGTTAACCTTATAATTTGTCTGCGTCAACATACTCATGGAAACAGTTCATAAAATCATTGCAAATTATTTATAATTGATGCAGTTTAATAACTTCTTGTTGGAGATAAAGAAATATAGGTATACAGACCTACCGATGCTTTCATTGAAATAAGTCTTATTGAACTCTGTAGGATTGACTTCTAAATCAATCCTACTCTAAGTGGACCAAAGATTGTATTGATACCCTCATTTTTAAAGTTTCTTTTCTTTGATTGATTGATTGATTTTTTTTTTAAATTTGATTTATATGCCGCCCTTCTCTGGAGACTCAGGGCGGCTTACAATGTGCTCAGCAATAGCCTTCATTCTTTTGTATATTTATACAAAGTCAGCTTATTGCCCCCACAACTGGGTCCTCAATTTACCTACCTTAGAAAGGATGGAAGGCTGGGTCAACCTTGAGCCTTGGCGATATTCGAACCTGCAGTAATTGCAGGCAGCTGGTCTTAATAACCAGCTTAATAACAGGGTGCCTTAGACCACTGTACTACCAAGGCTCTTGCCTTGGTGATTGATTGATTGACTGATAGAATTATTCATTATATATGCCATATGCAAAGCCATAGATTATATTTTCATCTGAATGACTTCACTTATCTGGAATAATTGTTGGGCTGAGTCCAAATAATAACAGAAAGTAGAAATGGGTGATAGTGACAAATTGTCAAAAGGAGGAAAGGCAACTCATGGAATCATATTGTAAGCTGCCCAGAGTCACTAAAACAGTAAGATGGGTGGAATATAAATTAAATAAATAAATGAAGTCAGGTTTTGCAGGGCAAAGTTGTCCTGAGTATATATGAATCATGGGAAGTGTTTGGCTTGAATTGAAAACAAGGAGACATTTGCGAAAGATTCAGGCAGACAGCTTCTAATTCACATAAGGGCAGGGGGTTAGGGATTGATGTAAAGACTTGCAAGATTCCGTTATTATAGCCAACATCAATAACATTAGTTTTAACCATGTGGAGTTCATTTCTTGGTATGGTCTACATAGTGGGGCTGACTCACATGAAGCATAACCAGGGGTATTCCAGAAGAGGAGGTCAAAATCAGGAAGATAGCAAATGGGACATTATAAGGCAAGTCCTGCTTTTTATATATACAGTATGTGTTGGTGTTGCATAGATATAGTCCTCAACTTATGATTACAACTGGGAGTGGGACTTCTGTTGCTAAGCAAAGCGGTCAATAACTAAGTTGTGCTCAATTATACAACCTTTTTTGCCACAGTTGCTGAGGAAATCACTGCAGTTGTTAAATAAATCATATGGTCGTTAAGCAAATCTGGCTTCTCCCATTGACTTTGCTTGGGAAGTTGGCTAGGAAGGTCACAAATAGTGTACACTAGTGGTGAAATTCAGCTGGTTCTATCCAGATCGCGTGATCCGGTAGTGCTGGTGGCAGGAGGCTCTGCCCACCTGCCCGGACATCATCATGTCCTGTTTTTGACCCTCTGAGCAGGCATGGAGGAAGTGCGGGCTTGCTACGCTCACACGTGCGCACCCTCACATTTGCGAACTGGTAGCAAAGGTAAATGAATACCATCTCTGTTGTACACATGACCCTGGACATTCCAGCCATTGTAAATACAGGGGTACTTGATGCTCTCTGACCTTGGTTGTTTTCTTGCAGATGTTTCATTATGCAAACTAGGTAATATCATCAGTTTGTAGTAAGGAGTGCTGTTTACTGTCAGTTTATATTCTGGTGACTTGCCTGTCAGTGTTGATGGGGGTAGTCTTAGAGATTCTTTGGGCTGTTTGCTGTTAAGCTTCTTTGGCAGTTTCTTGATTGAAGTATTGTTTACTTGATTGTTGGTCTGATGTTAACCTTGGAGTTATTCTATGCTGATCTGGGTGCTGATTGCTGGTGGAAAGGTGCTTGGGTCTCTTTCTTCCCTTTTTTGGCTTGTTGATTGTCTCTTTTCCATAGTCTATAGGTATTATTTGTGTTAATGTGGCTATTAATGGCTAATTTGTCTCTCAGACATCTTTTGGTTGATTTCAGATTTAGAAGTCATAAAGTGCAGACCTCTACGAATAATTTTATTACAAAAATTCAGAAAGCCACTAAGAAATGACTGCAAACTAGAAAATGCAAGCCATTTTTCTAGTGAATTCAAAATTCAGTCTTTGCATCTCTTTCTCTCATAGGGCCATGCATTCAAGGTGTCCCACTTGTATGTGGGAAGAAAGATTTTGACCTCTTCCTTGTTACTGCAATGATCCAGTCTAGTGGTCGGTTTGCTGACTTTTGAGCTTGTCAGTTTTAATTCTCACACCATGTGCATATTTGTTCTCCTTTCAAGGACGGTGTAATACGATTTGGAGCAATAACCTATGAACTCATACTTTAAAATGACAAATTTACTTGATTCCAGTTGAGATCAAGGAATGTACCGTATTTTTCAGAGTATAAGACACACTTTCCCCCTCCCCTAAAAGAGGCTGAAAATTTGAGTGTGTCTTATATTCTAAATGTAGCTTTTTCGAAGCTTTTTTTCAGCCCTAACAAGGCGCTAGCGAGTGAAGCAATCTCTGTGCTTTGCCTGCTTTTCTCATTGCTGCTCCCTCTCAGCTGTGCTTTAGAAGCTGTTTTTTATCCCCAAGCAGGGGATAAAAAACACCCACACTCAAAACCAGTGAACTAATATGCTGAAGCTGACCAGACTAAGGACGCTAGCCAGATGAATACCTGGTAGGCAGATTTTTTTTTCCCCCTATTTTCCTCCCCAAAAACTAATCTGTGTCTTATACTCTGAAAAATATGGTATGTTAATGCTTCTCCCCAAACCATGTTCTGATTCTAGGGCAGGATGCACAATCTTTCTAGGCCACAATGGTGGATGGATAATTCCAGGAGGATATAAACTACATTTTATTCATTTTTTTAAAAAAAAATGTAATTAAAATTAAATGCAATGATATGATTAACTCTCCAGGCATGTTTTTGGCACTTTACTCCTTCTGTCCCATCAAAAACTGCAATTTGATGAGGCATTTTGGAATGCCTTGTTCAAGGTTATCAAGGGTTATGTGTACCTCCTCAGATTGTTCACCTTTATTCTAAGCAAAGTGAAGCCGGGTGATTTATCAGATCATACCACTTAATAAGATCAGGTGTTTTTCTTTTTCTTCAGGCTTTTAAAAAGGAAAGGTTGAGAGCCAAATGCAGCAATCTCTCTCAGTCTTCTCTTCCTACAGACATGCTTACACAGAATGTGTCTCATTAGATCTGCTGTGAAAATTGCCCTCTAAATGGCTGTGATTTGGCATTGCTGTGTGCCAGCCTGTGAACAATAAGAGGGCAGATGGCGGAGGATGAAGAGTGGTGATGAAACAATAGTGGTTAATTCAAGGTTGTTTCCTGGCCTGCTTTATGCTCTCCTCCCATTCTTGGCCACGGCCCCATCCTAGGCCTTGTCCCCTGCTGGGAATCAGAACCAAGTCAGCTGGTTTCCAGGATAAGACAGTCCATGAGACAAAGGCAGATGGCAGGAGGCGCCAACCTCAGACCCTGCTCCAGACTGAACTTTGCGATCAGGAATCCAATGCAACATGAGTCACCACCCCCTCATTCTCTTCCCCCCAACCCACAAAGAGCAAGCAGGGTCCAAGAGAAAGGAGCATGGAACAAGTTGGACAACATTCAATGTTTCTTCTGCATCCCAGCCTTACTGCCCTCTCAACCCCTATTTCACCCTCAGTTTCTCCCGTCTGCCCTTTATTCTTAGCCCCGTAACAGTGACTAATGTGTTTTATGAGACTGAGCTTCAGCCTTGTTTTATGGAGCAGCAGTGTGGGTCTGAGCCACTTTACTAAGCCAAGTCCACATCCTTAGCGCTTGACTCAGAAAAACAGAACTGCAATTACTGTTTCTAATATTTGTTCACATTCTTCAGCTTTTTGAACCAGTCCACTTCTTAGTCGAAGTCATGACTCTTTTAACAGGCAATTCATATCCAAGAAAGAGGGCATAATAATTCCTTATTTATGGGCTCTTTGTACTGCATGCTGTAATGTTTTCAGTCTATATTTCATATAGAAAAGCAGTTTCTGGCTTAAGCTGATAGAAATTAGCCTTCTTCTCTTGATAATAGTAGATGGACAAGATCTACTTTACAGATGTAGCATTACAGATCAATTACAGGAACATTTTGGATGGGAACCTCTTCCTCCTCCTCCTTTCCCAATGACTCTGATTGATTCAAAATAAAAAACATTTTAAAAACAATTCAACATAATGATGAATAAGAATAATAGATATGAATATAGCAAAACTATCCAGGAGCAAAAACCAGCCCACACAATTTAAAAAGGGGCTTCACTCACCCTCACCAAAGACCTGGTGAAGAGCTAGGTCTTCACTGCCATTTTAAACAATGACAGAATAGGAGCCATCTGGCTCTCCGGGGAAAACCTCATTCCAGAAGGAATATGCTGCTACAGAGAATTCCAAGGACTCAATAGGCGGCATTGTTTAATTGAAGAAGCCCAGAGTTTGCCAACCCTCCATATTGAATCAGCTGGCAGGCAGATGTTATGGGAGATAGATGGTCCCTCAAATAACCAGGCCCTACATCATGTAGAGCTTTATAGGTAATGACCAGTGCCTTGAATCTGGCAACCAGTGAATCTCATGAAGCAGGAATGTTTACATGGGCATACCAAAGTGTACATTGTACAAATTGTACTACCCATGCCATCGTACCAAGTGGAAGTTCCAGTTGATTTTTAAAGGCAGCCTCATGTAGTGTGTGTTGCAGAGGTCAAGTGTAAGGAGATCAGAACATGAGTGACTGCCTGAAGCGCCTAATGATCTGAGAAAGGGGCGCAAGTGGTATATCAGAAGAATTTATACAAAAACTATTACTGGTCATAGTTGCTACCTGCTTACTGAACAGGAATCTTCCAGGAAAAATGTCAAGTATTTGCAAGCCATGGGTACATGTGTCATATAGACACCAGTGGAGGCAGAGAGTGTCTCCACCCCTATGTGGAAAGGAGGGGCTTACCCTGAGTATAAAACCCCCTCCAACCTTTTCCACCTTGCTCTCTCCATCTCTCTCTTTTCATGTTTGTTCCTCATGAGACTTAATCTCTGTTGTACATAGTTAATATGATTTATCATATGAATAAATACGTTTAAGACATTTATTTATGCATCTGCCTCTGAACTCTTCTATGCTCCTGGTTGTTTCTACGATCCCAATTCTACAAAAAACCTCAAATTATACATTTGAATGAGGAAATGTTATCCCATCCAAGATTAAAGAGGAAGTAAGTAGCCCTAACAACCACAGCCATTTAATGTTGGTAGGATTGAATCGGAGACAGTTCTTTCCCATTCAAACTCACACAACCATAGTAAATGTGAACATCACCGATTTGCATGCACAGTTGTTGTTTTTTTTGTCATCTGATTATAATATCCTTTCGCTGGTAAGGAAAATTTGAGTTCGTTAAAATCCTTTATCGCATACTAAACACCAGATCCCATGAGTCATTCCAACATGAATAGTTTTTGAGGCCCTTCGTGAGATGGTTGGTAATTGAAAATAAAGTGGAGCAAAAACTTCTAGATTTGGGTGACAATCTGATAAATTCACACCGCACTGGAGCAGTCAAATAAATAGAGCTCATCTTTTGATTACCAGAACAACTTATCCAATGTGATTTCATTTATACAATAGCACAACTGATGAAAACCAGACAGGTCTTAACTAAGTCAATAATTCCTGATTTGCTCTTTAGACCCAGGACACCAGGGATCAATCATTATTCATAACTGGGAAAAGTAATAGCCTCTCTTCCCAAAGAAGCTGGCTTTCAATTATTCATATCATTTTTTTAAGAACTTAAAGCTGAGAATCTTCTCTAAACTAGCATTAGACCCAGCATGGAAGGCTTGTTGTTTGTCAACATTCAGGCAGAAGGGACAGATACATTCTCTCTTACTACCTTCTCTGCAATGTTTTGCAAACATATTCTGAAATTCAACATCTCAGCAAGCAGTTCATGAAGTACAGTGTATTGGTTTTATTTAGAATTCACTGTCTGGGGTTGCTGCTTTTCCTCCTTCCCACCCCCTCCCACCCCATATTTCTAATTTCCCTTTAAACATTTTTTGTTTTACATTTAAGCATTTAGAAAGGAATTTTACTGATGTAAAATACAGGTAGTCCTCGGCTTACATCAGTTCTTTTAGTGACCATTCAAAGTTACAACGGCACTGAAAAAGGTGACCTGTGACCATTTTCCACACTTATGACCAGTGAAGCATCCCGATGATTATGTGATCAAAATTCAGATGCTTGGCCACTGGTTCATATTTATAACCGTTGCTTTGTCCCAAGGTCATGTGATCCCCTTTTGCCACCTTCTGATAAGCCAAGTCAATGGGGAAGCCAGATTCACTTAACAACCCGGTTACTAACTTATCAACTGCAGTGATTCACTTAACAACTGTGGCAAGAAAGGTCGTAATTCAATTCAATTAACAAATGTCTCGCTTAACAGAAATTTTGGTCTCAATTCTGGTGGTAAATCGAGACTACCTGTACTATATACTGTATATCCACCTGTTGAGTGTCCAGAATGGCATGAAGTTTGTTAAGTCTTGTTTCTGGGCCTTTGGGCTGCAAGAGCTACAAGTCATTGGTTCCTAGTTTCCTTAGAGTTCAGCCGAAGGATGACACATTTGGTAAAACCAGTGTATCCAGAGCTACCGCAGGCTAGCATTAGGAGGCTTAATCTCATTGGCAGCCTATCCCAAATAGCCATTACCTTCTTGAAAGGGATCTGCCAACCAATTTCTAAATTATTCCCACTTCCAGTAATTTACAGAAGAATTATGATTGTTTGGCAAGGATAATATAAAACTTAGTAATTAGGAAATGTCAATTAAATATAACAAATGTATATGACCATATAAACTGCTGAGTTAACAGAATCCTTTGTCTTAGAAGTATAAAACCGTTGTAACAGAGTTCTCTCCTTGTTCAAAGCTTCATGTAAAAAACTGGCTCTGAACCTATTGCGCAATAAACTGTCTCTGGCTGACCTAGGAATGTTGCTTTGGTCTCATCATTCCACAACAATCCTGTGGAAACAGAGTAAATAGGAAGTAAAAACAAAGCCTCAATTTTGTATTGCATAATGCATAATGACCCCTCCATATTATTAACCTTCCTCAAACTTCCACAGAGCACAGATTATTCCTCCAGTGATAGCTAAACTTTTCGGCACCGAGTGCCGTAACTGGAGCGTGTGTATGTGCGCCAGAGTGCTGGAGCGCCGGAACCTGGAAAAAAGCAGCTGGCTGGTGCACTTGCGTGCGGCGGCCAGTTGCTCTTCTAAGTTCTGTCATGAGCATGCGCACCGACCAGCTGCTTTCTTCTGGGTTCCGGCGCACATGTGCATGCCAGAACCCGGAAGAGTAGCTGGCTGCCGCGCTAAGGCCTGTTATTTCAGAGCTTGTAGTATTGGTCGGTTAGAAAGCTGATTAATACTGAAATCTAAATTATATTCAGACACATTGTCTTGTGCACATAATGCCCTAAAATGCCCTCCACATTATGGCCAGTGTAAGGAAATGAAAGGGGCCTATTAATTGAATGAGAAGTAGCGGAAACCGCTGGCCGTCCCACATGCGCACCACGGAATCTGGAAGAGCAGCTGGTGACAGTGCGCATGCTCACAGAGACGGCTCTGCATGCCACCTCTGGCACGCATGCCATAGGTTCGCCATCACGGCTATAAAAAGTTACCTGTGCAATGTTCATTGTTCCAAGCAATGATTGAACTGAGGTTTCTTGAATAAATCACAATTGGTGAAATTTACATAATATTCTAAGCCTATAGTCTACATAGCATTATGATTGAGTTCATGAAACATGCTAATTAAAAACAAAGTACAATGGGCTAGTGTTATGTATGAAATGAAGCTGAATAGTGGTTGCAAGAAATATGAATATATATATATGTGTGTGTGTGTGAGATATGCATGCAAAAGATTCCAGTCCTTTTTCTTTGAAATAAAAATGCAACAATTTATCTTGGGTTGAATTGCAAAAAGAGTGAGGCTCACAATTTTTTTTAATACAAAGTGATTATGATTTAATCATAACTAATATATATAATAATATATATTTCTATATTATAATAATATATTAATAACAATACAATATATTATTATTTAGATATAATAATGTATCTTGACAATTTACATTGTTTTATTTAGTTTCCCAGTATGATTTATGTTGATTGCTTATTTAGTATCCTATGACTATCACTAAGTCTTGTATCTTATGATTTATGATGAAGGTATTTTTATGATGACTATGATCATGATTTATCACTTATTGCTTATATGTACGCTGAGAGCTTATGCACCAAAGACAAATTCCTTGTGTGTCCAATCACACTTGGCCAATGAAGAATTCTAATTAGAGGTTTTTAAGAGAAGAGAGCTAGATGTGCTCTAGGAGCCAGACTGAGCCCTACATCTGTCCCAACGAATATGTAGCAATGGGGAGGAGGCTCAGTGGAGGGAAGTCCATTCTCTGGGCAATGAAGAGAGGGAGCCACAGATCCTCTGAAACAAAGAGGATTTCCACGAGATCTCTATATCTCATTTCTCTGAAATCTCATTTCCCAAGCATGCACACACTGAAAAAGGGAATCAGAAAAGGTCCTGATAACAAGTGAAAAAGTATAATGATACCCTTGTAATGAATATGAAGAGGACCTAAGTGGCAAATCTATAATCCTACCCAGTGGTGGGATTCAAGTAATTTAACAACCAGTTCTCTGCCCTAATGATTTCTTCCAACAACCAGTTTGCCAAACTGCTCAGAAAGTTAACAACCGGTTCTCCCGAAGGGGTGCGAACTGGCTGAATCCCACCACTGATCCTACCTATGATCCAGCCAGCCAATCAGCCTTTTATTTATCCATTTACTGTTTCAGGATATGTCTATGGTCGAATATTAAGGCAATTTCATATGGACATTCAGTATGGTTCTTAATATTAGGATTTATCAACCAATGAAACCTTGATTTACCCGACTTCTATGCAACAGGCTTTGCACAGACATATGCACACAACAGCTTTCTGTCTTTTACAAAATGTCAATTAAATTTCTGTTATTTACCTAAAGAAGACATGGCACAATGGGCACAATGACATCATTTGCATAACAAACCATCCCTGTGACATACTTTCTGATTCAATGGCCATTGATGAATAATGGCTCTCCCACCCTCCCAATTAGTCTGTTAAAACAGATCTTATAAGTGTATAAGTGATTCATGATGTTTCCTTGAAAGAAGCAATAGAAATACTGTAGATTAGCTCTGGAAAGGCAGGAGGTTGTATATTTACTCTGTTGAAAAATAATCCCTTTAAAATAAAGGCATGTTCTGTCCCTTATTTGTTCTTCCTGAGGTTTTCATTGTCTGAAACTTGGACAAATACATATTGTCCCAGCACAGAGCAGGAGAGGCATGATAAAAATATATCTTCTTCCTCCTAATGCAGCACATTCAGTAGAAAAGGCTCCAGGATTACCAGGAAAGCTCAAATCTTGTTTATAAGAGCTGTCACTTCTTTACAGAACAAGTTAAATGAGGAGTTTTTGAAACTCCCCCTTCTCTTCAAAATCTTAGGCTCCTACAGATTCCTGGAGGAAATGCAGACGTGTAACTTGATGCTGTATGGGCCAAGGACAAATGTGGTTAGAAATTATCTCTCCTATTACATGTTTCTGGAGAAGATGCACTTCAGGTTTAGAGAAAATGTCAATATACAAATTATGAAATGTTTTATATGATTTATGCTGAAATTAAAAAAAAGAAAATAAAAACTAATACAATTTACTATAAAGTAAGAAAAAAAGAAAAAGAAAAAAATCAAAGAGAAAGCGAAAAGTGCAAGAAAGGGGTGGAAATGGGGAAAAAAATAGAAAAAAGATCCAAAAAAGTGGCTTCCGATATTCTTCACAGCATTTCTAAGTAATAATTGTATGGTATATTACAATCATATTTTAATCTCTAACTCCAAAGTTACATAATGGTGCTCTTCTTTCTATTATCTAACCTGTCTAATCATCAAAGCCATCATGTCAATTCAATGAAATATTAATATTTCATGAATGCTGTGATGACAAAATTTGAAAAGTATTTCTTACCAGAAAACAATGAGACATTTGAAAATCCAGGCATAGTAAAAGCAAGTGAAATTGTTGGGCACTATGGGATTCTTACAGCAAAGAATCACACATTGTAGTGGTTAAAAGTTTTTCCTACAAGATAATCTGAGACTTCCATATCCTTGGAAGGAAGAATTTTACTTAATTCAGCATTGATCAATTTCCACCTTCAGTAGTGTGTCCTAATTCTGCACCACAAGGACTCAGGGACGCACAGGGAAGGATGTTCTGATCTAGGCTTCCTGATACAGGAAGAAGCACACAATTAGTCCCAAAACCCTTTTTTTATTTCAATGGCTGTGAATTCTGTTTATTCACAGCCTGTGCTGAATCACCAAGAGTTTGTAAAGAGTCCAACAGAAGTCTGCCACAGTCCTTCAGGATAAGGCTGATAAGCACCCACCTTTATCTCCCTTGACAAACTGCCAAAGACCTAATTGGCAATTAGCTTTGCAAGGCCACACGGAGCACAGAGTCATAATGGAGCTTCAGTATACAAACCGACCAACATCAACAACGTTGCTTTCTGGCTTCCACTTGGCTCCGCGAGCCTCGAAAGACGTTCTTTTGAGAGCGTCTGCTCCCTGGCTCCGTTAAAGCCCCAGAGCAGCTGACAAACACTGTCTGGAGGCTTGAAATTCTCTCCCCGGGCAAAGGGGAGAGAGAAGAGCAGGCAGGTGGAGGTAGAATCCCCCCGAACATCCTAGGAAAATTCCTGGGGCGCGAAGGACGCGCGCTCCCTAAAAGCCTGTCAAGCCGCTCCAGACCAGGGACGTCTCCGCTAATTAGCGGAATTAGAAGCCGCGACCAATCTTGCTGAATGGAAATGAGGGAATTAACATCTTGAACTAACAGCAGGCGGAACGAGCAAGGAGAAATCAGACTGCAAGTATTTTTTACCTAATTCCAATGCCTAGAGCCTCCTTCGGAAGTAATCACTTAGTACTTTGCAACAATATGGCGATTGAAGCTTGAAAGGGCGGGGGAAATGGAAAGTTACAGGAAAAGTTTCGTTTTGCTGGCAGCCCTTCGCCTGGGAAAAAAAAAAGCTTTTGTGCTGACAGAAGGAGGCTTTTAAACGTTAATTAATATTGGGAAATCTTTTGAGGAACTCTTCTTTTTGACTCTGATTAAATATAAAGACTAATTTCAAACTGGAAATGGCCTCAAAGTCTGTAAAAACTGTTCCTACTAAAGGAACTGGGAGTGCTGGTACCTCCCCAGCTCATATTCCTAGATTACAAGTTTCTGCTCCTCCAGCGGATCCACAGACCCTAACGTTGGAAATGTTGCAACAAGCTCTCCAAATCACCCAAAATAAAATTGTTGATGTGATTGATGAAAAAATTAAGGAAACTAATGAAAAAATTAAGGAAACTAATGAAAAAATTAAGGAAACTAATGAAAAGATACAGGTTGTGTCAGATGAGATTGCAATTCGCAATCAGGGGATTAGGGATGATATATTAATGGCATTTAAGTGTCTGGCAGGCAATATTGAGATGGTGGATGATAGAGTTGAGGAAATTAAACAATCTTCTGAAATTTTGGATAGTAAAATAGGAGAAGCTCAAAACAGAATTCAAAGGGCTGAAGATGACGTAATAATGATACAATTCAGAGACATGGAATTTGCTTTAAGATTCAGAGGGGTGAAGGAGAATAAACAAGAGAATTTGAGAGAAATGATGTCTGAGGCATTGGCACCACTGGTGGGGGAGTCAAAAAATGATCTGGGCTGGCAGATGGACAAGCTGTACCGCGTTAATTCCTGGATTGCTAGACAGAAACATCTACCAAGAGACATTGTGATATATTTTACTACAAGGAGAGTACATAACAAAATTTTACAGGCTACTTTTAAAAACAAGCTTCAGGTGGGAGGCCAGGAAGTAATGACAATGAAAGAAATCCCCCCTAAGATCTTGAGAGCTAGAAGGGAGTATGCCTTTCTGGTGGATGAGCTGAGAAAACATCAGATACAGTACAGATGGGAGGTGCCAACTGGACTAGTGGTGACTTACTCAGGAGAGAGATATCGGCTTAATACAATTTGGAAAGCAAGAGATTTTTATACTAATGTATTAAAGGCTGGCACACCCAAACCAACTAAATCACCAGAAGGCAAAAGAAAGAAAGAAGTAATGGAAGCTGAGACAGAAGAGCTCTTGAGAGTAGTTCAGGGGGGAGCTTTGGCTGATCAAGAAGAAATATTACAAATCCAAATGGCTACTCAAGAGTTGGCGCTGATTGATTTCTCGCAGTTACCAAAGGACCAAAGACAGACCAGATCGGTGACAGCTAGACTCAAGGAAGAATTAAGACAGCAACAATCCCAGATGGCAACTCAAGAAATGATTCAAGATACTACTAAAACAGGAGCAGTGGGGGGGGAGCAAGACCTAAAACTCAAATGAGATCAGAGCATCAGGACTTGCTTCAGAGGCTCCAAAGGCCCAGAGATGGGAACTAGATTTTTGACTTGGAATGTTAATGGCTTGAATTCTCCACAGAAAAGAAGAAAAATATTTCACTATCTTAAGCAATTTAAGAATGAAGTAATTTGCTTACAAGAGACTCATATAAGAATACAAGATCAAAAATATTTGATTAATGCAAGACTTGGTACATCTTACGTAGCAGCAGCATCAGAAAAGAAAAAGGTATAGTTATATATTTGAAAAGAGACTTAGTTGCTAAATTAATTGAAGCAGACGATCAAGGAAGATTTTTAGCGATAGAACTTTTAGTAAAAGGAGAAAAAATACTTGTAATCGGAATTTATGCCCCAAATCAACAAACTTTTATAATCAAGAAAACTTTTATAATTTACTACACTCAAAATTGACACAGTGGGCATATAAAACTTGTATCCTGTTAGGCGACTGGAACAGTGTTTTGGACGTTAAAAAAGACAAGAAGGGACCTAAACAAAATGTGTTAACAAGAGCAAAATTGCCCAAAGCATTTTGGGAAATGATGGACGACTGGGAGTTGAGAGATATCTGACGTGAAAGAAACCCGGAAGAAAAAGATTTTACTTTTTTTTTCAGATAGACATCAATCCTTTTCAAGGATTGATTTTATACTAATTACTAATGATCTTTCTAGGGTGAAAAATACGAAGATTTGCTCAAGAACATTGACAGACCATAGTCCAGTTTGGCTGGAATTGGAGTATGAGAAAGGGTCTAGGAGGTCCTGGAGGTTAAATGATAATTTGTTTAGGTATGAAGAAAATGTAAAAGAGTGTAAAAAATTTATGAAAGAATTTTTTGTTATGAATATGCAAAAGGGCACATCGATGGAAATGGTATGGGATGCAAGTAAGGCATATATGCGAGGAATTTTGATATATTTGAATAATAAATATAGAAAGAAATAGGGGACAAAAAGAAAAGAATTAGAAGATGAGATTAGTAAACAGGAACGGGCTTTAGTAGCTAATCCAACGGATAAGAAAATTAAAGAGGCAATCAATTTATTGAAAGGTCAATTTAATATGTTAATAGCAGATCAAGTGGCAACTAATTTAAGATATGCAAAACATAATACTTTTTACAATGCCAATAAACCAGGCAGGTGGTTAGCATATTTGTTAAGGAAAAAGTAAAAATCAAGGACAATAGAGAGAATAAAATATAAGGGTAAAGAGGTTTATGAGCAACAATTGATTAAAAAATCTTTTTTAGAGTTTTATTCGAGGCTGTATACTGGTGATAAAATTAAAGATATAGATATAGATAGATTTTTGCAGAAAGAGAATATTTATACAATTTCAAATGAGCAGAGGGATAGTTTAAATCAATTGATAACTTCCAAGGAAATTGTGTTAGCAATTAAGCAGTTGAAAGTGGGTAAAGCTCCTGGGATGGACGGTTTGACGGCTATTTACTATAAAACCCTACAGGAGGAAATGATAGAACCGTTGAAAGAATTATTTAACAATATACAACAGGGAGGAAAGGTACCTCCAACTTGGAAGACAGCATTTATCTCGTTGATCCCAAAAGAAGGACATGACGATACAGATCCTAAAAATTATAGGCCAATTTCATTATTAAATATAGACTATAAGATATTTGCTAAAATTTTGGCAAATAGATTAATGACAGTCATGCAGCAAATGATTCACCATGATCAAACTGGTTTTATAAATGGTAGACAAATGAAGAGTAATGTAAGGCAAATTGTTAACTTATTAGAGTATTTGGGAAGGAACAACCAGGTCCCTGCATTGCTTGAGTTCTTGGATGCTGAGAAAGCCTTTGATAGATTGAATTGGCAATTTTTACTAAAACTAATAGAAAGGATGCAATTTGGAGAACAATTTGTACAATCTATTAAGGCAATATATCAAAAACAAACAGCGCAAATAATAGTTAATGGTGGTTTAACAGATGGTGGTTTTAACATAGAAAAAGGAACAAGGCAAGGCTGACCTTTGTCCCCGTTATTGTTTATTTTGACGCTGGAAATTTTATTAAACAAGATACGCAAGATGAGTACACATTAAGGGAATTAAAATTAGACAGCATGAATACAAGGTACGAGCATTTGTGGATGACCTGGTTGTTACCTTAACCCAACCGGTACAATCGATTACAGCCTTGATGGATATAACCTGCTTATATGGACAAGTATCTGGCTTTAAAATAAATGCAGCTAAAACAAAAATAATAGCTAAAAATATGGTTAGGAGCCAAAAAGAAGAGATAGAAAGGTTAACAGGATTTGAAGTAGTTAAAAAGGTTAAATATTTGGGGGTTTATATTATGACTGCAAATACGAAATTATATCAGTACAACTATGAACCATTATGGCACAAAATACAGAAAGAGTTGGACAACTGGAAAAAACTACAACTGTCTTTGCTGGGAAGGATAGCCGCTGTAAAAATGAATATTTTACCAAAATTTCTATTTCTTTTTCAAATGATACCTATACTTAAAAAAGATGAGAACTTGAAGGAATGGCAGAAGGGCATAAACAAATTTGTGTGGGCAGGGAAGAAACCACGAGTTAAACAAAAGATATTGCAAGATACTAGAGAAAGAGGTGGTCTTAAGATGCCCAATTTAAGATTGTATTATGAAGCTGCTGCCCTCTCAGCAATCACAGATTGGATAAACTTAACGGAAGAAAAGATATTGAATATTGAAGGATATGGTTTGGTTTATGGCTGGCATGCTTACTTAGTGTATGATAAGAAAATAGATAAGACTTTTAAAAGTCATATATTAAGAAATGCTCTATTGCGTGTCTGGAAAAAGTATAAATATAAACTAAATGATAGGTTACCAATATGGACAGTACCCAGACACGCGATAGAGAACATAAATTTAGAGCAAAAGCAAGATAAGATTACATATAAGGAATTCCTTTATAAGGAAGGAGTCAGATTACAGTTAAAATCCATGGAACAACTAAAAGAAGAAGGGATTATTAAGACTTGGTTTCAATATTGACAGCTGCTGGCCAGATGGAGAGAAGATCAAAAAATTGGTATTTTGCAGCAGGATGAGAATTTGACAAAGCAAATAAGAGATGAAGGTCAAATGCACATAAAAAGGTTGTACAATGCATTACTGGAAATAGATTCAGAAACAGAGTTAGTCAAGGATTGTATGATAAAATGGGCACAAAAATGTAGGTGAACCAATAATGATGGAAACATGGGAAAA
Organism: Arizona elegans; assembly: GCA_022577455.1. Taxonomy (NCBI): domain Eukaryota; kingdom Metazoa; phylum Chordata; class Lepidosauria; order Squamata; family Colubridae; genus Arizona; species Arizona elegans. The sequence continues at coordinate 100,905,142 of JAKOOJ010000001.1, forward strand.
GATATGGGTTAGAAATGTAAGATTTACACAAGCACAAAATTTAAGGGAGAATTTTTACAAAATGTTTTATAGATGGCATTTAGATCCAAAAAAACTGGCTTGTATGTATCCAAATTTACAACCCAAGTGTTGGCGATGTGAGTGTGAAGATGCTACATATTTCCATATATGGTGGACATGTAAAAAGATTAAGGCGTTTTGGATAAAAATATGGTGGATTATTCAAAATATTTTGAAGAAAAAAATTAAATTTACACCACAGTTTTTTTCTGTTGGGAATAGTTACGGATTGTACTGTAATAGAGACTAAGCTGGTTTTGAACTTAATAACGGCTGCCAGGTTACTGGTGGCACAGTACTGGAAGAAGGAAGATCCACCTACTATTGAGGAATGGACATTAAAAGTTGTGCATTTGGCGGAAATGGCAAAAATTTCATCATACCTTAAAGACCATTCAAATGAGAGATATATATCGGAATGGAGAAAATGGATTGATTACATACAGAAGAAATATCCGAATAAGAAGATTCATATAGCTTATGAATGAAATAATATTAAGTAGTTTATGTTTGTTTTTTCTGAGTTATAAGGAGTTAAGGACCTAGGGAGAACATGAAATGTAATAATTTGTTAGCACATTTTAGTTCTTGGTTTGTGAATGCTATACCCTGTGCTCGTTCTGGGAAGTCTAGGGAGGGGGGTGGGGGGAGGGGGGGAAGGGAGGGGGGAAGGGGAGGGGGGTTTGAGGGGGGAAGGGGGGGTGAAAATGTTTGTATTTTTCATAAAACTTTTCAATAATAATAAAAAAAACAACAACGTTGCTTCCTGCGTGCCTTTGCGCCTCCTTTATGTCTTATGAGAGGGGCCAATCATCTCCAAGCCTTACTCCTGAGTCGCCCCTTTTGTCTTAATTGTTCTTGCCTTCTGGCAGCTCTGCGCATGTGCGCACTGGGAACAGACTCCCCTTGTTCCTCTATCTCTCTGACGTTAGATTCTGGAGGCTGCAGAGGCAGCACATAACTCCCAGATGGCCCTGGCCCCATCTCTGCCTCCAACACAGAGCTCTCGTCTGAGCCTTCCTCAGGCTCCAGGACTGGCCCATGTTCCTCCCCAGCCTCCTTACAGTCTGACTCTGCTGCCAGTTCCGCAGGCTGCCGGCGGAGCACAACAAAGGATGACAAGCATGATCAGGGAACCCAGAATGAAATCTCATGAAAACAGATTGAAGGAATTGAGAATACTTTGCCTTGAGAAGGGGAGTGCTGTGATCAGACTGTCCAAATAACTGAAGAGATGTCATGCAAAAGGTCAAAGCATTTTCTATCAACTCAAAATGTAGGACATGGAATAATAGTTTTAAGCCACAAAAAAACAGGCGCCAACTGAAGTATTACAAAAACGTCCTAATGATAAGGGAAGTTTTGATTGTGAAACCAGTTACTAAGCGAGTTGATGTTAAACTAAACTAAAGAAAGTCAATGGGCTCCCATATGGAAGGGGGTGTTCAAGAAAGAGCTGGGCAGCCATCTCTCAAGGAAGCTTTAATTTGGATTTCCGTACTGAACAGGAGGTTGGATTTAATGATCTAAATAAAATAATCTCTTCAAACCCTAATATTCCAATATGTTGATAATATATTCAATATGATTAAAATATAATCCAGGGCAGAAGCCTGTGTCCTTATATTCTCACTCAGATCCTTGACAGCATCTGAGGAAATTGGCAGCGATATTTTAGCTGGGATTCCAATATATCCCTAACAGTTATAGTTTACCATATACAATATTGCAACATTTTGTATCCTGAATTTTTCTTTTATAGTATATTAAGGGTTTTTGCCCTAAAAGAGAATTTTCAGATCATGGAGTTCCTTAGAATGTTTCTAAATATTCTACACTGAAGTTATTAGTAATAAACTGTTTTGGTTTTCTTCCCTGGAATTCATCTAGCTTACTAAGAAATGGGTTTTTGTCATCTGCATCTACATCCAATCATCATTCCCCTTAAACTAGAGGCCTTGCAGAAAAGGTAATCTGCACAGCAGTGGTGGGTTGCTCCCGATTCGCACTGGTTCATAACAACCGATAGTAAAAATTTGTAGTAGTTCAGAGAACCGGTAATAACATTAGCTGGCCACGCCCCCGAACTGGTCCCTGGCCTGGTCGCCGCTCGCTTACCCCGCCCACCTCATCAGAGGCTTTAAAAAAAAAAAAAAAACTTTTAAAAGCAATTTTTCTACAACCTCTTCGGCAGAAAAAATGCTTTTAAAAGTAAAAAAAAAAGCCTCTGAGGATCCCACGGCTCAGCTGGGAACGTCAGAGGCTTTTCAAAGCATTTTTTCTACAACCTCTTCAGCCAAAGAAGTGGTAAAAAAAATGCTTTGAAAAGCCTCTGATGATCCCAGCTGAGTTGCCTGATCGGCAGAGGCTTTTCAAAGCATTGTTTTCTGCAACCTAGAAAAAATGCTTTAAAAAAAAAAAAAGTTGGCCACGCCCACCCAGTCACATTACCCCCCACCAAGCCATGCCCACAAAATAAGCCACGCCCACCGAACCAGTAGTAAAAAGTTTTAGAACCCACCCCTGCTGCACACTAAAAAAAAACACTTATGGACGAACAAAAAGATGGTAGTGGAAAATTAAAACAGTACAACACCATACTGTCTTACCATAACATATCTTGAGATTATATTTTGTTCCCCAGTGCAATTGTGCATATTCTTGTTTATAAATATTAACGGTAGGAATTGGATATAAACATGCAAAGGAAATGAACAAAAACAAGATTGTCCATGAACTAGCAAAGCTTAATTCAACATCTCAAGAAGAAGGTGGTCTCACCATGGCTAGGAGGGCCTTTGCACAAATTTACCATGTGTACCAATTGCACCATTTCTGGCCCAGGAGGCCTTACTCATAGCAGTCTATGCTGTAGTTAACTCCAGGTTGGATTACTGTAACACACACTACATGGGCTGCCCTTGAAGAACATTTGGAAGCTGGGGCTTGTCCCAGTGGTGAAATCCTCTGCGGATTACCACTGGTTCACTGCCTGTGTATGTGCGATGCATGCCAAATGCACACTTCGCATGGAAAAAGGATGCCTGGGAAGGTAAGTAGAACAGTGAGGGGGGAAACAGTTGTGCTGCGCGATTTTGCTTCTCTAGAAAGCAGGATTTCCTGCTTTCTAGCGAATATAAACTGTGTGGCACAGCTGATTGTCAGAAATACCAGTTTGGACGAACCGGTAGTTTTTATCGCTACCGGTTCATCAGTTCAGGCATTTCACCCCTGGCTTGTCCAGAGTATGATATCAAGGACAGTTTGGGACAATCCACAACATTATTGTGCAACCTCTGGTCTGTAAGCTGTGCTAGTTCCTACCAGGTTTCTAGATGCAATACAAGGGCTATCAGCTATATAATTCTCCATGACACAGGGCCAGGTATTTTTGCTCACCCTACCAGGACTAGCAAAGTTTGCATGCTTCAGATCCATCTTATAAGATCTAGGAATTGTGGCTTCTCTGTCACTGTGCCTGTTCTGAGACAGCATTCCCTCTCAGATTTGGTTGGCATCAAACCATACACCATTGAAGGCCTGGATGTTCCCACAAGCATTTTGGCTGGGTCAGTTGTTGTCTCAGTGACTGAAATGAAATAGTTTTTCTTTTGGCTCCAGGCATGTGGGATATTAGGGTTTCTCTATATACAGTTTATACTCTGTTCTTTTGGTTTTAATTTTTTTGTAAGCCAACTAGAGTCACTGTGGTGAGGGATGGACAGCTATATAAATTGCTGAATGAATGAATGAATGAACATCATGGATACCAGATAATCAAATCAGAAGCTCATTACCACTGGATCCTCAGAAATAATTAAAAGAAATAACAAATACGGCTATGAAAAAAACCCATTGGCACAATGCACACAATTGTCACAAAATTAACTACAAGCATGTGGAAGAATCTGGCTGTTTTTCTAGCTTTAAATCAACTTTCTAGCACTCTATGAAATGAATGGTAAACTTGTGCAAAAAAGCTAGCGTACAAACCTAACAAAGGCTTTGGAAAGTGCTGATGGTGTGGGCAGATGAGATACCTTTGTTAAGGGCAGTTGTTCAGCCCTTCCTGTAGTCCAACTCCAAATGGCCACAGAGGGAGGTTTGCAGTGACTGGAGGGAATAGGGTGAGCCCCAAGTGGTGTAAAATGGCTAATAGGAATTGGTCAGGGGCAATCTCTGCCATGTCAATCACCGAATGAAAACTCAAAGTGTGGCAGCTGTGAAAAAAAGAAATTCTTTGTTGGGATCATTGGAAAGGGGATTGACAATGGTCAACACTGTCATGCCTGCATAAAAAAAATCTATGGTATGTCCATGCCTGGACTACTTGCATTCAGTTCTTACAACATTGGAGAAAAGGTGCAAGGGCAATCAAGGAGATGGGGAAAAGTGCTAGAACAGGAAGGAGGAGGAGGAGGAGGAGGAGGAGGAGGAGGAGGAGGAGGAGGAGGAGGAGGGAAAGAACTGAGGTATAGAAAACAATGCATTATATGGAGAAAATAGACATGGAAACGTTATTCTCCTTCTCTCAAAACCTTGGGAACATGGGTCATCTAATAAAGCTGAATGAAAAGAGGTTACAGACAAAACTAAGCACTTCTTCACACTGTTCATGAACTATGGAATTCATTACTATAGAGTACGTTGAGAGCTCCCACCTTGGAGAGTTTTTAAAAAAGAGTTGGAAAAAATCATGGCAGTCAGGTCTATTGAGAGTTATTAGCCTTGAGATTCTTGGCTATCTTCAGACTGGAGGCAGATTGCTTCAAGTACCACTTACAGAAACCATGGCAAGAGAGGGATGACAGAGTTGGAAGGAACCTTTGTGGTATTCTAGTGCAACCCTCTGCTCAAGCAGTTGTGTGAGAAACAAAATGCCAGATTAAGTTGGAGCTTGGCCTGATTTATACTATTGTGGGTTTATATATTTTAATTCTAGAGTTATAGCTCCAAAATATTTTGAAAACATCAGGATGGATAAGGCTGGTTTAGGTTTTAGTTGATAAAAACTTAAATCATTATAAAAATATTGTAAACCTCTAGTGCAAGGAAACAACATCATTACCCCATTTTCATACAGCACCCACATACACACAAATTATAGGTTTGAGATTAAATGTGACAGCGACTAGTCCAGAGCATGCTGGGTTGAGAAAAAATAAAAACCAATGCCACTCCTGGAGAAAGCATTTTATTTATTAATACAAGAATAGAAATTCTGCAATAAATACAATCTAATAAATAACATCTGAAAATAAATAAATATTAATATAAACAAACTTAGAATAACAACCTGACAGGAGGGAGGGGTGGGCAAAGATGGAGAGAAAGAATGGTGGATGGGGCCACATGTGGGAAATTTCTCCTTTGCTGGTGAGTGTAAAACCACAGCTTCATCCATCCTGTTTTATGGAGTGAACGGTGTAGACAAGCGGTGGCCACTACAGCTGGCTTAGACAATTATCCTACTAAGGGTAGGTCTGCACATGTGATGAATGAATGAATGAATGAATGAATGAATGAAAAAATCATTGAATGAATGATCTTACCTAACCAGGGAGGAGAAAGCAAGCTGAAAACCTACATGTGTTTGTGCTAAACTGAGTATCTCATCTCTGTTTTCAGTTTGGGCATATTTTACAACCTGACTGGAGAGATGCTTCCCATGTAAGTGCCTGATCATAGAACGTCCTTGATAAGCTTCTAATTGGCACAGCCCCTTGAACAGAATGGGGAGAATACAGAGAAATCCAGCTACGGAGGGAGTGAAGTTTAAGGCAACTGGAGCATCAGCGGTGGAGGCTGCAGCTGTTGGCTGCCCTGCAGCTAGGGCTTAATTGTTCATCCTAGAGATGGGAAGGGAAACACTCTTCCTCTCCTTCTGGAAAATGAACGGCCCCTCTAGAAGAGGAAGAGAGAAAGAGAGGGAGGGAAGGAGAGGGAGGAGGAGGAGATATTAATTTTACACAAGAAGGAGAAGGAAGAGATGCAAAGAAACAGGTTGTATAGATGTGTATCCGTTCACCCAGAGGCACAGCTTAGTAGCAGAGAGCAATGCAGCACCAAAAAAGCAAGGGACAAGGAAGAGGAAGAGGGCAATTTTGAGAAGGGGCTGGGAGAAGGCATTGGATTTGGAGTCTTTCAGAAGTGCTAGTCCTTGAGTGGCAGGTCTGAATGATGTCAGTGAATGAGGTGAAGGCAGAGACAATGGCGACGGCAGGAATCAAAAGCCTCTGGTTTCCAGATGCAGCATAACAGCGGAAGGAGGCACCCTTTTGCGCAGTCGGTTGAAGTCTTTGGCTGAGCGCCACAGCCAGGTCTGTAGCTCTTTGAGCAGCCAGAAGTCGTCCATCTTGCGCAGGAAGTGGCTGGGTGGGGTAATCTCTAGAGGGGGCCCTGTAGTTGGGAGTGAATAACCCAGGGAAGCCATGATGCCTGCGATCGAGCCCAGCAGCCCTTGCAGGCTAGCCCGGAAGTGGGCGAGGCTGTGGTGCAGACTCGGCACTGCAGTTGGAGCCGTGCCATCCATGGTCCTCAGGTAGCAGAGCAGGTGGCTGTAGGCCTGGTAATTAGCTGCTAGCCGGGCATTGTCATTCAAACTGTGCCATTCCTGAATGTCTACAGTGGCACTTGGCACAGCTTCTACCCCAATTATCCGGGGAGGGTCAAAGTCCGGCTCATTGAAAGGTGGCCCCAGGTAGTTGAGCTGAGGAGAAAAGACAAGAAAGTGTTAAACTCACTTGAACAGGAATACCTCCTTTCCCAGTGCTTTCCACCCACCGCCTCTACGAATGCCTCCGTCCTCTCTCTCTCTCTCTCTCTCTTACAGGCAAGACAAGGAGATGTAAGTTTATGGGATCACAGGACATGAGTCCACTTGCACTTTTTTTTTAAATTTGATTTATATGCCGCCCTTCTCCGGAGACTCAGGGCGGCTTACAATGTGCTAAGCAATAGCACTTAACTATAAAACAAACAATCTCTTTTTCAGTGGTTAATTCCTTTCCCCCACCCCCACCCCCGATGTTGCTTCATCTGATCTCTAGTCCACCAGTGGAAAAGCTGCCATTTTTTTAGCTGTTCTTGTGTTAAAATGGTCCTGCTTATTCCAACAGCCTTAAGCTGTGCAAAAGCTGTCATGTCTTGTCACCCATGAGTTGGAAGGAAAACAGGTGACTTGGTAGTGCCCAGGAATATAGATAAGAGAAACGGAATATAGAACAGTGGTGGGAGCAACTGGTAGAGTTTCTGCTGATGGAAGGACGGATAAGACCTTAGCTTGGTTGTGGGAAAGATCAATTGCAGTACAAGTAGTCCTGATAACCGCAATTGGGACCAGAATTTCTGTGGCTAAGCATGACAATTGTTAAGTGATTTATGCCCAATTTTATAATCTTTTTGCTACAGTTTATGATTATACGTCAAGAACTACCTGTACACAGTGCTACATGGAAGAGGACGTATTTCTGTACGCTGTTGCCCAATTATGCCTGCTGACCAATCCGTCCCTGGGCTTGGGCAAAGTGTCCCTGGATCCACTGACTTGCAAAGACCTCGCTATTATCTTTTGCACTTCTTGCACTTCTATGCTGCTATTGCAGTTAGTAAGTTTCTATCATTGAAAGATCCTTGCTTCCCGGCTGATCATTCTGCTACAAACACAGGCACATGCTGGCTTTATTCACACCTGCCTGCCCGCCCTGCTGGGCTGCGTTCCTGGGATTCCCCACCCCCTGCCAACAGTGATGTCCCGCAGGCAGCAGGATTGCCCAGGCAGTGGGGTGGGTGAAGCACCAAGCGGAAGGGAGGTGTGTAAAACCCTGCGGGTGTGTGAAGAACCTGACAAGCTCAGAAGACAAATTAATTTCCTCTCTGTTGCCCGAGGGCAAGTAGAGGCTCCCCAAACAATTTTATAGCAGTAGCAGAGATCAGCTAACAGGCAGGCTGGGACGTGGCCATCACCATGAGACCAGCAGGAGAAAAGAGGGAAAGGAGAAAGAGGAATTCTGTTATATTTAAGAATAGGGGCTTCATGGGGGGGAAAGAATAAAGAAGAGAACATGGTGCACTTGGAAGGTTTTTGGAAGATACATTGTTTGTTTAAGATATGAAGTGATATAAACCTGCATCTGTCAGGGGCTTTCCTTTTCCTAATAATTTCAGTTTTCACATGTGGACAATGAGCCAACTACTATTAACCTCGTTCACTGATCTCAACTGTTGTCTCATTCCCTGCAAGACTGTGGGCTCAGGCAGAGGGAGAAAGGTGTGTGGCGAACACACAAAAATGCTCAGATTGAAAATGTGTATGAATCTTAAAAATTAAAACTCTGCTTTACATTTCATTCATTTATTTGGGATTTATTTAATGGGGAGGATCCAAACGCTAACTAGAACACTGAGGAAAACATCTGTGCATAATGCAATTAGACCTAATTTTGTGTAGAAGGGATCTGGATAGGTTTTGGAGGATCAGCCAAACAGTGGCCACTAGTTTCGATAGCTATTCAGGTAGTCCTCATTTAGTGTTTAGTGTTTGGAAGGATGTTGCAAAGAGAACTGGCTAGACAACAATTTTCTTCAGCAAGTCTCAGGGAAAGGCAGTTACCTTTTAATACTTAATGAAGCCCATGCTTACCACGGACTCCATTTCTTGCGTATCCCACAAGCCCAGAAGACCAAGGAAAAGCCATAGTAGAGATCTGGTGCACTTAAACTACACTTTCACAGGTTCTAAAAGGCTTATGTAGTAAAGATTCTTGTTTACCAGTCAACATCCTTGCATTTCTTCTGGCTGCCTGATAAGCTTTCTCTATCCATACCTTCTATGGCAGCCTTTGGAAGTAGTTTTGCTTCTATGGAAATCACTTAGGAAAAAGTGTGTAACATCCCTCCAAAAGCTGCCAGCAGGATGGCCTGCCCAATTGTTTTCCTTCCCTGACAGGTTCAGAGCAAAGCTCTGGTGACCATGGGGCACTTTGCCTAGCTATCTTTGTGTTGTTTTGCTTTGTTTTCCCCTTCTGTTAGGTTGCCAACCATTAAGCGTTGTAAATGCTGACCTACTTAAGATCGCCTGTGGGCGGTTCCCCTTAACCCCCCCTCCCCCGCCCACCCTAAGGCATCAACCCAACTTCCTTGACCATCAGGCTCATCTCTTCACCACTCTCCGAATTCCTCCTCGCTTGTGTTAATCTCCTGAATTTTCTCTCTCAGTAATTTCTTTCTTTCATAATGAGAGGAATGGTAGTACTAGCACAAGTCAAGTTCAGATCATTTCAGTAGATGGGCTGTAAGCATTGGTTTGTGTTCCCCATTTCCACAGGAAAGCTCAGGAAAAATAGTGCTAGGTTTTTCCAATGAGCAATATAGCCTTTCTATAGGATCTGATTTCCCAGCTGCTACACTTATTGGCCTCAGCAATCTCCTTCATATTGCTACAGTGCCTTTCGTTATCTTCATTTCATTTACCCTTACCTCTCCTGTTTCATTTTCAGGTTGGTTTCTTAATAAACATCCTTTCCCAACCTGACACTCTCCAGATGGTTTGAATGTAAGTCCCATTAGCCCCTAGATGAGTTATGAGGGGATATTTATTTATTATTACGTTTATATTGCCATCGATTCACTTAAGTGTCTGATGCTTAGAATCATAGTCCCAAAGGTTTGGAAATTACCAGGTTGCAGGAAACAATTTTTACTTTGCTTTACTAAAATCTTAATCTGTTTGTCCTAGGTTATTTCTACAAGCCTGGATCATGATCTGATTTCTTGACAATTACGATGGATGGGAGATAATCCATTATGATATTGACCTTTAAAACTCTAACGGCATGGGACTGGCTTATTTGAGGGAATACCTTTCTCCAATTTCATTTACCAGTCCCATTAGATCTCATAAAATAAGTATGTTACAGGTTCTAATATCTTGAGACCTACATTTGGCAGGCCCTAGACGGTGGGTCTTTTTTTGCTGTAGCACCCATATTGTGGATTTCATCACTTCTCAACTTCTGAAGGTCCCTCAAGATGAACTAATGAGGTGGGTCCCTTATTATTAACATTCTTCCATCTATTATTCTCTTTTCCTACTTTAGTTTTGCTTTTATAAGTTTTAATTATTTTAATAATTATTATATAATTATTATTTATTTACAAGTTTATACAGATTATTGTATGCTACCCAGAGTCACTTTCTGTGGCATGACAGGCCATACAAATTCAGCTAATACATTTTTTTAAAAAATATATATAAATAGACAACAAGTTTGAGAGACCAACTGTTATTACCATATCTTTATTTATATAATTTCACTCACTGGAAATAAGTGTTAACTGAAACCTGGCTTTCTGTGAATCTAATGTAACAGGTTTCATACCTGTTTTCATGTGAATTTGGAAAATTGTGTATCTCTGTATACACAGCTACGTATATATTTTGAAGACATTCAGATCTTTTGTGTTCCATGTGAACAACATGGGATTGGCAAAGTAAATTCCAATATTGATCATCAGTATGCCTATAATATAGGATCAGTATACAAATACTAATCCAATGTATGGTATCTTTCTTCCTTCTAGTTGCTATAATGATAAATAACTGTACCTTTGATAAGTATTATAATATCAATATTTAATTAGGGACAGTTTTATCAACAAATGACACATATCATCCCAGAATGTAGAATTCCTACACTGACAGAGAAAGAGGAAAAGATCATGATCATCATTTTGACATCTCTCGTGCGTGATCGATCGATCTATCTATCTATCTACCTACCTACCTACCTACCTATCAAATATCAGCTATCTATCTTTATCTTTACCTCTGCATATATATATATATATATATATATATATATATATATATATATATATATATATGTATATGTATATGTATATGTATATATATGTATATGTATATGTATGTGTGTGTGTGTGTGTGTGTGTTGTGTGTGTGTTGGAAACCAGCACAAGCTGAATATGTGCAGAGAGTTGGCTTTAGGCTAAATTTGCTTCTGTTGATCAGCCTCTTCCAGCTTATTATTACCAAAATAATAAGCTGGATAGCTCAGCAGACTAATGCATTGTAATTAACATCCAGCTGTCTGCAATTACTATAAGTTTGAATCTCACCAGGCTCAAGGTTGATTCAGCCTTCCATCCTTTCTAAGGTAGGTAAATTGAGAACCCAGTTTGTGGGGGCAATAAGATGACTTTGTATAAATATACAAAAGGATGAAGGCTATTGCTTAACGCATTGAGTCTCCGGAGAAGGGCGGCATATAAATCAAATTAAAAAAAAAAATCTATTCATTTCTGGGACAGAAGTTCTCATTAAACGTGCACATCACGCAAACTCAGTGAATGGACACTAGCTGCTGTATAATGGCACAATTCTTTAGTTTTCTAGACTGTGAAAATCTGACCTTCTTGATCCGCCTCCTTAAAAAAATATTTCTGGAATGTTGATATACTAGAAAACATGGCTCCTGCATTTTCCATGGTCCAAACCAAGCAAATTCCTGATTTGATAGCATTTGATGCTTAGTGTCAGGGAAAGCTGCCAAAGGGTAGGGCCTGAAATGCCAGGTAGGCCAGAGAGCAGGGATGCCATGCAAGCTGATGAGGGGCTACCCCCACTTTCTGCACAGTCGGGCGTTTCCCTGGCAAGTTCTGACAGACGAGGCCTCACCTCACCCCAGCGGGAGATCCACAACAGATTGTAAACAGGGAGACTCCACCGGTGCCTGAAGGCAGGGAGGAGAAAAGATGTCAGATATTCTGCCAAGTGAGAGCCATAGCTGTGGAGAGAGAACAGTATTTCAGCTATTCACCAGGTAGGAGGAAATTTTAGGTGCTGGCACAAAGTGTCACAGGCACAAAATTTCCATATCCCTAAATCCCTTTTCAAATAATGTGATGAATCAGTCTGTTGCCTTTTAACATCCTTCTCTTGCAATGGGCTTTCAGGATTCAATATCTGCTTATATAATCTTTCCCTTCATATGCACCAGTTTTATGAAGCTCCAAATGACACTGTTTTCTGTTTACAGCACTTATATCTTTCCCTACCACTTCTTGCATCATTTTAATTTCCAGAATGGAAAAAAAAAGGACTAACTGTCTCAGTCCTATGGAAAGGTGACAAGAGGAATCCTCCATGAGGTGCATTAAACCCACATGCCAGAATACACAGAGAGAAACCCGGCCTTCCTTTGCTGCAGAGTTATCCAAAGGGAGAGAAACATGGAGGCAGAATTTTCCAAGGAGGCCAGTTGGGCAGGAAAAAAATGGAGATGGTTCGAGGAAAGGGGAAAGAAGCAAGAAAAGAATTTCTAGGCCGTTGCTCAGCTCAGCTGCTTCCATTCTCCCAAAGCATCTACACTCACATAAGTGGCCGCAAGCGCGTGCAGCTGGTGTTCCAGATAGCGAGTAAGGTCGTACATCTGCTGGATGGACTGTCTGGTGGTCACTTGGTCCGTGCGGTTCAGTGCAGGCACCCCAGGCAGGTTCCAAAGCGTGGCACACAGGAAGGCAAGGATCCCCCACGAATCTCCTGCAGGGAGCACACTTGTAAGGAGCTGTGGGCAAAGGGAGCACTGTGACCGGGGGAGCAAAGCCTACATTCCCCATCCCTCCTTCCTCCACATCCCACCACTCCCTAGAGAAACCATAGGAGAAAAGGACTTGTCTTGTTCACTCCCATTGAATATATTTCCCCCAAACCCATTACACAAATCAAATCTACATGCATGGCTCAGACCCTGGGAACAGATAGCTCTTTTAGCTTGGAGTGATTCAGGATATTCTGATGCTGGGGGAAGAGTTCACCAGAAAACCCTTTTGTCAAGCAATGCCATCAACCCTATTTGTTCCATCCTTCTTTCAAACAAGCAAAATGGCTGCATGTATTCTTGTACTAATCTGACATGTCAGCAGAATTTTTTCTATTTTTTTTCCCACACAGGAAAGGTTTCCCATAGCAACAATTAAAAGCAATCAAGGCCAATTAAGACTTCCCCAGATGCAAATAGCAACTTTAGAAGATGTGTGCCTGCATGTGTAGGTTTCAGTAGGGCCGGGAGAAGAAAAATCCCTAGTACTATTTGCCTGAAACCAAGATAGATGTTTTCATTATAAAACATGTTACTTGGATTCACCTCAAGTCCAATCCAGCGTAGCCTAAAGGTTACCAAGATTGTTCTAGGATGAAAAGATTCTTACATAATGTCTTTTTTCCTTTTTCTCTTTTGGAAACTCCTATTCTTGTTTCCTTGCCCATATAGTGCTAGTAGATTCTGGAGATTTCCAGGTCTCTCTGGAAATATGTATGTCAATTTTGACTCCTGGCAATTGCCTGGACTAGTCCCTGCAGTTTTCTTGGCAACACTTTTTTGGAAATGGTTTTCCATGGCCTCATTCATGGGATATACAGAGAGAGACTGGCACAAAACCACCTAGCTGGTTGCATGCCTAAAGCAGAATTAGAATTCATACTCTCCCGGTTTCTAGCCTGGTGCCTTAACCATTATACCAAACTGGCCCTCTTATTGTTAAGGAGAACAATGTCTCCTTAGGGATCCCATCTGAATTCCCAGTGAATGTTCAAAGCTGAGGCAAAGGTTTATTTTCAGCAAGGCATACTAATTTTAAGTGATCTAATACTTGACAGGATACAATAGACTAGTCAGAGATTGTGTGTTAGTGATTTGTGTTCATTAATGTACATTAAACATTGTATGTTTTATAGATAATGAATGAATTTTTGAAATACATTCATCATATACCTTAAACCATGGGTCCCCAACCCCAATCCCAGGGCCAAGGACCAGCACCAGTCCACGGCCCAGCAGGAACCGGGCCACACAAACACAGAAGTTCCATCCACATGTGTGCAGGATGCCTGCAGTGTGAGAAATCATCACACACACACAAAACACACATACTCCATCCGCAGAAAACCCGCTCTCCATGGAACCGGCCCCTGAGTCCCAAAAGGTTGGGGCAGCTGCCTTAAACCACAGTTTTTCTGTGAAATATTTAACTATTTGGCTGAAATAATACTCTTAGCCCAAAAGAGAAACCCTATTTCCTAAGTTTATTAGCACACCATAAATGATGTAATTCTAAAAAAATAAAACTTAGCATTTTGAGAGTAAAATTTTGGATGCTAATAGAAAAGATAAACACAGCCAAAAAGCTCTAAGTAATATGAAACATTATATGGAAGACCAAGGCACATTCCTGCATTGTTAGGAATGCCACAAAAATTATTCTTCGTTTAGCTTGTTTGGTGTTTCCGTTTTCCTCTGTTGGAGACAGAAATATCTACAATATATCTTTATTTCCAGACCAAGGATAGAAATATGGTTATGCCTGTAAAGCTGCCATAAAAATCTAGCGCATTACTCATGCCAATGCCTCCCACTTGGGTGATTCACCTACGAAGTACGCAGCCCGCCCCAGCCACTCGCGCTTCATTAAAGACTATCCCGTGACATTTTTCAGGGTATGCCACACCCAAGCCCAGCCCAGCCTCACTGATTCCATCTTACTTCACTGCTTCCACTGTTCTTCTGTCCACCAGGGACAGCGCCCACCCATTCTCCCTCCCACGCAACCCAGAGATTTCCTTGCCTTTTATATAAATTCTATATGAATCTGTATCACTATCCTTTTGTAATTTTGAATGGGGCAGGGGTGGTGTCTTAACAAAAGGAGTTTAAAGGATATTGTTAGTTCCAAATGGATGTTAGGTATGGAGTAGCTCTTGCCTGATCTTGATCATTTTTTCTAAAGAGAATGAGGGAGGCTTTGGAAGGCCCTTGCTGTAGCATGAGAAATTCTGCTTCATCACTAATTACATTTGCCAAGGAAATATTCAGTGCCCCACCCATGTCCTCATTCTGGGAAGTTCCACATAGCTGCTAGGCCCTCAGATACATTGTCAAAACAATTGTCCTCATCCTTACTGATTGTATTCATCACTACTGCTCAAGAAATGGCAATGGCCAACAACCAGCATCCTGCCTCTATAAGGTAGGTGGAGAATAGTAACGGACCATTGGGAGTTCCGATGGCCCACCCCCATGGTTTCTCCCTTCAATTGCTCAAATGCATTCATTGCCATTCACTTTGTGCCATGATGGAACTCAGGGGTAAAATGCTCCGTTTGGACCGGATCACCCAATCCAGTAACGATGCCGGTGGGTGATTCGGAGAACTGGTAGCAAAAATCACTGCCCCCCCCCCATGCCCAGCTGACCCGCACAATCATCAGAGGCTCTTTTTTTTATTTTTAAAAGCATTTTTTCTACAACATCTTCGGCTGAAAAAATGCTTTTAAAAGTAAAAAAAAAGTCTCTGATGATCGTGTGACTCAGCTGGGATCGTCAGAGGCTTTTAAAAGCATTTTTTCTATAACCTCTTCAGCTGAAGAGGTTGTAAAAAGATGGTTTTAAAAGTAAAAAAAAAAAGTTGGCCACGCCCACCCAGTCACATTACCCCCACACACTAAGCCACGACCACAGAACCGGTAGTAACAAATTTTACATTTCACCATTGATGGAACTGGAAGTTAATTGGATGCCTAGAAAAAGGGAAGCAAATTTGTGTGGTCACAAAGGCTGAGAACTATATAGGATTATACTAATCCTGCATATGGAAACATTCTCAATGTGCTGATAACAATGAGACTTTCTGTTGTAGTGAACTGGGGGAGAAATACCACTAGTCCCTATAAACATTGGTGACCTTCAATGTTTTTTTGGAAAATGCTAGTGATGTAAAAGGAGAAGTGTCAAAATCAATATTTAATATTTAAATGAATAAAGGGGGAAAATAGAAAACTTATCCTATAAACTATGATGGACGTGTCTTGTCTATATTTTTCCCCGCAAAGCCAACAAAAATTAAAAATATTTTATAATACTTGAATTCTGAAATATATCTAAATTGATGTTCAATCTACTTACATCTTACAGCAGTGATTTCAATGTGCTTCTGACAGCACACAGAGATTGTTAATCATTGTAAAAAAATCTTCACATTCACATTACTTTTTAATATTCTGTTATATAAGCCAAACAGATAAGAACGAAGTCTCCCTCAAATTGAGTTTGACATACGTAGGTTGTTTTCTTGTAATAATACTGAAGTCTGGCATTGCTTGTGGTCGCCCATCAAAATAATATCCAGGACTTACAATGTTGCTGTAGTTTTTAGATTAGTGAAGGTAAAACTGGTGCTGTCACAAATAAATGCATTATTTTACATTCCACTGAAATCTGACTGTCCACTCTATTTGTCTTCCAAATTTTACTTTTCTGAGATGGGATGTCTCAGAAAAGACAGCATTCAAAAATGGCCTTTACTAGCGGAAAAGAACAGTATTTCCTGCCAGGTCTCTTGGTTTGAATGTGACTACAATTTACATTAGCATTATGAGCCATAGCTCACTGGAAGCTCACTGTGAAATAAAGTTGTACCTGGTTTAGTTCTCCTGTTAGGTTTGTTGCTTTCCAGATAAAGTTTCCCCTGTATTTAATAGATGGATGAATAACCACTTCTTTGCCTCTCTTGTAAAATCTGCCTTGCTGAAGGTTTTCAGCAGTTTCTCATCTTTTTGAGACAGGAAATAAATACTGCAGCATAACAAGTAAAATAGACCGAACATTGTCTTACCTGAATGTTCCTTTTCGGAGTACTGCGACTGCAGTCCATAGCTGGGTTTCTTCATCATCAGTTCCTTTTGACTGGGTGAACTTGAAAAATATCTCTCTCTTCGTCCTGTGGCCACGCCCCCTGCTCCCATAATGCACCAGTCTTTGAACGAAGGCGCGACCACCTAATACAATCCAGAAAAAAAACTCCAACAAATCAGTAACATCAACAAGTCCAGACCTGCCTGAAGGCAGTTGTCCCAATTTAACAGGAAGACAAGAACAACAAAGGGAGGGGATGGACCGCAGTCGCAGTACTCCGAAAAGGAACATTCAGGTAAGACAATGTTCGTTTTCCAGAGTACTGCTCCTGCAGTCCATAGCTGGGATATACCCAAGCTCAGAAAAAACCAGGGTGGGAAAACTAAACTCCCCCGGCGTCCTGCGTCCCCAAAACGCTCTGCAGGACACGGCGGCCAAAGGAAGCCTCAGCCGAGGCAAAAGAATCCACCCTATAATGTCTGATAAAAGGTATCACCGAGGACCAGGTGGCAGCCCGGCAGATGTCCGAAACAGATGCCTGAGTGGCCCAAGCAGCCGACGTTGCCGCACTGCGAGTTGAGTGAGGCAAGATCCCATCAGGGACTTGCCTATCCTGGCGTTCATAAGCAGTGGAAATGCACGCCGTAATCCACCTGCCCACTGTCGATGGAGAAATTTTTTGGCCCAAGGATCTAGGATGAAAAGACACCAAGAGGGCCTCCGTTTTCCGGAACGACTCAGTTCTGCGAATATAACGCCGAAGGGCCCTGCGCACGTCCAGGGTGTGCCAATCCTTCTCCCGTTGGTGCTTGGGCGCCGGGCAGAAGTCAGGAAGGATCAATTCCTGAGCGCGATGAAAGTATGAGTTCACTTTCGGCAAAAACGCCGGGTCCAGGCGAAGGACAACAGAATTAGCGTGGAAGATACACAAATCGTCCCGTACTGACAGAGCTGATAGTTCGGATATCCGTCTAGCTGATGTTATCGCTAAGAGGAAGGCGATCTTGTAGGACAGGTACTTAAGCGACACAGAGCCCAACGGTTCGAAGGGAGGACTCATAAGCGCTTGCAGAACCAGGGAAAGGTCCCAGGTCGGATATCGACGAACTGGAGGCGGGTGTAAGTTCACAGCCCCATGCAAGAACTCTCTCAGTTGGGGGTGCTGAGACAGAGACGAGTAAGGTGGACAGCGCACTACAGTGGACAAGACAGCGGTCTGTCGACGGAGGGTAGATGGCGACAAGCCCTTGTCCAGGCCCGACTGTAAGAAACAGAGGACGTCGACGATCTGTGCCGACGTAGGGTCCACCAACTTGTCAGCGCACCAGTTACAGAAAGCCCGCCACGAGGCCTCATATATGCGAGATGTTGAAGGTCTACGAGACGCCTGAATAGTGGCTATGACGGAGTCGGGGAGACGGTCCTTGCGCAGGATGACCCGCTCAAACGCCAAACGGCCAATTGGAGCCATCCGGGATCTGGGTGGAACACCGCTCCTTGGCGTAGAGAGAGACGGTCCGCTGGAATCTCCCACGGCGGGAGAATGGACAGAGCCACTAGATCGGCAAACCACGGCTGACGAGGCCACATGGGAGCCACCAGCAGAATCTCCGCACGTTCTTCCAATAACTTTCGAATGTCCTGAGGGATCAGCGGAAGCGGCGGAAAGGCGTACAGAAGGCCGGGAGGCCAGCGGCACCGCAGAGCATTGTGGCCCTCTGCCCCTTGAGTTGGATAGCGTGTCACAAACCTGGGGAGTTGAGCATTCGCCGGACTGGCAAAGAGGTCCACCACAGGTCGGCCGAAGATGGTGACGGTCTCCTGGAAAATCTCGGGATCCAGTTGCCATTCCGACTGGTCTATCAGAGTTCTGCTGAGCCAGTCCACCCTGACATTGTCCACGCCGGAGATGTGATCGGCCTTCAGAGACAGAACATGACCCTCGGCCCAAGAGAACAGTTTTTCTGCCTCCAGCATCAGATCTCTCGACCTCGTACCCCCTTCCTTGTTTATATGGGCCTTGGCAGAAATATTGTCCGTGAGGACGAGAACGTGCTGGCCCCGCAACAGGAGTTGAAAATGACAGAGAGCTAGGCGAATCGCTCTCAACTCTAAGATGTTGATGCTCAATGTTTGTTCCAAAGATGACCAGCGGCCCTGTACTATCTGATCGTTGAGATGGGCTCCCCAGCCCAGGAGACTGGCGTCCGAGGTCAACGTTATCCGATCCGTGAACAGGAACTGTGTTCCCAGCATGAGGTTGGGACCCGTCCACCACTTGAGGGACATGGATATCTGAGGGGGAAGAGAGACCTTGTGGAGAGAGTCGCTGCGACCCGTCCGTTGAAAAGGCAGCAGAAACCACTGCAATGGCCTCGTGTGTCTGCGCGCCCATGGCACTATCGAGAAACACGAGACCATCTTCCCCAACAACTGGGACAGATGTAGGAGGGGAACAGACCGCTTGGACAGAATGAGCCGAATCAGACTGCGAATGCTCTCCGCCCTGTCCGGTGATAGGGAGACCTTGCCCTGAACAGAGTCGATTACCGCCCCCAGGTGTTGAAGGACGGTGGTCGGGAGCAGATGGCTCTTCGGGAAATTTATTGAGAACCCGTGATCCTGAAAGGAGCCGATGACATGGGCCAGGTCCCGAGACGCTTGGCCTCTGGAGGAAGACAGGACTAAAATGTCGTCCAGATAACACAAGACCCTTACTGGCAACATCCAGAGAGCCGCTGCCACCACCGCCACGAGTTTTTTGAAAGTCCGTGGAGCGGAAGACAAGCCGAAGGGCATTGCACAGTATTGATAATGGTCCTCCCCAAGTTGGAAACACAGGTACTGGCGATGGGCCGGGAGGACCGGAACGTGCAGATATGCCTCCCTGAGATCGACAGACTGGAGGAAGTCGCCCCGTCGAACTCCAGCAAGGATGGACCCCAAGGAATGCATCTTGAATCTGCGGTAGCGGACCGACAGATTCAGCTGCTTCAAATTCAAAATGGCTCTCCAGCCCCCGGAATGTTTGGGGACCAAAAAGAGAGTTGAATAGAAGCCCTTGCCCCTCTGATCCGGTGGAACGGGCTCTATGGCTCGGACAAGGAGCAGGTGAAGAACCTCCTTCCTCAAGAGAGCTTCCTTGTCGGGGGACAGGTGGGACGGACAGCGGATGTAACGAACTGGAGGACGACCCAGAAACTCGATGGCCAGACCCTGAGACACCGTCCGAAGGATCCAGGCGTCCTTGGTCGATCGTTCCCATTGGCAGCTGAAGAACTGAAGCCGTCCGCCAATGGGACCTTGCAGGCTGTAGTCATTTGCCTCTCCGGGGCTGGCGGAAACTGGCCCCACGGAAGGGACGTCTGGAGTTGTTGGCTCTGGACCTGTCCCTGAAACACTGTCTGTCCGATGATCGGTCGTTCCCGGGAAAAAAGTTTCACTGTGAGTAGGGGGCCCCTGCCCCGGACGAGGCCCGAAAGGGCTGACGCTGAGAATATGGTGCGTAGCGCCTTTCCGGTCTCCGGTACGAAGACGTGGGCATCACTTTTCTTTTATCCTTGTCCTCGACCAAGACAGGATCCAGGGCCGGCCCAAAGAGGTTAGGGGCCTTGAAAGGAGCCGCCGCCAGCTTCCACTTTGC
This sequence comes from Arizona elegans, assembly GCA_022577455.1. Classification (NCBI taxonomy): domain Eukaryota; kingdom Metazoa; phylum Chordata; class Lepidosauria; order Squamata; family Colubridae; genus Arizona; species Arizona elegans. The sequence continues at coordinate 100,925,551 of JAKOOJ010000001.1, forward strand.
TTTGGCATCAGCTCTCCAATTCCTGAGCCAAAACAGTCTGCGAGACGTGACAGACGAAGCCAAGGCCTGGGAGGCAAACTTCACAGAGTTTAAGGAGGCGTCCGCCGAATATTCTGTGGCAGCCACAATTTTATTTATATCCTGATGAAGACGTGTGTCTTCCGGTGGTAGTCTCTCCTGAAGTTGCCTCAACCAAAGCAGCGTGGCTCTGTTAAAAAACGACGTGGCGGTCGCCGTCCTAATTGTCCAAGCAAGGGATTGATGCTCCTTGCGAAAGGAGAGTTCAGTCTTTCTATCCTCTGATTTAAGAGTGTCCAAAGCGTCCGAAGACAAGAGGGAAGAGGAGGAAAGGTTTGCAATTGGGGGATCGACCACAGGTAAGGATAAGAAAGAGTCCAGTTCCGGGGCCCCACAATATAGTTTTTTATCTAGACTGGTAGGACCCATCTGAGAGCCCGGCTGAGACCAGGGAGATTGCAGAACATCCGCAAAGAGTTGTGGACATGGGATAAAGTCCTTCCCGGGCTTGGAAGATGAGAACAAGGCCTCATGAGGTGTTGATGAGGTAGAAGGCTCAGGAGGTGGAACACCCATGTTAGTGATCTGTTTGGCCTTATGCAAAAGCGATTTGAATAGCGAGGGCCAAAACAGACCCGAAAAGGCCGGAGTGTCCGGAGCCAGGCCTTCATCTTCCGAGAATTCCAATTCCTCAGGTAACTCCTCCTCCTGCTCAGATTCCTCAGAAGACATGTGAGCCACCCGGGATGGAGACTTGGATCGACCAGGAGCACCTGAGTAAGAAATGTTGGACGTGGTTGGAAGGGGCTGCTGGAGCACCGACTGCTGAAGACCGGCAGCTAATATGGAGGAGAGAGCAGTGGACAGCGCTGCCTGGAGGTCCACCTGGGGCGTCAACAGTTGTCCGTCTGGACCTCGAAGCCTGGCAGCAGTAGGGGTAAAAGTCGCCTCAGCCCGACGAGAAGACTGGGCAAGAGGCTCAGCGAGTCCCACAGCCGAAACATCTGACAAGGACATAGAGGTTCTTTTAGACAGGCCGCAGGAATGAGGGGTTGCCTGAGAGGTGGAGACGTCGCGGTCCGGAGTGGGCGCCGTATCCGAGGCAGGAGTAGCTGAAGAAGCCAAAGATGCATGACCTTGAGGAGGTAGCTGCTGGCTGGATGCGAATACAGAGGCAGAAGTGGCTAGCCGGGCCTATCATATTGCCTCTCCAGCGCTCTATGCCGGCGCTGAGCGTCTTTCTCTGCTGCTGATGAGCTTCTATGTTGGTGAGACTCAGTAGAAGCAGCAGTAGAGCGCCCCCGTGACTTTGACTTGTGCTTAGACGGAGCCCTGGGCGGACTGGGCTCCCGCTCCGAGTCCGAAGGTAAATAGGACTCAGCCATAATCGGAGACAAGCCAATATATATATACAGAAATTCTTCTTTTCTTTTTTTTTTTTAAATATAAATATACATATATAACTATATATACAGTATTTCTCCCTTTATATATATATTTTTTTTTGAAGAGAAAAACCCCAACAATGGGAACTATATACAGGGGTCACTGGCTGCCTCCTATGATGGGGGGGCGGGGGGGGCAGCAGGCACAGGGAGGTTTGGAGTGGCCACTGAAGAGTCCCAGACCAAGGACTAACAACCAGGCCAAACTCAGCCTCTGATCCCGGCTGGCCGGGATAGCAGTGAGGCAATCCAGAAGCCAGGCGATCTTTAAGGAAAACGACTCCCAAGGGAGAGAGACACCAGCCGGAGACAAAATGGCTGACGCCAAGAAAACAGTCCCAAAATGGCGCCCGCAGTGCTCCAACACGCCTGAGGTAAATGTTGCGATATTGGGGCGAACCGGCACACGGAGTAGGGTCCTTTTGCCCTGCAACACGCTCCCAGAGGCGCCGCCCGAGGCTCGGGCGCCCATACTCTCACCGCTAGTCGCTCTTGCTGCAGAAAGAGCCTCCGCGATCCCTTGCCGATGAGGAGCGCCCGTCAGGAGGTAACGGCAAGCCGGCAATCTAATTAGGCCTCGCTCCAGCCGACGAGGCCACACGCCCACACATCAGAGCCTGCAGGGCGAACCTTGCAAAGCTCCGGAGCCGCTCCTACGAGAGCCAACGACCAAAAAAAAAAAAAAAAAACAACGAAAAGGAGTGGGGGGTGCCTACGGCGATCCGCCACGCCTGCACTCTCCCCTGCGGCTAAAATAGAGGTCCGGGGACCGCCCCAAAGGGTCGGAAGCCCCAGCTGCGATCTGACGGCCGGCAAAGGCTGACTGGAGCCCCCAGCGCCGATACCAAGCCCCTGCAGCTTCCCCTCTACAGGCTCTCACCGAAGCAAAAAAGCTAACCAAAAATAAAATAAAAGCCTAACGCTAGGAATCTAAGAAGAAAGGCAAAGTTAAAACACGAAGAGAGAAAAAAACACACCAGTCTTCAGTGACTGAGTGAAAAGACTGGTGCATTATGGGAGCAGGGGGCGTGGCCACAGGACGAAGAGAGAGATATTTTTCAAGTTCACCCAGTCAAAAGGAACTGATGATGAAGAAACCCAGCTATGGACTGCAGGAGCAGTACTCTGGAAAATAAGGTAAGTTTAGCACTATTCAAAAGAAAGTAAATCTCACAGGCCCCAAACAGAAAAACTTTGTCCTGCCCATTTGTACATGATGCACTGCTTTCCACCTCTTGCTTGATCATATGGTTTTGCAAAGTGTTCAGCCTGGATACCAGCCACTAGAAGTTTGCTCATCCCTATTCTAAGGGCAGTTTCAATTGTAGGCGCCATCCATTCTGAATCAGAACACTTAGTACCTGCAAACCAAATTAGTGCTATCCTAATCACCATGCTGATTACCAGTGGTCTACAGCAAACCAGAAACTGGCAGGCACTGTATGGATGATTCATCTGCTTTATTCTTATAGCTTTTCTGACAGCTTTTGATTGAGTGTAGTTATTCAGTCTCAGATTGTCTCCTGCTTTTCCTTTTTAGACAAATAGAGTATTTTTTTTCTCAAATAACCCCATGATATCAACTATTTCTACCACTATCCATGACTAAGACCGGACATACTATTAATCATTACTCTTTCTTTTTCACTCCTTACATTTCCCAAAACACACTTTTAGTGGAAGGGAATTTAGGTGCTACAGATTTAGAAGAGTTTCCTCCCATCTTCTGACACAACTTTGGTCATGGACACAATCTAGAACAGGGGTCTCCAACCTTGGCAACTTTAAGACTTGTGGACTTCAACTCCCAGAGTTCCTCAGCCAGCAAGTTGCCAAGGTTGGAGACCCCTGTTCTAGAACATTTCATCAGGGATGGGGCCGAAGACATGGCCTTGCTCAGATCTGCCCAGCTTCAATTGAGGCTTTGGTTTCTGCTTCTCTGGCTCCCTCCACTTTGTTCAGGGGTCTCTGTCTGCCAAAAGATTTTGGCTTGGGCTACAAGGGAGGCTGGTCATCTGGTTTCATAGAGTCCTCTGCCCATGTAATGCTGACTAGCACTTGTCAAAGTGTTTGCTGGGTCTTAATGTGAAGGTGCTTTTTAAAAAGAACACTACACTTGGATTTTTTTTCCTTGCTAAAAAAATAACTTCACTGCTCTTTTGAAAGTATGATAGTCTTATGCTATGCAGGAAGTCAATTTAAACCAAGAAAAAGAGCCTGGTTTTGCTAGATGTACGTTCCCGATTCTGACATCAGAGTGTTTATTTATTTTTGTGTATTTATTAGATTTTTATCCTGCCCTTATTTTTATAAATAATTTAAGCTGGCAAACATACATAATGCTCCTTCCTCCTCCTATTTTCCCCACAACAACCCTGTGAGTGTGAGGTGAGTTCGGTTGAGAGAGATTGACTGGAACTGGAACTCACAGTCTCCTGGCTTCTAAATGATTAGGACAATGCTAGTTGCAACCACTGAGGAACTGGAAGCATGCACTTCATGGCCATGAGGAAGAGTCTTTCAAATAATATGGGGACCAAGTACAGCCTTATGGGTTTCTCATGGTTATTGGTTTAATTGCTAATATCCGTAGGAAGCTGCAGTGAACACATGATACTTGGGCTGACCTAATAAGCCAATTGAATGTAGAACATTGTGAAATGGTATTTCTGCAATGCAATCTGACATAGTGAAACATTTCATATAGATCATCAAATGCCGTCTCCAAATTCTTAATGTAATGGAGAAACTATTTTTCCTATTTTTCCCAAACAGAATGCATTAGCAAGCTGACACTGTATCTCATTGTTTAAATAAAGATTATAGTAGCTTTTTCACATTAACACATACTAATTGTACTACAATTTGTCATTGCAACAATAATCCCTTATAGGAAGCAGGAATAAGACCACTAGTTCAAATCCAGCATTTTAAGTACAATGTGAGCTTTAATCAACGCAAAAACATACACACAATTATCAACAAGACAGCATGTGAGAAATTGGAAACAAAATTCCATTCTCTCTCAAAATTCATTAGCAAGTTGTACGACATTTCAGGTTCATTTTCTAGAATCAGGTTAGAGATCTGGGCCTTCCTGATGTTTGGGATATAATTCCCCCAGTCCATTGATACTGATTGTGTTGACTAGACCTGTTTAAGTTCAAAACATTTCTCCTACTTTAGATCTCGACTTCTTTTTAAACCCTGCAATAACTGGATTCACACAATCAGTTTTGAGCATTTGTTGAAAAATGAAGATGCTTGTTAGAATTTACCAAAATCAATAGTTATTTATTTATTTATTGGTTCGATTTATATGCTGCCCTTCTCCGGAGACTCAGGGCGGCTTACAATGCGTTAAGTAATAGCCTTCATACTTTTGTATATACCTGCTTAGTAGGGCTTTTGGCCCCCCCTAAGCAGTGTTCTTTTTTATACAAAGTCAGCTTATTGCCCTCACAATCCGGGTCCTCATTTTACCTACCTCGGAAGGATGGAAGGCTGAGTCAACCTTGAGCCTGGTGAGATTCGAACTTGCAGTAATTGCAGGCAGCTGGCAGCTAAGTGCTATTTAACAGCACTTTAGCCAATGCTCCACCAGGCTCTTATTAAGTTAACCCTTCTCCCCCCCTCTCCCCCTCCCCACCAAAATGAACTGCATGTATTTTTCACACCTCCAGTTCAGGAAGAACTCGATAACTACTTTATTTAGTTTATATCCATTCTGACAGAAAGCACAAGTCCATTTTTTTCTTATAAAATTAGTCTCTGAAAATTGACTATGAACTAAGACTTGATTTCTTTGGGGAAAATATGTGGAATTTATTTGAAGGAAATCGATACACATTTGTGTCTGTGTGCACGTACACACTTATGTACAGTAGAAAAGCAGATTCAAGGTTTTACAGAGAACAGCCACAAGGGAGAAAAACAGCTTGTGAAAAACCAGAGGTTTCTCCAGCCTTCCTCAGCATCAGACATTGAATATCAAAATCTGCCTTAAGCAAAGGCGAACTTATTGGTACATCGCAAGGCTGTGAAAATGCCCAGGTGGGTTTTCAGTCCAAATATTCCTTTTCTGTTGAAGGATAACTTTGGGTGGGGTGGAAAGGGGGTGAAAGGGGGGAAAGGGGGTGAATCAACATCAGTGTCTGATGTTGACTTGCTGCTACTGATGAGTCACCAGAAAACTTCTTCCTCTGATGCCTGGAACATTTTTGCAGCTTTAAAAAAAAATTGTTTTCTAAAAAGATGGTGATGTTCAATGCAAGAAGATTCAGCAAGAGGAGAAGGAGGGGGTAAAATGAACAATAATAGTAGTATTCTTGGGTGTTAAATTCCAAAAGTTGTTCAAGTCTGGAACACCACTTGAGCACTATCAGCATTGACAAAATCAACATCAGTCGATTGCAAAAGGCAGCTTTACTTGAAACAGCTCATATCCTGCAACAATACCTTTAATATTGTTAAACAACCATATCTGCCTATCCTAGATATTTGGGAAAGACTCAATAAGTGGATAAAAAACACCAATTTAGCTTAAATATCTAACTAACTAGGCGACTAACAATAATAATGTATCATCATCCTGAGATGAAATATTTTAATATTATTAAACATCTGCCTTTTCCAGATCCTTGGGAAGGATTCAATAGGTGGACAAAAATGCTTAATTGAATCTAAACATCTGGGTGATTGCGTGACCAGCCTGAATAATAATAATTGAGGAAGCCGTCACCTGAATCATATGGGGTGGAGCAACAATGATAGCTCAATCACTATTTGATTTACAAGCATGTATGAGCTCTTCCTCCTGGCCACCCACATTAAAGGGCTTTCCTCCAGGCCTGGGAGTGTCAAAAAAAGATAATGGTTGGCATGCACTTCACGGTCCTTATTGCTTAGCCCTGTTCTGCTTCAGTAACCAAGGCAGGGAGGGGTGCTGCTTTAGAGATTAATGCAGGACAAGCAAGGAAAGTAGCTGACAGATCCCCCCTCCTGCTTTCTCTCCCACAAAAGATCAATCCTAATCCAAAGGGAAAAGCCATCACCAATCTCCTTTAACGTAGGAGGTGGCTGGGGCTGAGGAGGAGGAAATGAGAGCCTGTCTTTGGGCCACCCCCACCATTGCTGAGTTAAAGTGCTTTCCACCTATCCTCCAGTTGACTGAAAAGTCTGAGAACTGGAATGGGCAAGTTCTCTAGTCCTGAGGTAGAATTCAAGGAATCCCAATACAGAACGTATACTCAGCAGTAAGAAGAAATCTAAATATATGTAATTGCAGGAGCAAAACCACAAAGTCTGATTTTATATACCAGTCATTAATTTCTGCAACTTACAAAAAATATTTCCAGTAGGTATTTTTCCATGGAGGCCCTTTAAAAAGTACTCCATTTCTGTTCATAATACAAGTTCATTGACCTTCCCCCCCAAAAAAATCCCATGATCTTGAAGTATAAGTAATCTTGCAACATAATTATTTCCTGCATTTAACTGACCATTTCCATATTATGATCTGTTACAGAATGCATAGAATTTTATAACCATATTTTTATAGTCAAATAATTTATATGAACATTTCAAGATCTTTTGCTTATCGTTTATCATAATGTACTATATCAAAACTTCCAAATTGGAGGTGCATTTGTTCTGTAATTTCCTTTTCTTTTTGTTAATAATACTTCAGTAAGAAATGTTTTTTTAAAACTAATGTTTAAATGGCTAACAAGATTTCTAATATATTTCAGATGTTCTAAAATATCCGAAATTTCCAAGCAAATTTTCCCAGAATTTCATTCATGCCTTATCTTGTTTTTAAATGTTGGAAAACTGTTTGTTTCAGTGTTTTGTAAGATATATGCTAATGGTATGAATTACTGAGCCATTTTTGTATGGTAACTGCAAAAAGTATAACCGCTGCATTTAAGTAACTTATTAAGTTTTTTGGAATCAACTTAATTTTTTAGCCATCCAGATAAAATAAATTTTAGAGCACAGGAACATTTAATATACTAAAGTTTTCTCCCTTTCCCTGAGCTATAAGGTGCCAAGAAATAGAGAGGTCAGGCTCCACACAGATGCCGTGATACATTTGGTAAACGTATGTGGTGTGCTACATCGCTACCTGTATTCATTAGCTAGCCCAGGTCTGTTTTAGATAAACAGATTCCAAAGTCAAATTTTAAAAAGGGGGAGGAAGTGGAAGAGGCCTAGCCCATGAGGAGCAAAAGGAAGGGTTAATAGAAAGCAGTTGAAAGTTAAATGAAATTAGTGTAGAAATTGTTTTGTATAACCCACTCCCTACCCACCCTGTAAAATATGTTAAACTTGCTTGATCTTTCCTTTTCCCTCACTTTAACATCTTCTTGGCTTTCACAACAACCTCCTGAGACTGAAGGTGGGAACAATTAGCAAGAAAGATTGGAAGTCTTGATTCACAAGGCCCGTAACTGTGAGGCAGATGCTGAATCAACCTGAGCTACAGATTTCCTAGTCTGTTCTACACTGGCAAAGGACAAATGCCAAAGACTACATTGCAACTCATGTTAGGTGTGTTTTGCAAGGGGAAAAAATGTGCACTTGATTTTTCTGGCATTTTTCTTTTGTTGTTGTTGTTGCTGCTGAGAAATGAGCTATTGCATAGAGCTTTTAAGAAGCAACACACCCCTTTGCAAACATGTTGCAGAAGGAAAACTGTTTCCTCAAACATACCAATCCTCTGTAGGAAATGCTACACCCCTGAGAATGCCATTGCATCTGTAATAAAGCAGGAAAGGTGTGTTTGGGTTTGCTTAGCAACCTGAAATCACAAACCATCAAACAACAGTAACTGTTTGTGATTATCAGTAAGATTTGCCAGGGAAGCCCACATTGAATCTCTGTCAATTTGGCAGTTCAGAGACTCACATGACTGTATCTGCTCACACTTTAATTAAAAGCTGCATCTACAGAGCTGGTATCAAAAGCAACATCTGTTGAGCTATGGGACTTAATGAGAAATAGAATGATTGTAATTTTTTTAAAAGAATTGGTATGATTTCCTGTCAAGAAGTAGACATGCAGCTTTATCTTCAAGAAGATGCCATAGGCAGGGAACCCATTAGTTATATTTATGTTTATTTATATTTATCAATCTGTAACCCAGAAGATTATATATAATCCCATACCATTTTATCATCAATCAAAACATGTGGACTATATTTTTATTTTACCCCTCACAAATTTGTTTTCTCTGAATTAGGTATGAAGATTACATAAAACGCAGAACTAACTAAAAGTCCAAATCCATGTTAGCTGAACCAAATTCATGAATGCAGAAATATAGTATATATTTCTATAGTATGTATGTACTAGTAAAATCCAGAATCTGTCATCTTGATTAAGTTTGCCATTGTTTCTTCGTAGGATTAAACTCTGCTCCATCTTTCATTATTCTTGAGCCCCAAAAAACAGTATTGTCTACCACCTGTACTTTTCCATAGTCAATTGTAAATTCACTAAGCATACTGGCTAGCACTACCTTATCTTCTTAAAATTAACCATTGGCCACAATTGGATTTTCTAATGAGATTTTTAAAATCTTCTACAGTATGAGTTTAGCTAATCAGTAGTATTATTTACAGTACATACTGGCAACAGCCAAATTTTGAACTGTGACTATAAAAACAAGGTATTTTCTAATAAATTAATGTTTATGTTTTTAAATGTATTACATAGTTTCTATATATCTATTCAACTTTCTATCGAATTCTATCGAATTTTAATTGTATTTGTATTTTGTTACTTGTCTTTCAGCTGTAAAAAAAAAAAACAGTAATAGTATTTGTACCATCTAAATATGTCAACTGTTAGTGCTTCAACCCTCCTCCCATCTGATTCAGGGGTGAAATCCAACAGGTTCTGACAGGTTCTGGAGAACTGGTAGCGGAAATTTTGAGTAGTTTGGAGAACCAGTAGTGGAAATTTTGAATAGTTTGGAGAACCGGCAAATACCACCCCTGGCTGGCCCCAGGAGCAGGGTAGGAATTGAGATTTTGCAGTATCCTTCCCCTGCCATGCCCACCAAGCCACAACCACCAAACCATACCACGCCCACCAAGCCATGCCCACAGAACCGGTAATAAAAAAATTTGGATTTCACCACTGATCTTATTCCAGCTGTCAACTCTGCCAATATTGCCATTCACTAACATGTTTGTTGTTTCAAACAAACAGATATGGGCTTAACATGCATCTTTATCTTGCTTTCTTCTCTATTTTGAATTCCATTTCCTAAGATTCAGTTTTTACAATTGCTTCTTCCTCATTGTAAAGAGTATTATAAAGAATAATCAGGTTAATTTTGGCATGCCCAATTAACCTCAGTATGTTCCATATGTTGTAGATCTAAACATATGTGTTGCTGTAATCAATAAAGCAACGATAAACTTCTTTCTTAACTTGCTTGCTCCAATATCTATTGTATGTTAGTGACTGATAGCCCATATCTCTCTGAACTGCCTTTTCTGAAAGTTGCCTGTTCATCTCTTTCCTGTGAGGAAGATGTTAAGTAAAATTTTGTTTGCAAGTAGAAGTTAGTGAAGTTGTTCAGTATTCTGCATGTTTTTGCATTGCTCTACTTCAGTATACACACACACACATATATTTTTCAGTCATCCAGTCGTGTTTGATATTTGTTGACATAAAACAGTTAGCATTTTAATTGTTCCACCTTCTTCAGCTTTAAACTACGTAGGAGGTACTTCACTCGCACCTGGAACAGTCTTATTTTATAGATGCTCTATAAGTGGGAGAATGATTCTGCATTCCTCATCCATGTGCCTCTGTACTGAAGGGAGTAGAAATTCCCATTCTACTCTCTGGGCTTTTAAAATGGTCCTCAAGCATCTCTTTGGAAGAACAGAAAGAGCTACATGGAAAGTCACTTCGAATTCAATGGATGGTAGGAAGAAACAATTAGGGAAGAAGCACAATAGCCTTAACTTCTACATGTACGTGGTAGAGCATATGGAGAACAATTGCTAGTATTGGGAAATGTTAGGAATAGAAGTTTAAGGACATCTGGATGACCAGAGATGTATTAGCTGCTGGTCCAGAAGAGTTCAGTGTATTTATTAGATTTTACTAGAGCTGTGTATGTTTCAGTGTTTCAGACACTGCACAGCATCTACCTGCTAATGGGCTTTTTCAGGTTTTTATACAAACCTGAAAATAAGATCCCACCACTTTAAGGAGACCACTGCTTTAAATTCAAGCGACTCTTAAAACAGTGGCATCTTTTTTCAGACTTCTGAAAAAGGCTGAAAAAAGTCATCCTGCTTTAATAAATAGCAGAGGTGTTGTACTCAAATAAGGTTGAAGCCTTTATTCCAGATCATTTTCCCTACTTTTTATCATCTCTTGGTAAATGGGAGGAGGGCTCCTTATCTGATCGTGCCTGTCTATAGCAGCCTGAGCAGTACTGGTATGGAAAGTGACTTCTGCATATGTGTTCATAAATTGAACATCTGGTACCCATCACAGTGGCAGCCATGATCAAACTCAATCTCTCTTCTCTAAAATTTAGCCCCTGGCACTGAACTGCAGAAGAAACCACTTCTTAGTAGCGGGTGGGAATGAGAGATAAGTAATATACAGAGCAATAATCCCAAATCTATAAACAACTACACTGCTATGTTCAGTGCTATGTAAATATGATTAAATACTCATCAAGTCTGAAAAATAGTCCAATACTCCTTACTCTAATTGTTCAGCAGGCTCTAAACATTTAGACTGCAATTTCTATTTTATTTCTTTTGTACCACTTCCATTCTCATTACCCTTTTGCTACAGATTGGGAAAGCAGAAACACTTACAGAGAACCAACATGAAATTCCCAAAATCTTATTTACATACCCAGGATTAAGGTTATAATTCAGTGTAACATTTGGAGATTTCTGAGATGTCACTACGTTTTAGTCTTGCTTTTCCTCAATTTATTTATTTTATATATTTATTAAACCATAATTGTATCATTTTATAACAAGTATTTTAATTTATTTATTAAAATTAACTTATGTGTCAGGCAATTGGCAACTGGTGCAGAATTGTTTTGTTGTAAATAAAATTGCATATGCAGCTCACAAATAGGGTTTAATTTCATTTTAATTTTATTTGAATTTCAATTTTAATTAAAGTCCAGAAGAAGTGGCAATTCTGATATCCTGTTTTCCCCAAAATAAGACATCCCCTTATAATAAGCCCAATCAGGCTTTTGACCACATGGCAATAAGGCCAAGTGCTTATTTCAGAGTTCAAAAAAATATAAGTCAGGGTCTTATTTTCGGGGAAACACGGTAAAAGCCAAAGGACAGGAATCCTACATCTGAAGCTTCTTGCTTTCAGGTTGTGATTAGTGAGGAATAACAGGCTAAGCAAATGGGCATCTTTAATGTGACTTTTATTAGATTATGTTTTTTTTTTCCTGGGGGAAAAGCAGCAGTTTATTCCTTTGCCCCACTATCATTTAGAGTTAAACTAAAATCTTTGCACTTTTTATATATATCTTAATTAGGCCCTATTTAACATTCAAACTATACTGCACAGGCAACATTAGTATTTTCTCCCCCTTTTTTCTTGTTTTGTTCAAGATTCAGCCTGTAAGAAAGTCCCAGTGAAAACAATGTTTGGTCATGACCATGGGATTATTTTAGACAGATCTAATCAAGATAATGCTCTATTGCAGACCTGGGCATTTTATGGCCCACCTGGCCCTTCGGCTGTCCCTGTCCAACCTGCGGTGGTAGCCATGGCAGAGAAGCCCTCCACACAACAATCTCAGTCTCCCATGTGGCCCCTTGGGAAATATAATTGCTGACCCCTGCTCTATTGTTAATATCAAGAGGATCTTTCCCCTAATGGTTTAGTATGAATAACTGCCATTTCCATCTGAACCTTTACTGTGCTTTTTTTTATTTTGGGAACTAATGGTCAGTAAACGACCAATGCAAAGATACTGGAGAGAGATTGCAAAAATATTTACTGCACAATCTGTTGCAAAGCTGACTGGCCCACCATATGAACAGATTTTATATTGTTTTGTTGTTACCACTAACCATATGCATGTCCATTTACACAGAATCAAACCATAAGTCACTGTATAAATCACAGTGCAATATATATGCACCAACTTTATATACTTCCCCCACCAAGTACCTCACTGCAAGGTGCCAGATAGATCAAAAAGAAGTCTTCTAAATCAAAAATAATTCTTCCTCTCTATTCTGCAATGGTCAGATTCTATTCTGGGCATTGCACTTTAAGAAGCATTTAGATAAAACTAAATGAAAGACAAAGAAAGAAACAAGGGCAAAGAAGATGATCAGAGACAGGAGACTACCCTGTGGGGAGAGACTGCAAGAAAGGGGCAAATTTTGTCTTCAGAAAAGAAACTGAAGGGGAAATATGATAGGAGTTATCAAGGATGTTACATACAAGGTGATTATGACCTCTATCACTCCATGGTGTGGGGCACAGGATAATAGTCTGAGTTATAGAAAGGCAAATTTTGATTGGGTATTAGGAAAAATTCCTAATAGTAAGAACATTTTAACAGTGAAACTATTTCCCTACAGTGTTACTCTGCTGCCCTTTGCCAGATAGCAGCAATAGAGCTATGTATCAGGGTTGCACGAATTTGCATTGCTAAACTGAACAGGGTGTTGGATTTGACATCAAAATGGAATCTTCCAACCCTAACATTCTATTAAAATGTGCTTATGTAGAGAAAGCATTTTAGCTTCATATAAAATAATTACACATATCTTTCCTGACAAAAACTTTCATTTTTCAACATGGTTTTGGCATAAAGAGATTTGACAGGAATAACTATTTCTCTGCTCCTTCCCCATCATTTGTATCTCTGCCAGGAAAGACTTCACCTCTTCATTTGACTGTCTAAAATCACAGGAGTCCTTGCTGTTGTGATTTAAGGCCGTCACAGGTTAAGTACGAAGTACTATTTATGCCAGAATAGATTGGCATAAGATCCTAATAGGATAAATTTTCATCCCAGGAACTGAAAACACCGCTAAGCCATAGTCATTGCTATGGCAGAATAAAGCCTGCCTTCAGTTGTAATACAGCAACGCAGTGGTGAATGACAGTAAGAGATTACAGGATAGTCCTCGACTTACAACTGTAACTGAGCCCAGAACAGGGGTGAAATCCAGCAGGTTCTGACAGATTCTAGAGAACCGGTAGCGGAAATTTTGAGTAGTTCAGAGAACCGGCAAATACTGTCTCTGGCTGGCCCCTGAGTGGGTGGGAATGGAGATTTTGCAATATCCTTCCCTCAGGAGTGAGGAGGGAATGGAGATTTTGCAGTATCCTTCCCCTGCCATACCCAAACCACACCCACCAAACCACACCACGCCCACCAAGCCACACCCACAGAACCAGTAGTAAAAAAAATTGGATTTCACCACTGGCCCACAATTATGGTCATAAATTATGCTGGTTGTTAAGTGGGTCACCACATGACCCGGACTGTTTTTACTACTTTTTTGTAGTATTGTTAAACAAACAGGACTGTCATTAAACAAACACCATAGTCATTACGCAAATGCAGTGGTTGTTAAGTGAATCCATTGTTCGTAATGGAGGTTTTTTTTGCTAGGAAGTGGAATACCAGTTTCCACCCAAAAAAATCATAAACTATGGTCCCATGACCACATGATGTTTCAAATAGCCGTAAATGTGGGTCAGTTGCTGAGTGTCCCAAATGCAATCATGTAACGGGGAGAAGCAGTCTTATCTTTGAATCTGAGTTGGGGAGATCCATTGCCAACTTTGAATGGTTGCTAAATGACCAATCAACAGTTGAGGACCACAATAAATTCCTGAAATAGAAACAGCCTCAGTCACGCAATACTTCCTGTCGAAGCTTTGATCTATCTATTCTATGCCTGCAAGTATTGTGCAAACCAGTGCTTCCGGTTCTGTCCGGTTCTTTAGAACTGGTAGTAAAAGTGGTGGGAGGCTCCACCCACCCGCCCAGACGTCATAATTGACGATCTGCGCATGTGAAGAAGCGCAAGTGCAAGCGTGAGCAAAGCTCGCGCATGCGCGCTCCTGTTGCAAACCGGTAGTAAAGGTAAGTAGAACCCACCCCTGGTGCAACCTCATCTTGACCATGGTGTTAGACAAACCAGTCAATGAGGATGTGCCTATAGGCCTGTGCAATGTTCTATAAACCCTTCTAGGCCTACATTTAACCAAGGCAGTAACACACCTTAATAATATTAACAGTAATATTCCTCTTCTGCTGTATCCCTAGGAAGTTGCCTTAATCTCACTCCCAAGTAGTATTTCCTTATTTCACTGCTTGTTAAGGCAGCCTCAAGGTGTGCAGACCCTGCTCAGCGTCCTCATGCCTTACCTGGAAGGGAAATCAGGTGCTTGGCATTGACTGGAGAGAGAGAAGCAACAGAGGCAGGCACCCGCCAACTTCATGGCTGCGTGCCTTTTTGCAGGCTCCAGAATGGCCGACAAGCCCTTCCCTTCAACTGTGAAGAAAGGCTTGTGGCTGTTGTTGCAAAGATATGTTTATGTGGGGTACCCCTCCAAGTACAGCCACACTGGGTTTCACAAGAATACGTGCAGATTTCCTTGTTAGGCAGCTACGTTCCCTGAAATAATCTTGATCGAGGTTTTAGGATGGGCAGCATTATCTACACACTAATCTTCCCTCTGGCTTTCTTTCTTTTCTTGGGTTTCCAGCAGAACGGCCGCTTGTGCCAATTTCTGCCAGGCAGCCAGGACACCCCCCCACCCCAAAAAACAAAACAAAACACGGGAACGTTGAGAGCTCAGAAAGGGCTCAGAAAGCGCGGAGGTCACCAACTCCTGGGCCTTAAATAGGAGATCTGGAAGGGTGGAAAGGCCGGGCGGGGATTTATCGGTTCCGCGAGCGGCAGGAGAGGAAGGCGCGAGGGAAAGAGCTCGCCTTTCTTCTCTTCGCAGCGGAGCTTAGCTCGTCCTGCCAGCTGCCGTCTCAGGAAGCGAGCGCGTCCAGCTGCCGGGGCTGGGTCGGAAGCAGGCGAGGGACAAGGATCGGGACGGCGGAGTTTGCTTTTGTCTCCCTTCTTCTCGCCATTAAATCGTTTCCCGACGCTCTTCTCCTATCCGGCCATCTTCCTCTTAACTTCCCCGCCGCGGCTCTGCTGGCCTGTTCCCGCCCCACGCGCCGAGCCTTCCTGCCGGGCTTGGCTGGAGGCCGGAGTGAAGCTGGCCCCGGTTCAGCGGAGGAAACCGGCAACCCATTAAAGCAGGTGTCACATGTTTCTTCACCTGGGTCACTTGGCATGTGGAGACTGCAGAGTTTCCCTTTAAGAGCCTAACTTGGAGAGGCCAAGGAGAGTAGTGAGTTGCGGTTCCCATCGCATTTCTGGATTCCCCCCCATCCCGCACATAAATACACACACACACATACACAATGAGAGGCCCAAGTAAGTCTAGCATGTGGGATTTTTTTTTATATTTCCCACCCACTTTTTTCCACCATATAGCAACGTAATAGACTTATGCAGACACTTGTGGTTTTATTCCCCAACCCCCTCTCCCCCTATATACGCACATTATAATCATCTACAAGTATTGTTCCCCAGCCATACAGCTTCTGACCTGAAGATCAAACCTGCAAAACTGAAAGGGGCTGCAGATGCCAAACCAACAAGAAAGGCATGAGTCATTGGAATGAGCAAATCAAAATCCCCAGCCAAAATGGGCTGCTTTGGATGGATCCCTACACAGAATAATTGTTGAAGTCATGGCAATTCCCACATGCTGGGTCACAAGGTGTTCGGGGGTGGAACATTTTTAGGAAGTCATCAGCCTGCCAGGACTTACACTATAGCACAAGAAGTTGGAATCAATGTGAAAGTTATGAACAAACTCAATTTGGAAGCGGAGGGGGGGGGCATTCCTCCCTTAGCATTTGCAAAGCAGCAGGATGCCTGATTTCACCTCCACCAAATTGGCAGGCCAAAAACTGCACATTCTCAGAATACTGGCAAGGGTACATGTCCCACTGAACATTTCAACACACTACAAGCTGGCAATTAGCACATAAAAAAGCATCAATAAAACTACAAGTGGGAGTTGTGAATCATACAACAGCTCAGGTGCTAAGAGGAACAACTGCAGCCAAAATGAATATGCCATATCAGAATTGGCTAATATGGACATTCATAAAAAATGCTTGTATGCCATTACCAATATCTAACACTGGAAGATTCCAAAATGAAAGAATTAATGTTACTTATAAAAATACTCGTGGAGATGCTTCACCTGGTAGCCTGTGGAAATATCCAGAATGGAATTCTTTATGGTTGCAGAAACAGCCCCTAGTTTGGAGTGGCTGCTTTCAAACTCAAAAAAAAAAAAAAAAAATCTTCCTAAGCCCCCCCCCCCAAAAAAAAAGGCAGAATGAAGATGTCTCAATACTATCCTTATGCTTCCTGCTAATTTTAGAAAATATTTTCCTTGCAAAAATCAAGGGAAACCATGCCAGTTACTGGGATGGCTTCCCATCTATTTTGCCCCATAAGAAATTACTCTAGGGGGAAATTAGAGGGGTGTTTTGTTTTGTTTTGTTTTTTTAATTGCTGCTGATGTGATCATCACTTTCCCATATTACAAAACTACTACAGAAATAAAGGGACTGCAATAATTTGATGGATGGATATTTGAATCATTTTAGAATTATCCCTCCTGAAATAAAAGAGCCAAGCCATTGTAAAATATAGCTATGAAAAGAACATGCCACAGGAGACAACAGAGAACAAGATTCAAGCTGGGAATGTAAACATCAAAGCTATTTTCTTCAACCACGCCATTAATACGTTTTTTTCTGAGCAGAATATAACACTAAATCCCATTTCCAAACTCAATTCGAAATGACAATTTTGATTTTTAAAACTTGGAGCCCAAAGTAAATAAGGCATCTAAAGAGTCTTGTCTCAACATGCTCTGTCCTAATGTATGAAAATTTTCAGCTAAGCACTGTAACCAGTATATTGTATTATATGTCTATCTTTCTGATGGAGACCCAATGTTTAGAAAGACATGTATCTACTATGGTCATTCATTCATTTTTTTTTTAATTTGATTTATATGCCGCCCTTCTCCGGAGACTCAGGGCGGCTTACAATGCGTTAAGCAATAGCCTTCATTCTTTTGTATATTTTATACAAAGTCAGCTTATTGCCCCCACAAACTGGGTCCTCATTTCACCTACCTTAGAAAGGATGGAAGGCTGAGTCGACCTTGAGCCTTGGAGAGATTCGAACCAGCAGAAATTGCAGGCAGCTGTGTTAATGACAGGGTGCACTAAACCACTGTACTATCAAGGCTCTTATTTCTTCCTTTGGTCCCAAGGGGGGGAAAGTTTATTTGATTTGTTTTATCTTGGCAGAGTTTCTATTTTCTTCTGCTGATTTTATTAGTTTTGGTATATGCTGATTTTACAGTAGTGTGTAGTATATAACACATCTGTAGAGTTTTTGGTGCTCTCTAAGCTTGGTTGTTTGCTTGGTGATTCGTCATCACCAAGGTAACATCATCAGTGTGGTTTGCTGCCTGTATATACAAGGAGGAAACTACACCTCTACCAAAACTGACAAGGCAAACAATGGCATATAAACAGCCAGCAAACCCTACACTTATTTGCAGTGAAGATGTTATCTAACCAGATAGAGAAATATCTGCAAGCAAATAACAAGCTCGGAGAGTAGCAGAATCTCATAGTTCTACCCTGAGCTACAGATATTCCTCTCTTCTATTGGAACATAAATGTTTGTGATTCTGGTTGATGTTAGCTACTTGGAAGTATGGGATTTTAAAGGATGAATGAAAGATGGTATGGGACAATTTCAGATGAACAGCAAGAGTCATAAGATATTATGCAGCAATTCTTTCCATCAAAAATAATTTTGGAAGAAGCAGTGGAAAAAAGAGTTACAAATGAAAGACTTCCATAAAATTATGAGAATAAGGCAGGAAAATGGCATGTTCAAGTTGTCTGGAAACACTCACTGTCTGCAAATTCCCTATTATGTTATAAACTTACTGGGAGGTCACTGAAAAGGGTTAAGAATGAAGATCCCCTGCACAGTGAACTATTAAAACAGAGGGAGAATGAACAGCAGTAAAGATTAAGAGAAGAAAGCCTCACTGAGGGGATAGAAAACAGAGGTACTCTGTTGGTTCTGCTGCAGCACCATGGAGTTTCTTCCTCTGCTTCCATTTCAAACCCAGCTCAGGTAATATGTTCAATACATAAATCTTAACATGTGTGAAGCAATGAACAATCCTTTCCCTTTCTCAGATATGCAGTGGTGTCTTAACACTTGATCGTCTATGGCAACACAATGGTCTCCATCTCAGAGGCTCTGTGTCCATACAAATTCTTCTCTGTGACTGGCACCTCCCACCATGAGGGCTCCAGCTCATGGAAAAAAACCTTCTAATGTACCCCAAAACTTCTGTCTGAAAGCAATGGTACCCATAGAGGAAGATCTTTCAGTGACAGAAATAGCAGGAATTAGAGAATGGCAGAATCCCTCACTATTTCTCTCAGACTGAGGTTTACGCACAGAGGTATTGCTTGATCAGGCTCCAGACATTCTAAGTATTATGAATTTTAAAAATTGATATGCCTTTGTCCTCTTCCCTCATATTTCTTTTTAGTATCTGCCTGTTTAGATCCTATCAACAGTAAAGGAAGTAATAGTCCAGAAATTCACCACAGAATAGTAATTGGTAGAATAGCAATAAAGGCCTTGGAAAAAATACTTAAGATCTCATGATATGTTTATAACTACTAAGACCAGAATCATGCAAGCAATGGTTTTCCCTGTGATACTCTATTGAAGTAAAATTTAGATTTTGAAGAAGCAGGATAGAAACAGTATTGACACTTTTAAACTTCGAGGATGGAGAAGACTTGAGAATATTACAGATATTTTACAATCTAAATTCTAAACAAAAGGCCTTCAGGCCAAAAGGGAATGTGAGATGAAGTCAGTAAGGCATGTGGCATAAGAATTTTCTAAGAAAACAATGATGGATAAAGCCAAGATTTCTATCAGTAAAATATTTCCTTTCATCTCCCAAAGAATAACTAATGTATCCACTGGATACATCCACCTTATTTCTGAATTTTAATGCAATTGGGAGAAATTTGTAGATTCATCCTTTACGCGTGAAGGTCTGAAATGGCACTGAGCACTTTTTTTTGGAGCCCCCAGTGTTCTTGGTTCTCTGGGACCTCACATTCAGAACTGCGATGCCTCGTTTCACACATTCCCCAGCCTGAGCTGGTTTCCCCAGCACAGCAGGCATTGTGACTTGATCCTGCTGGGCAGCATCAAGTTCAGTCTAAAACAGCTCTTCTCTGCTCTGAGGCAAGTTGGGAAACTACAGTATGTGATCTGCAATTTGCTGTCTTATTGGGCAGTATAGGGTTAATGGCTGCTTTAAGTAATCGCCCAATAATGTTGTTCTGTGATAAAGAAAATGGACTGCCTTTAGCATTGTGAAAGGCTTCTATCCTCTACCACCTCCCTGTAAATCAGCCTCACCCCAATTTGCTGACCTTTTCCAGTTCAGGGCTCCCCATAAAAATAGTTCTGACTCCATTCTGTGATTCCACCCTCATCCTGCTATTCTAATCCTCAGCTCTCTGTAAATAGCTCTGCTTATGCCCATGATTCCTGCAAACCTGTCCCTGGGATTACAGATGCAAATAACTCAGCTTCACCCCCTGTTTCTCATGTATAGGCCAGCAACCAACAATGCCAGTTCTAATATCCCAGAACAGCACTGCCCACAGCTCCAGTATTTTAACAACGGCAAACCTGCTCTTTCTAGATTCTAGAATTCTGCCAATGTTTTCCATGACATGTTCCGCAGCTTCCTATTTTCTGTTTGATTTTAAGTACCATGAACAAGCAAGATTCACGTAATTTAAAAATTTGCAACCTGGCCTTGGAGATGTCAGTGCTTTATTATTTCAAAAATGAAATCTGTCAGAAAGAATTGCTTTCTTCTTTCTTGAAGAAATCCTGCTTATAAATCTCACTTTGTTAATGCACACGTTGTCCAGTTCCCAGGAATAAAAGAAAGGTATTGAAATATGATTCTCTGTGTTTTCATATTTCTGTGAAATACGATTCTCTTTTCCCACTCTGCTAGTCCACCACAGCCTGACTACAAAACAAAGGTATACATTCCATGCCACAACATGGATCACTCCTACTGACTTGATAGTAGCACCTGCTCTTTTTATAAGTACCTAAAACACATTTATTAATGTCTATCTGTTTTTAAAAATTAGTATCTGAAGGAGAGATATGAGATAGTAAAGAAGGGGCCAGGGATCGGTGATATCTGAGTGTAAACATCTGCTCTCTTTGATTGCAGGAAATTACATAGTTTGTCATTATAAAGCAAAAAAAAGTGATATCTTTTTCTGCCAATGGAGGAGTTTGCAAGAGTTGAGCTATACAGAATTTGCCATTAGCACAATGGAAAGGTATATCTATGCCAAAATGTTCTACAGCCAGCATTTCAACTAACTGGGGAGTGGGGGGGGGGAGCATGGCTCATTCACTCAAGGGCTTTGATTTCTCATTACTGCATCATGAGTCACTGGTTTGCATAACAAGAGTCTACTGATGCGACTTTTCCAATTGTTGGAAGGTGCGTGCGGGCAACCTGGAAACAAAAGAAGGAAAACTACTTGTACCCCAAGTGGGTGAAGCGCCCCCCCCCCACTTCTTGCAACTTCTTGGGTGAGCCTCTGCATAAACAGGAATAGCGGGAAGAAGAGGGGGAGGGGGAAGGCAACAGAGATTGTGTCTGGTTAAGCCCTGGGATAGATTGACCCTGACAGATGTTTACAGTGGTGCTGAAGGAGGAGGGTTATTACAGAGCCGCAGACTAAACATCTTCATACAGGGAGGGAGTGATAACCCACCCACCCCCAGTTGTACCAAATCTATATCTGAAAAGAGGAGAGGGAGATGACATTTCCAGAATATGGGCCCAGGTTCCATGACAGGGCAGAAGCCACCTGGGTGAAATTGGGAGCTTGTGGGAAAAAATACCCACCGTTGCCCACCCAGTTATTATGTTCCAGAATGTTTCCAAGTTCAAGTTGCTCTTGAGGAGTGGGCTCTTAAGTGCTGAGTTTGGGGGTAAGAGATGTCCTGAGGAATGGGCAGAAGGCATCATGACTCAAGTGAGAGGCTGACTGGAGTTAATTCCTTGTGGGAATGAGAGGAAGCCAGGCAAAAATAATGGTCTATTTGGACTCAAAAAAAATCTATGGATGTTCCTGACGTCAAAACCTTTATGAAAGGTCATGTCTGGTGGCAGAACATTCTGATTTGGCAGACATATTTCTTGGAAAGTTTTGGCCTGTGCATGCATGTGAATGGGGTGGAATAGAATGGGATGGTGAAGGAATTCCCATCATTTCCCAGAGCTAAGATTTCCCAAGATCCTGGTTCCTGCCAACAACTGTCTGTCATCCTAATTCACTAATCCAGATCCATGGAAGCATTTCAATCCTCAGTTCAAGGTCAGGATGTAGTTTTGGACCACCAGTGTCTTAACATTCCTCTACACATACAAAGCCTAGAAGCAAACGAAGTTAATTTGCTCACGTCCATTTTTGCAAAATTGCATTTGAAGTTTTGGAAGGAAGGAAAACATTCCTTCGCTTTATTTGCATTTACTTTTATATTTATACACTATCCATTTTGGCTCTGTTCAACCCTCCAGAGTAGGCCTGTCAGCAGTTTGCCTTCAAAGCATTCCCTGCTCCAAACCGGTTGCCAATCTTGAATGTAGTCTCTAACTGCTGGTTGTTGAAATCAACAACTAGGTTCACATGTACAGTCATGGTTAATCAACGTGTTTTTTTTTTTTTAATATTCCACAATTAGCTGGATGTACACAATCCACTAAGCTGTAGTCTACAACTTACTGTGCACAATGATTAAATCAAATCGGTAACATTGTGTGAACTAGACCACAGTTTGACAGAAGCACTGGGACCTTTGGACTTTCCAAAAATGTAAACATGGATGGTAATGGAAACAAAATGCTTATATAGATCTTTTGTACAATACAGCAGGGCCATTCCTGAAAATGGAATTTTGGCCACTTCTGTGTGATGGCCATTCATGTATTCTGTGTATTATTGTGCCCTTCCTTCATCTTATCTTCTTTGAGTTAAGCATATTTAGTTCCTTGAATCTTTCCTCATAGGACTTCTACATGCAGTAGTGGCCAAAATTGTGGAAGCCTTTTGGGAAAAGTGTATTTTCTAAAACTAGCTAATAACACCACTTTTTGGGGGGAGTAGTACCACAAAATTATATATCAATGGAAAGATAATTTAATCAAGAATGTAATGCAATAACTTTTATAAAGGATTTGCTATTAGAATAGCAGTTACAGTATAAAGAAGAAAAATGAAACACATAGAAAAAATGAGATATACAAAAATTATCACGTCAGTTAATACTTAGTTGGGTAACCTTTAGCATGAATTATGGCCTTGATAGTACAGTGGTTTAGTGCACCCTGTTATTAACACAGCTGCCTGCAATTTCTGCTGGTTCGAATCTCTCCAAGGCTCAAGGTTGACTCAGCCTTCCATCCTTTCTAAGGTAGGTGAAATGAGGACCCAGTTTGTGGGGGCAATAAGCTGACTTTGTATAAAATATACAAAAGAATGAAGGCTATTGCTTAACGCATTGTAAGCCGCCCTGAGTCTCCGGAGAAAGGCGGCATATAAATCTAATTTAAAAAAAAAAAAACGTCTTCCCATGGAGTGAACCAAGTCTTTTAGTTCTGCAGCTGTTATAATGTGAAACCAAGATTGAATAATTGCTTCTATTAACTGGGTTTTATTGCTGGGTCGCTTCTGACTAACAAGTTTCTTTAGTCGGCTCCATAGATTTTCAACTGGGTTAAGTTCTGGACTATTCCCAGGCCATTCCAGCAGTGGAATATGATTATCTTGAAACTCCAAAAAAAAAAAAAGTGATGTTATTAGCCATCAAACCTCAAAAATACAGTTTTCCCAAAAGGTTTCCACAATTTTGGCCACTACTGTACTTCTAACCATCATCATCAACTCCCTGTTTGTCAATATCCATTCTTAGAAACTCCTTCACATTAATAAGCAAAAAGTCAAGTTTGATTTTTAAATGGACACCTAGCTGATCACTCTTCTGTGAGAAGAGATAGGGAAGAGAAGGAAATTGCAGCTTAGCATAGACTTGGAGTGGTAAAACAGGTTTACCTAATTTAAATGAATTCAAGACTCCTGGGCCAGATGGATTACATCCCAGGGTATCAAAGGAACTGGCAGAAGTAATGCAGAACCATTCTCAGTATTTTTTGAGAATTCCTGACATCCTGGTAAGGTCCCCCATGAAAGAGAGCAAATGTCTGCATCTTCAAGAAGGGGAAGGAGGAGGACTTGGGAAAGTACAGACTTCACACCTACAGTATATTGAGCAAAGTCCTCAAAAAAATTTTTTAATAGCACTGCGTGTTCATCAACACTTGGATAAGCATGCAACAATTAACTGGAGTCAACAAGGTCTGTCACTAACAAATTATGCCAGATTAACCACATCTATTTTTTTGACAGAGTTCCTGGTTTAATAGATCAAGGGAATGCTATACACAGAGCCAATTCCACAAGGATACACAAGAAGGTTTTCCCTTCAAGCAGAAGCCGGACAGACTTCTACTGATGTTAGAGCAGGGGTGTCAAACTTGTGGCCCATGGGCTGGATGCATCACGTGCTGGCCACACCTATTTTAGCGAAGGGGAGGAAAGTTGCGATACGTCACGTGATAATATGTCACGTTTGACAGCCTTGTGCTAGAGTAACTAGTCATGAAGGTGCTCTAGTTTGAGAATCAGGTTACATTCAATAGCCTTCAAGATCATCATGATTCTGTGGTTCCACACCATGATTATCCTAAAGAAAGTGTACCTTTTCTTGCTTGGCTTGGCCCCACGTGAGTGAAAAGTAGTTATAAATTTCCATTCTCAAATAAAACCATTTGGGGCTGAAAGAGAAGGGCAGACTGGACAAACAGGATAGAATTGGGCACTCATTAAATTTGGAATTATCGGTAGATAGTAATGTCAGATTAAGGTCTAATGATACCTTTCTTCTCAGTCCCCACCTGCAGTGATTACTGAGGGTTCAGGGTGCTCTGTGGAAAAGTCATGATAAGTTCAGGGCAAAAACTGACTCTGAGGACTTGATGAGATTTGGTTTCCATTTGCTTCAGTGTATGCAATAGATGATCTCATATAGATTAAAGGCAAGACAAAGTTTAGGAAGAATGTTCCTTCCTTTTTAGTGAGAACTCAACAAAAAGAATCCTAAGTACTCCCAAGAAAATCAAATAAAGATTTAATGCACAAGATAGCAATTAGCAATCTTTGAAACCACATACCATTTTATAAATTCTAAGCCTTACATTCCAATCTAATCCCACTCCAATATATGCATAATCTTACCCACTTTAGAGCAGAGCTGGATGGAGAGAAAGTTTGACGGGGATTACATTCTGTGTGGTTGCCTCTTCCTGTTAGTAGTGTGTTTTTCATGTCAGCCGATGGCATATACATTTTGCACTTAAGGGAGTTTAACATAAGAGGTTATAAAGGTAGTCCTCAACATATGACCACAATTGAGCCCAACATTTCTGCTGCTAAGCGAGACAGTTGTTAAGTGAGTTTTGCCCCATTTCTTGCCACAGTTATTAAGTGCATTTGTTAAGTTAGTAAGCCAGTGAATCTGGCTTACCTATTGACTTTGCTTGTCCGAAGGTAGCAAAAGGTGATTGCATGTCCCCGGAATACTGCAACCGTCATAAATATGAGCCAGTGGCCAAGTGTCCAAATTATGATCATGTGACCATGAGGATGTCGCAATGTGAAAAATGTTCATAAATTGCTTTTTTTCGGTGCTGTTGTAACTTTGAACGGTCACTAAATCAGCTGTTGTATGGATGAGGACTACCTGTATCAGTGCAATATGCAGTAATAGCTGTGAAAAACATATTTGAGGCATTACAGTTGAGAACCTGTCTACCGTGTTTTTCACCTTTTGAACTCTTGGCTTAAGCCAGGATGCACCTCCAGGGCTTTTTCCTGAGTTTACCATTTGTGCTTCTTGCCTACACTAAAGCTTGCCCATTAACAGTTTATTAGCCACCTGCACAAGATTTGTGACTAACTAGCAAAGATCGCCTGCCTGTAGACCCCCTTCCTGAAAAGCAAGCATGCAGGACTGGCTGATACAATTCTAAAGTGGCTGATGAGTTGTCCTTTGAAAAGTGCTTAGTTTTCTTGCAGATTTTCATTACCCAAACTAGGCAACATCATCAGTGCTAGTGAGGAGAGGAGTTCACTCTCAGTTTATATTCTAGTGCCTTGCCCCATCAGCGAGTGGTCCTGGAGGTTCTTGGGTTGGGCTGTTTACTGTTATCTTATTTGGCAGCTATTTGTCATTGTCTTTTTGAATATCCCCTACTTTACTGACAATAAGAAACAATGGATTCGGGCATGAAATTTATGAGACTGAGAAAGAACCAGTTTTCATTTCTGGTTATGGCTTTCTACGGAACTGATAATACCAGTGATGCTATCAAATCTCAACAATATTAACCACGGTTGGGCCAAGTTAATCCCTGGATTGAAGACCATTAGGAAATCTCAGGGTTAGATTTAGGAAATCCCTTGGCCTTTCCATGACTAAGCAGTAGAAAGCCATTTCTATTTTGTTGCCAAGAAATTTCCAGATATATCTATTGAAATTACTGGCGGTTTACTATTTTACTTTTACTTTACATTACTTGTTCAACCCTCTGCATTATTTGCTGAGATTAGCTATGTTCCAAAAAGCATCTCCTCCTTGAATGAAAACCCAGCGTCTTCTTCCAAAAGATTTTAAAATAATAAACTCCATAAGAAAAGAAACAAGCAACTCGAGCAGGATGAAAACAACACATCACTTGGAATAACAAATCAAGCTTCTTCTGTAAAATCTACAGACCAATCTTCTACATGTTTACTGTAAAGCCATTCCAACAGATTTCAAACACACTTACTATCAACTGAAAGCAATTGTCAACGTCATGCCCACAACTTTAGTTTAATGGTATGGAAGTACATCAGAGGTGGGTTTCAGTAAGGTTACGTCCAACACTTTCAAATTTAATTATGCCAATTATATTAGTCAATTCTGCTTAAATGAAATTCTCAGAATTAACTGGCCAATCAACTTTGGACTAGCCAGTTCCAGAAGGACAATGCTAGATTAGACTTTTATTTTTTATCTGTTTATTTAGATTGAATGTTATGTATTGTGTAATGTTCTCACCGTGATCTGTTTGTCGATAAATCGTCTGTTTGTACTTTTTTAAAGAAATAAAATTTATATATATATTAAAAAAAGAGGTGGGTTTCAGCAGGTTCTGACCAGTTCTGGAGAACCGGTTGAAGAAATGTTGAGTAGTTTGGAGAACCGGTTTTAAAAATTTTGACTGGCCCCGCCCCCCATCTATTCTCTGCCTCCTGAGTCCCAGCTGATTGGGAGGAAATGGGGATTTTGCAGTAACATTCCCCTGGATTGGGGAGGGAATGGAGATTTTACAGTATACTTCCCCTAGAGTGGGGTGGGAATGGAGATTTTACAGTATATTTCCCATGCCACACCCACCAAGCCACGCTCATTAAACTATGCCATGCCCAAAAAGCTGCACTGGCTCCCGGTGGTCTTCCGGGTGCACTTCAAGGTGCTGGTTATCACCTTTAAAGCGCTCCATGGCATAGGGCCTAGCTATCTTCGAGACCGCCTGCTGCTACCGACGACCTCCCATCAACCCGTGCGCTCCCACAGAGAGGGCCTCCTCAGGGTGCCATCACCCAGACAGTGTAGGCTGGTGACCCCCAGGGGGAGAGCCTTCTCTGTGGGGGCACCTACCCTCTGGAATCAGCTCCCCCCAGAGATAAGGAGAATCCAGGACCTCAGTGCCTTCCGTCGTGCCCTTAAAACCCATTTATTTAAACAAGCCGGGCTGGCTTAAGATGAAATTTTTAACTGTTTTAAATGTTTTAAACGTTTTAATTGGTAATGAGTTTTAATTGGGCCAAATTTATATATCTTTTAATTGTTTTTTAATATTTGTCTTGCATGTCTTTTTAATTCTGGCTGTACACTGCCCTGAGTCCTCAGGGAGAAGGGCGGTATAGAAATTCAATAATAAATAAATAAATAAATAAATAAATAAATAAATAAATAAATGAATAAATAAATAAATAAATTAAAAAAAAAAAAAAAAGCTACACCCACAGAACCGGTAGTAAAAAAATTTGAAACCCACCACTAGAGTACATATTGTTGCTTTCTGTTCCAGCATAGCAAAAGCAAAGGAATTGCAGCATGATTCATTTTGTGTGGTTCCTCCTGCTGATTTTCCTAACCTTATGTCACTATGCTACCTGTCTCTTTGCCATAAATACAGAATCCTAGCCTGCATGACAGTTATGACGTAAGACGCTTCATGGATAGGACTTCAGCCTAAGTACTTATACACCGGACAGTGCTGCCTCTCAAACTCTTTGTCTGCTTATGCGGATGCTGCTAATGTTGGCTGGAAGGCAAAAGGGGAATTATCTTTAAACAAACGTGCATGTTTTTAGTTTGTGTTGGTTGTCCATGGATATATGAGACAGAAAAAAATATTCTACAATGTAACTCTATGCATGGATAGTTAGAAGAAAATTTGTATTTTCTTTTGTAAGTTGTTTTCCATTTTTAGGATGACAGGCTAGCAGCTTAATCTTACGTCTCAGTAGACTAAAGGTGCAGCTGGATCTGAGAGCTTTACCGTAGATGAGCAGCATTTCTGACTCTTGTACAATTTCAATCGCAAAATCCCTTCCCTTGAAATAAAGAAAGCTTGGGGAAACTGGGAATGGGTATTTATAGACAGAAGCACTAGGAGCTTTATGGAGTTCATTTAATCCCTTTTATTCAACGTTTTTTGCACCTGGCTCCATTTGGTGGCTCTAGTAAAAAAGAAAAAAGAAAGAGCGAGTGGATCTACATGTGTGTAATCTTAGCCACTCCGACTCTACATGTTCTGACAGAAGTGTTATTAAGGTTGGAGAGAGCACTTACAGTAGTGCATTGATACAGGTTTATGTTTTTACCCTCCTACAAGAAGATAATGCCCCCCCCGCCTTCCGTAGCCAGATGGAAAAGATTTTTGCATCTGCACAAAGTGTTTGTCAAATAAGAACGGAAGGGAAAATGAGACACAGGTGTTGTGATTGGATTGTTCACCTACACCAGCCAGGCCTTTCTGGTTAGAATTGTAGTTGGTAAAGAGTGACATAACTGAATAAATATATCCAAGTTGGAGAAAGTTGGCCTAATCTGAGAAGATTGTGCCTGAACTATGACCGAGTTCAGTGGGCAACTGCCACCCTAGTACTCTGATTAATAGCAATTAAGCACTTTTTCCATTTAGCAGAGATGGATTTAATTCATTATGCAGAGGGTATAAAATATGAGAGTAAGAGGTAGAACTAGGATTCACATGTTGTCCTCTGACTCCGGCTTGCTCCTCAAAAAGTTTATCAATTAAGTGTGACTTGCTTGAACTTGACCAAGGCTAAAGCTGATAGTCACCCCGTTTACCTAAGGTCTTTTGTAAAAAGCAGGTACATTCAATATGTTGGAAACATAAAACCACAGTTATTGAAAACTGGGTTATATAAAGTGTATAAGAATATATGTAACGAAGTTGTATAAAATATATAAAGTTACAGTATATGGAAGTTATATAATCCACAAAACGGAACATATTTTTCTATAAAGGAGAAGTGACACATCATACCTTCAAAATGTTTAGCCCTGTTCCATAAGTGGGGTACATAAATTTATTGGAGAATAATCAGAGTGATCAGAAGGATGTTTCAGTTGCAGATAGATAGTTGGAAAGGAAAAGGGAGAGGCAAGGTTAAAATGGAGGGGGGTCAATCAATTCATGCAGGTAGACCTTGACTTTGTACTATATTTGAGCCCAGCATTATGGTTGTAAGTCATTATGGTTGTAAATCAGGGCACCCATGTAACTAGAAGTAACTTCTGGCCTTTTTCACAGGCTCATTAAGCAAACCCGTTCATCTGAATGAGCCCTTTTGTCAGAAACCAGCAAAAATTATCAGAAACCAGGAAAAAAAACAATTGCGGCTCACAATCACATTACTGTGGAATTCTGCTGCAATGGGTCATAAAGTTGACCTGTCCAATATTTGGTCATATGACCACAGGGGGAGGGGGGATGACACGACCGTTTATGATGGATGGCTTTACAGACTGTAAAGCACCCGTCCTGCAGGCGTCATAAATTAGAACTGCTCTAATACAACCAGGGGTGAAATCCAGCAGGTTCTGACAGGTTCTGGAGAACCAGTAGCGGAAATTTTGAGTAGTTCAGAGAACCAGAAAATACCACCTCTGGCTGGCCCCAGAGTGGGGTGGGAATGGAGATTTTGCAATATCCTTCCCTCAGGAGTGGGGAGGGAATGGGGATTTTGCAGTATCCTTCCCCTGCCATGCCCACCAAGCCACACCACGCCCACCAAGCCACGCCCACAGAACTGGTAGTAAAAAAATTGAATTCCACCACTAAATACAGCCAGTCATTAAGTGAGGACTAAGTATGTATGAGAAAGAGACATAACAGGAACTGAACTTTTAGAAGGAAATTGTACTTCTTGGAACAAATTCTACTGATGCAAGACAAATTACTAGCACTCTTTAATCTTCATTGAACAAAATCATTACAACATGCTAAAAGTTTTCTTTCTAATCCTATTTTCTGTAGCATTGTGTGTTGAAGGCCTGATGTCTTAATAAAGAAGGCTTCCAATTTAGAACACAGTACATCCTTTCCCAGTCTGAAGCTTTCCAAATAGGTCAAAGATTATTTTGGAAAATTTAGGATGTGCTACAAGCGTGGCACACTGAAAGAAAGGTTATCACTTTTCCAGTTTCCAGGATAATCTTAGGTGAGAAAAAGATTCATTTACAAAAGGCTAGCAATAAAAACATACTTCATCAATGTCATTTATCCTTATCCTTCTCTGCTTGATTCAAAGTGTGTTTTTAATATATAGCGGTTGCAAAGAAACCTCAGAAATATGCTTGTTTGTACAGAGTATAATGCAGGGATTTCTCTAAGAGCCAAAAGGAGCCTAGTAGTATAAAATGTCCGATGTCCCTTGGCCAGTTGGGAAATAATTCTGTCCTGCATATCTTAAATTCAGCTGCCAGCTCTGCAAACATTTTGGTGTTACTTTAAAAAAGCTCATGAAGATGGAATAAAGATCAATATGCCATCAAGGATCATTATAATATGTGTAATGAATAATCTTTTATTTGTTTATCAAATGTAGACACTACACATCTCACTATCCAAGCAATTCTGGGGCAATTTCCGATATAGGCGATAAAACCATATAAAAGAAATTAAAACAGAATTAAAACAGAGTGAAGAATGAAAGAAGAGCAAAGTTAAAAGAAAAATTAAAAAGTTAAAAATTCAGAGGGAGCGCTCTCAAGCCACCAGCCAGCCCTAGGGTTGTGTCTTCTTCAACCCCATGCCAGTTGGCAGAGATAGTCTTTAAAACTCTCTGGTTTTAACACTTACAAGGCCAAAAGAGTGGGGGGCCAAACTCATCTCGGGGCATATGATATTCCATAGTGCGGGGCAACAACTGAGAAGGCTCTTTTCCTAGATATTACCAGGTGAAATTCTATAACTAATGCAGTCTGTAATATATCCTCCCTGCCTGATTGGGTTGGATCAGGGGTGCTATTCAGCAGGTTCTGACAGGTTCCGGAGAACCGGTAGCGGAAATTTTCAGTAGTTCTGAGAACCAGCAAATACCACCTCTGAATGGCCCCAGAGTGGGGTGGGAATGGAGATTTTGCAATATCCTTCTCCCAGGAGTGGGGAGGGAATGGAGATTTTGCAATATCCTTCCCCCCAGGAATGGGGAGGGAATGGTGATTTTGCAGTATCCTTCCCCTGCCACGCCCACCAAGCCACGCCCACCAAGCCATGGCCATAGATCCGGTAGTAAAAAAATTTAAATTCCACCACTGGGTTGGATGGGTTGAAATAATTGAGACAAGACGGTTCCTCTGGTTCCATGCTGTGAAGGGCTTTAAAGGTGATAACCAAGACCTTGCATTGGTCCTTCAAACAAAACATCATCCAATGCATCTCATGCAGCAGAGGTGTTACATGCACAGTCCTTGGAGTGCCCAAAACTTTTACCAATGAGCCATGTTCTTAGATATATGTAAATTATGATGGATTGTTACTAATGGATCTTTTGGGGGTCTCCTATCTATCTATGGTACACTGCAAATGATATGGCATCTGTTTTTAGCATCTGGACCCTTACAGGGAATCAGCAGCCTTGGCCAAATACTTTTATTACCAGTTTCACTTTCAAAACCAACCGTGGTCTGTATTTCACTATGGTCTATATTTATTCTCATTTTGCAGACCCTAGACTGAGAAAATACTTGTCCGCTCATTTGGTGAATTTTTGGCCAACCCAAAAAAGAACTATTGGTCTGGAATGAGGTGGTTTATCGTTAGATGCATATTGTCCTTACATCTGTTTTGTTCCCACAAAGTTGTGGCAGGCTGAGCAAATGAGGGGTTTGCAGATGATACTGGGGAGCCCCAAGCAGCCAACAGGCTTGTTTGCATCAGTGACAGAATCAAGGCTATACGAAGAAAGAAAAAAACAGTGAAATTAACCAGATGGAGGCTGTGCTTTGTAAGGATTTTTCCATTCTGAGGTAAGATGTTTTCCTCCAGGAGAGGTGGGTAAAGTGGATAGTGACAAGGAACAGAAAAAGTGTGAAACTGAATGAGGTGTCCGGAAATTCCTAGATGAACAGAAGATTTCTGTAGATTAATATGGTCTACTGAGGTATTTCCAACTGTTTATGTAACAACAACATATTGAAGATATGCCAGGATGCTTCTAGGAATAGAAAGACTTTATTAGATCTTCCAGCAGATTTTAAATTCTATATCAAATTTAGGATTTTCTAATCACATAAGGGATGAAGGGTTATTGATTCCAGGGTAACTGCTACCTGATAAATATGTCTAAGGTTGCAACTTTAGTGAATATATTATATTTACAGCCAATGAACAAATGGAGGAACATCAATAACCACCTACATATCAGCAGCTGCTGATAGAATTCCGGAGCCAGCCAGAATTCCGGAGCCAGCCATTCTTAGGAATAAAGGGTGCTGAAAAGATTGCAAGCTAAGGCAATGCTTCTCAACTTTGGCAACTCGAAGTTGTATATTTTAACTCTCAGAATTCCCCAGCCAGTCAACATATCTTCAAGCTGCCAAGGTTGAGAAACACTGCACTAAGGCTTGGAAGGCTGAGGGATCAAATCCAAGTGACATAACACCGAAGTTGAATATACAAATTGAAGTTGTTTAGCTATGTGCTGAGCATCACCAATTTACTTGCAGAGCAATATGCAAAAGACAATGGCAGAAAAGAATAGGGAAGCAAGATGCACTAAAGCTATACAAGTGTGCTCTTAATATTGTGCCATGCCTCAGAATACATGGATACTACATTATAGTTCCTTGACAGTGAAAAACAAGTTACGTTAGACAAGATTGTGAAGAGATTGTTTTGGACTAGACTCATATCTGCAACTGAAAGCAAAGAAACTAAGCATTTCTTAGCTTCAAACTTGTGAAGCAGGGCCACCAAGTGTGCTCAGTACCCCTGGATTACAGTTGACAAGGTCATGTCTAGACCACCAGTATATAGGAGCTGTGGTAGCGTTACAATGCAGTATTGCAAGCTAATTCTGTCAACTCCCAGTTCAATCCTGACTGGCTCAAGGTTGACTCAGCCTTCCATCCTTCCGAGGTCGGTAAAATGAGGACCCAGATTGTTGGGAGCAGTAGGCTGACTCTGTAAACCACTTAGAGAGGGCTGTGAAGCACTGTGAAGCGGTATATAAGTCTAAGTGCTATTGCTATTGCTATATAATGTAAATATAATTTTAGATATGGATGCAGGTCACGAAGATTGGCAGTTCCAGTTCTACAATATAAAGAAAATGCCAAACACCTTTCCCACTCCCTCTGCATCTTCCAGATCCATGCTGAAAGTACACTTGAGATATTAAATGCTGAGACTCTAAGAACATCACGGTAGGCCTGCAGAACATGAAAAGAGGCATTCTGCACATGGTCCAAAGACTGGGCATGAAATTTTAGGCTATTCCTATTGTGTGCTTACTCAGTGGTAAATTATGCTAAGTTCGGTGGAACGTATCTTGCAAGGTTTTGCATTTTATTGAGTGTTAGTCTCCCCGTAGGGACTTAAATCTGGGAAGAATGAGCCTAGGGTTGCAGCCCTACTTCTACTCAGTGTGCTTAGCATCGCATTCTGTGTATAACAAGAGGCTTCCTGCAGTGTGACATATGATGGATTTCCACTGAAGGAAAGCAACTGTTCTGGATGAAAGACCTCAAGCACGCAGAGAACAAGCCATGTGTTGAAACGCTGCAAGGAAACACTTTATTTCAATTGCTGCATGTGGTGAAGGGTTACCAGATTTTGGCACCAGATTTTATAGCAAGGCATTCTTAGGAATGAAGTATTGATTGGAAGCACGGACTGATAACAAAGGACAGAGAGCAGTTCAGGGATTGGGAAGCAATTGGGAGTACAGTGATGTTTCTTTGAAGCCTTCTCTGATGGCTGCTTTTGCTTTATATAAAACTCATTCCCATGCTTGCTTGGAGGTAAGCTTTCTTGATCTCAGTGGGATTTACTTTGCGTAAACTCAGAGTAGAAGAGGCCTGCACAGCCTCAAAACCGTCCTCGGCCCCAGTAACAAATTGAGGCCCTGTTTAGTTGACTGCAGAGGCTTTCTTGCAGGGAGGCTCCATAAGTGCCTTTCTCTATAGTTTAATGCAGAAGCCAGCGGAGCTGAAGTAAACACTGAGCTGAGCTCTGCTGAAACTAAATCTGACCAGCTTAGTCTAAAACCACAGGGTGATGTGAGCTTCCAAGAGTATCAAGGCTAGAAGGCGGGGCAAGAGGAAAATCCAAATTTCTCAAAGCCAGGAGGGGGGGGGGAGGGACAGAAGCCACACTGAGGAGAAGCCCCCTTGTACAATATGATTTGATACAAACCCACTATTTATTAATCCAAAGCAGAAGAGAAATTACTAAACTTAAATACTACTGCCCGTTTGGTTACTTGAGACATGTGCAAACAAGAGTCTGTAATGGCCTCTCTTAGATCAAGCACAGATGAATTTAACCAGTTGAAATATCTGCCTATGAAGCAGGCAGTCAATACAAGGAGCTGAAGGCATCTCTGGATGTTTTCCTTTTGGGATGCAGCAGATTCTTTGACATGGAAACGTCAGTGGTGCTTTCTGGATTTTTCTGACTGAAAACTTTCCAAGAGTTGGAAGATTAAGGCAAATTGATCCCCTTTCAGCTTGTGGACCTTTCTCTTTATTGCAAATTCCTTGAGAGAAAGAAACTAAGCTGTTGGCAGGAGCACATGAGAAGCCACTTCCTATGGAATTTCAAAGTACTTGTGAAAAGAATGGCAAGGTAATTTGTGATCACCTTGTTCAAAGAATGCTGGGGGAAATCTTCATTAGAGGTCTTTCTATCTAGCATAGTGCATTCACAGAAAATCTGGTATTCTAAGTGCTTTTACAGGGATTCAGAGCTGGATTTGTAGATTAACTCTGAAGATCCACAGAAGATATTACAGACAAACGGATGAACCAACAGGCATAAGCAATGGGTGGAAACTAATCAAGGAGAGAAGCAACTTAGAACTAAGGATAAATTTCCTGACAATCAGAACAATTAATCAGTGGAACAACTTGCCTCCAGTAGTTGTGAATGCTCCAACACTGGAAGTTTTTAAGAAGATGTCGGATAATCATTTGTCTGAAGTGGTGTAGGGTTTCCTGCCCAATCGGGGTTGGACTAGAAGACCCCCAAGATCCCTTCCAACTCTTTTATTCTATTGTATTCTAAATCATAACCATCTCTTGACCTAAGTAGTTGTATGCCAGAGCACAAGAATGCACAAGGCATGCTTGCAATAAATAGACCCTCCAATTATTACAAGCTAAATGAGAAATCTCTAGCCTTTTCATGATCTGTCTATATCACTGTTTCTCAACCTTAGCAACTTTAAGATGTGGACTTCAACTCCCAGAATTCCCCAGTAAGCCATGGTGGCTGACGAATTCCGGGAATCGAAGACTACACACCTTAAAGGATGAGAAACACTGGTTATATATCAAGAATAAAACCAACACTGTGGATTAGACATTAGACTGGGGTGAAAATATCTTGTGTTCTAGTTTCTATAGAAAGCAACTGTCCTTCCAGATGGGATGAAGAGGCTATAGATTGAGGGAGGTGGCTTTTTTTTCTTTTTTCTTTTTAAGTGAGGAGGTAACATCCAGTTAAGGATTCTATCTTATTCTGATTTGCTTTTAAAAATCTGTGGGTTTCTTAATAGGTGCAGCTTGCCAATGGAGGCTTCACACGCTTATTTCACTGCCTTTTAAAAAGCAGGAAATTGCCTTGCTGTAAGTTGGAAGTACAGGTAGTCCTCAATTTACAACCACAATTGAGCCCAAAATTTATGTTGTTGAGTGAGAAATTTTTTAAGTGAGTTTTGCCCAATTTTACGACTTTTCTTGCCATATTTATTAAGTGAATCACTGCAGTTGTTAAATTAATAACATGATTGTTAAGTGAATCTGGTTTCCCCATTGACTTTGCTTGTCTCCTGGACACTGCAATTGTCATAAATGTGAGTCAGTTGCCAAGCATCCGAATGTAAATCACGTGACCATGAGAATGTTACAACAGTTGTAGGTGTGAAAAATGGTTGTAAGTCACTTTTTTCAGTGATATTGTAACTTTGAACAGTCACTAAATGAAATGTTGTAAGTCAAGGACTACCTGTACAGAATTGAGACTGCTTCCACAAGAAAATGAGTTGTTTTAATGCCCTTGCTGTACTAGAGTAGATCCCAACAGGTGGTAGCACTTAGCTAACCATCGCCAATCTCAGAAAAGCTAACCAAAACCAATCTGGTTAGTTCTTCAATGGAGACCACTAGGAAATCTCAAGGCAGTAGACTAGTCTGGGGAGAGGGAAAAACTTATGGAAAGAAAGCAATGACCACCCTCATTGTATTGCAACCTGGAAAACAACATGGTCCATCTATGTAGTCACTAAGACTGAAGTCTAAAGCAAGGGAGTCTTTACCTTCTACTGTTGTGTTGATTCCTTCTCTGCAGCCCAAACTCATTTAACCATTTAAGCTTTTCTTTTTTCTGCAGATGTCCTGCAGAAGTTCCAGCCCCTTTCCAGAGTACTCCTCCAAACAGTTAATTGTACCCCTTCAATCCTCTTTTTGGGGATCAAACTCACCAGCAACTCCCTGCCTTCATCTCCCTTTGGTTCCCCATTCATCTCCTTTTTATGGAAATCTCCTCTCCCCTGCCTGTTCTCCTGTGTCACTATTACTACATTCAGTCAATTGTGTGTCCGCCCCACACCCCTGCCTGCACCTTTGTGTTCTGTTCTCTTGGCTGCTCCTCAAGGCCTCGTGAGACTGTCCTCCTTGGTTGCCTGTAATTCAATGCGGTCAAAAAAGAGCTTGATTTTCCCATATATAGTCAGGATAAGTACCATGTTGCCTTTTGTTCAAGACATCAGACATCTCTCTCTGACTAAGTTCCAATGACTAATTGTTCCACATCTTCTGGGCTATCATCCAAGCAGCCTCTTGCCTATGACCCAGCTTAATATAGATTTGCTGTTCCTACCTGTGATATGGGGTTCCCTCTGTCTCTGCCACCCATCCTTGCCTACTTAGGCAACGCCTATCATTTGGACTCCCTTGCTTTGCCAGAACTGCTCTCTGCATTTTAAAAGCTTTCCCGTGTAGGTTTAACAATGTTGTCATCCTGAGGCTGTTTGTCTTCCTGACATCCATCTTTTTTCTCCCCTTGATGACATCTTAGGGATCACATTTCACCTACAAAAGTAGATCACAGGTGGCCTAACATGTTGCAATTGACATTTGTCCAAGAATGAACAAACTATTCTTTATCTTTCAGGAACCAGGGAGTATCTTCTTGTAAGAAACTGCCTTTTTATAATCCTGGCTTCTTCTGGCTATCATTAAGAAAAATGACAGTGAGCTTGATGGGAGTAGTTATACTAGTCATCAGGATTTTTATACTGGACCTTTGCTCACAGATTTAGCAGGTGCCTGGGCTATACAGGGGGTTTCAGCAAAAATGAAGCTTTAACCTGATCTTGGTTGTAAGAAGCTAAAGTAATTGTGACCACAGAATTATTGTGTACACATATTACATTTCTTGTGGTCTTGGAAGGGGAACTTAATTTTTCCTAGATTGGTTTTACAAATTGGACTCTGTCAAGAATTTCTTCAGAACCCCTACATGCACCAGAAAATACGGGTATAAGGAGAACATCTGGACATCTCTAAATCTGAAGATTAGGTGAGCTGCTTTCTCTGTGTAAATGCCATGGCATCATTCCTGTTCATGCTAGTCACCCCATTGATGGAATTAATAAAAAGCACAGGAGGTACTTCATAGAAAAAGCATTGGCCTCTTCCCAGAGCATGCCTAATTATGTGTCAGACCTGGCCCATGAAACAGTTTATTAAGTTTTGGCAGTCTCATCTGTTTTAACCATGTGGTATACATTTTGCCCCAATTTTTATATCTAAGCAAAGGAAATTTGTTTTCAAAGGTTGGGAGATACCAAAGTATAGACACTTTTAGACATTTGTTTGCAATTCATTGTGATGCCCTGCTGATGGGTATGCAGAGATACTGTTCTTAAGCCTGGCCACCTAGGTTATGGATCAGACTATACTTATGGTTTCTCCACCGCTGCTTGAAGGATAGATTTTTCTATTTATTTATTGATTATAAAATTTATACATTCCCATCTCACTATCCAAAGCAACTCTGGATTACTTACATGATAAAAGTAGAAATATAAAACATTAAAAATATTGAAATTGAGCAGTCTCCAAGAGCTTAGTACTTGAACAGGCAGGTGGGAAGCCCCTGAGAATATGCACCCTTAAAACTGAAGTCTCATTCGAAATGTCTTGATGGGAGCCTCGGTTATTTTGTTTTTCTTGTTCAGGTGCACAATAATACAAAACTGTCAAGACAGTTTCTACAACTTTTCTTCTTTTTAATTTCCTGACTGCGGGTTTAGGATCAGCAAACCTGGATCAGCAAGTAGTGAAAAACACCTTAGAAAAAAAATGTGTGTATAAAAAGTGTGTACCTCTGTGCAGGCAAAAATACGAGTGTATAGGAGAGGTTGATCTACTTCTCAGATCTGAACAGCTGCTTTCAATACATCTGTTTGTGAGATGGAAGGCAATAAGAAAAGGGGACAGGAAATTTACTTTCAGAGTTTTGCTCTGAACCCTCACTGCTCCAAAATCAAGATTTAACTCTTATTCTAATAAGTATTAGAATATATAATATTTTAGAATATATTAGAAGTATTCTAATATATTTAATGGTGCACCAGAACACCAGATTTGATATTCTGAGCTGAAGTTGGCTTTCTGAGGCCATAACACCTGTTGTCAAGTTAGAAAAAGAATCCCACAAATACCTGCAGGAATACCTTCTCCACAGAGCTAAATCTATAATTTCCAGACAGTTAGGTCCTGGCAACCTTCATTTGGGGATATGAAGCAATATCTGGGTCAGAGTATTGGAAGAACTGTACAGAGATCCCTGTATAAGACAGACTGTATGAATTAGTCTGCTTCCTGTCATGTATCTGATTGTCCTGACACTGATTGTTTACATTCTGTCTCTTTACTCATTTTAAATAGCCATGTGGAGACTCAGATAGGCTGGGTGAGAGAGATGCCTGTGAAATGAACAAGGTCTGATCTTATGCAGATTCCTGCATGCATTTTAGATATTTTCCCCATTTCGCTTTGGAGCAGGGCCTGGTGCTACCATTCCCATTCCTTATACATATGACATTCATGTTCATTTTGAAGTCCAGATATGCCAGTATCTCTCCAAACCATTGGACAATAGCATCAAATGTATTTTACACTAAAACAGCTCTCTCTATACTTCAAATCCATTCAAAGTGTTGCTATGTCCTCAGTTTGCCAAATTAATGGTGGTCACCATCAAAGCTGACACCAGCCAGAACATAGAAAAACTCAAAGAAATAGTGCAAGATCAAAAGATGTGAAGAGACCTGGTCCATAGAATTGCCAAAAGTCAGTGTCAGACCTGCCTCAGCTTGAACCTCTAAGTAAGGTGGCAGCTGACAGTCAGACAAGACTGAATGGATATCATCATCAATATCATCATCATCATCATCATCATCATCATCATCATCATCATGGTAAACCAATGGTGGAAACCTCCTTGCCCTGTCATCTCTCATCAACAAGATAAATAGTGCTGCATAGAAAGGAGATGCTGATGTCGTATATACATGTTTGGAACATGTATATGCGCTTTCTTGATGAGGATGTTCATATATATATAAAGCTGAGTATTTGGCTAGATAGTTAGGCTTTTAGCTTAGGTGTCTGCTTCCTACATACCTTCGTATTCTTGCCTGTATCACAGAATTGGCTTTCTGTTAGGACACTGGATTTCTAACCATAGTATTTCTCTGTGGGGAAACTCTTGGGTTTAGATGGAACTACAGGTTCTCTCTTTGGACAAAGGGCTCCCACTTTTTCTTCCACATGCTATAAAGGACTCAACAGCTTGTGTTGGCTACGTTATGGCGCTAACGCACAGGGTGGAAAACTACTTGCCAAAAAGTGAAGACTTCAGGAATAAGAGGCGTCTTTTTGTCTGACTAACCATAGCTGCACGCACACTGGAATAATCTTGCACGTATGTTTGCAAGCAGGTAAAGAGAAAGTGTTGCTTATGAAAAATTATGCCCTTTCCTAGGACCTAGTCCCTTTCAATTCAATTCAATTCAAATCTTTATTGTCAGTGCACAACATATGTACCATGAGATTGGTTGAGCTCCCTCAGTGCCCCCACCACCACCAACACAATACAAGTCACAATGAAGACAGAAAATCCCTAGCCCAATAAATCATATTAACAAAACACCCAGTCCTATTGCACCAGTGTGAACATGTTACACATTGCGGCGGCCCTGCGGTCTATCATACTACATAGTTATGATGTTATTTCTCATTCAGGAATCTGACAGCCCACGGATAAAAACTGTTCTTCAGCCTGTTTGTGCGGCTGGCTATACTTCTATATCTCCTTCCTGATGGTAGGAGGGTAAAGAAGTGGTGACCAGGGTGAGAGTCGTCCCTGGTTGACTTTCACCTATATCCTCCATGAAACTTCCCTTGTAGCAGTTTCTCCAACGTATAGTATGATCCACTTACTCTTTGTTCTGCTACTCCATTACTATCAAGTTGGTATAAAGCTGGGTTAAAGCTTAGGTAACTCAGAGGCTAACCATGCCGGCATGTTGTTGAGAAACATTGCCCCCTAATTTTCTCTATCCTATGAGGAAAAAAAAAACAACAAGAAAACTGGCTCCAGGTTGCTTTCTGCAGCTGCCGGATGGGAGTGTTAGAGCCGTAAATAAAAGTTTATCAGTTGGATGTCTCTTCTTCTCTCCTTCTTTAATTTTGTTAGCTAGCTCAGCCAAGGCTCAGAACCTTCTGGCTGAAGAGAGTCCCAAGAGGCAATGGGCAGCATCATTTCCACTATACCTAGCTGTAAGAGTTGGGTCTCTCTCTTTGCCTGACTGCTCCTGGAGGAATGAATCAAAGCTGGCCTCCCGGCCTCATGTTTTCCGGCATCTTCCCTTTCAGTTTCCTTACTCAGCCTTTTCCAACATCCAGAATGAAGGGGGGGGGGAGATATCCCAAAGATTTTTGTTTTGTGTTCTTTAAAAAAAATAAAGCTTTGTTTGCTCTTTCTTTTTAAATAACTAATTCTGTGGGAGCAAAAGAGTCGCCTGTTGCTAAATGGCATGATTAGATTGTCAAAAGAGCCAGTTGGGGAAACAAACCACTTTTGACCTTTTACGGTTTCTTTTTACATTTCTATTTTATTTAAACATGAGCCTTCTCCCAGAAAGCCTGGGGTGTTGTCTGCAAAACACAAAAACCCTATTGCTTATAAAAATTACACCCTGCCGGAAAAAGTACTTTCCTTCTAAGTAATCTCCCACCCACCCCTCCCCTTCCAGCTTTTCAACCTTCTCAAAGTAACAGTGAGAAAAGTTTTGCCAACCGGGCTAAAATGTTAAAACTTTTCCCAAGTAACAAAAACAACACTCCAAACCACTCACAGAAAGCACTCCGAAAAGATTCAGACACTTCCTAAAGTTGCGATCTCCCCCCCTCCCTCTCCATTTCTATCCCCTCCCAGAAAAGGACATTTCCTTGTTTTGGGGGAAAAAAAGTGTTTTGGGGTGGCTTTTCTTCCTCTTGTC
The DNA here is from genome assembly GCA_022577455.1 of Arizona elegans. Classification (NCBI taxonomy): domain Eukaryota; kingdom Metazoa; phylum Chordata; class Lepidosauria; order Squamata; family Colubridae; genus Arizona; species Arizona elegans. The sequence goes on from JAKOOJ010000001.1 coordinate 100,967,761, forward strand.
CCGTTCTTTGTTTAAAAATATACGAATAAACTATCTTTTTGTTTTAATAACCAAACATACTTTCTTTCTGTTTTGGGAAAGCATTTAACTCAAGCCACGGAGGAGTGGGGTGGGTGGGGAGAAACCCTTTTTAGCTGTTGTCTAAAATGTTGGTGACTTTGATTTTCCTCTGTCAATTTGGGATGATATTCCCTTGCTAAGCTGCCTTCTCCTCTCTCACCCCCCCCCCCCACCCCCGGTAATCACAAACATACATGAAAAAGACAGAAGGGGGGTAGAGGGAAAGTCTTAAATCAGTCCCAAAGCCAGACAGACGTTTTAATCAAATCAAATTAGAATCAGCAGCGGTTGGAAAAAAAGACAAGGCGCAAGGCAAGACCCCCCACCCCACCCCCCTTCTCAAAACGGAGCGAGATGCGAGCCCTTACCTGAACCCTCCCCAGCAACATATAGCATAGTAGAGTGTGGGCTGGGGGCGACACGGCGGGTTAGCAGACCAACGGTTGTGCTCCGAATGATCGCTGCAGATCTCAGCGCGGAGTGAAAATTTCCCTTTCTCTCTGGCTGGCTCTGCCCCGGGTTCCGTTCCTTCCTTTCTTCCTTCCTTTTTTCCCCCCTCTTCCCTATTTGTTTTGGTTTTTGTTTGCTGGGTGTTAGGTGGGAATAGCTGTCTGTACTTTGTTTTGTATGTATGCAAAGTTTTCACCACGCTCTCTCTCTCTCTCACTCACTCACTCACTCTCTCTCTCTCTTTCTCTCGCTCTCCTCTTCCACCTCCTGTGATTTGTTCTTTGATTGGTGTCCAGGAATGTAGGAGAAAGAAAGAAAGAAAGAAAGAAAGAAAGAAAGAAAGAAAGAAAGAAAGAAAGAAAGAAAGAAGAGAGGAAGAAAAGAAAGAAAGGAGAGAGGAAGGAAGGAAAGATAAGAGAGAGAAAGGAAGGAAGGAAAAAGCGAAAGAAAGAAAGAAAAAAGAAAAAAGAAAAGAAAGAAAGAAAGAAAGAAAGAAAGAAAGAAAGAAAGAAAGAAAAAGGCATAATCTTCTTAAAGTAGCTGCCTTTTTAAAAACTTAAAAGTGTTAAACAGAACCAGGTTGCTTTCAAGAATGCATTTGGTACCACTGTCTACAAGCACCCATTCATTTTCTTCCCCCTCCTGCTTGCTGTTCAGCCTGAGGTTCCCCACTTCTAGCGCTTCAAACTTTGGAGTGAGGAGGGGTACAGGAGAAAGGTAAAAGTCCTACTAGCAATAGGACTCTTCTGAAAGGAAAGAAGGAAGGAACTTTTCTTGGGTTGTTTTTCTAAAATCTATCCAGAGGAAATGCCAGCCCACCATACTCCTCCCCACCCTGTTCTCTAGCTCTTTGGATGCTGCCAAGTTTTGCTAGTGGTATTTTTTTTAAAAAAAATAAAAAATAAAGGTGGGGGGGATTTCCAGCAAATATTGGAAAATCCAATGTGTTGCAAGGTATTCCTTTAGCTTCTGAGTTGAGGAGAGAATGGGCAAGTTGCCCTCTGGATGGGGGTTGAAATAAGTGACCACAGGTTCCTACCTGCTCTCCACGCCATCTGGTTAAAGCCCCAGTCCGGTGCGGCCCTTGAAGGTAGGTGTGTGACTGGATGCTTCCTTTCGCCGAAGGGTCTGCATGGAGTCTGCTGCCTCCTTTATTCTGGGCCAGGATTAATAATCCCATTTGCCAATCCCACTCACTGGGGTTTGGTTGTGGGGTTTTTTTTGAAATGTAGATGTGTGCGTGTGTGTAAGCATGTGTATGTTTTAATTTGGGGAAGATAATTCGTGCAACCTTTCTTCTAAACCCCCCCTCCTTTCTGACGTGTAAAGCTTTAACCACAAAGCTAAGCCCAGTCCCTGAGGGTGGCGGAGAGTGTATGTGGGGGGCATAGGGGGAGGAGAGGTCCTGCAGATTGCCTCCTCTCCCCTACAAAGAGACAAGGCGAGGTGAGTGTATGAACCCACACTGTCTCAAGCTGAAATGCCAGATTTGGGAAGAGGGGTGGAGGGAGAAAAGGGGTGGGGATAGAGGAAAGAAACTGACCCATTCTTGTTCTCCATTTCTTTCACCCTCCCTCCCGTGCACTTCCCAGTCTCTGCCCTAGAGTTGCCTGTCCATGACTCCCTTGGACCAGACCTTTGGCCTGGACTGTGAAAGGCTCTTCCGTCACATGCCAGTCTGAGTGCCAGGCACTGGGCTTCCTCCTGATGCCCTACTGCCCTTGTGTAGGAAACAAAGCACAATCGTGTGTTGGTGGGTTGCCCTCAAGGGCTTGCCCCATTCCCATAAACTGAGTGGCCTTTAGTCATTGGCAGGTGACTAAACTCCACTCCCCCCATCCTGTGGAAAGGAGGGTGTGCCTCTACTTTCTGACTGCAGGAATATTGGGAGCAAGAGGTGACCTCCCCTCCCTCCAGGCAGAACAAAACAAAATAACACAACACACATACAGCATTTTGTACCCACTTCCCTCTCGTTCAAACCCATGGTTGTTCTTCTCATCCGCTCATGGTATGTCTCATATCTGTGGGATCCAACACTAATTCATTACTCAGCAAAAGTTTTTCCAGGCCTCTTTCACAATGGGTGACTCAACTCTTCAACGTTGGGGATGACCTCCCTGACTGGATGGGTTTCTTGGAAAAGGGTGCAAGGAGGAATCTGGGGAGGCTGCCTAAACGTTTGGACAATTATAGGAAGGAGAAAAGTGGGGGGAGGGAAACCCAGATGGATGGATGGATAGATGGATGGATGCTAAAGAAGGACTCCTTCAAAAACCCTACCTTGCAAGTATAACCTGTACAAAAGAGATAGCAATCTCTGCTGAGGTGATAAACAGCGCTTCCCTGAATTCTTGAAAATTCATGGGTATGGCCATTTTAGCAAAAGGTAGCCCTGCTGAATTCAACAGGATTTGTATACTGTCAACTGAGTGGAAACAAAACATTTTGGAGAGTCCCCAATTCTGTAGTTCTTGCACTCACAGCATCTCCATTAACAAATTAGAAGCATAGGTGGTTGGGATCCATCAAGCTTTTGCTGCGTTGTTTTCTTCCTTCCATAATGCTCTCCAAGTAAAATATCTTCAAGTGTTGAACTTTGAGATTTTAGTAGAATTCCTTTTTGCAAGGATTTTGAGCAGCATTGAAATGGTTTGTTTGTTTTCTTTAATTATGTCTAAAAAGTTATTTGACCAAAAAAACAACAAAAAAAAGCCTACTCTAACCCTTTCTCTGAATTTCAATAGTCAAGCAATTGTTTGTTTTCAATTACCTTCCTTTGATTAGGACCGACTTTGCTGATGGGAAGCTTTCTAACTAGATGAGGACTTTAGAAGTAAACTTTATATTTAAAATAAACTGTCACATGTTATTAAAGCTGGCATGCCAGGTATATGGCAAAAGTGGAAAAATACCAAAACTCTGTTTATTCTCATTACTAAATATTTACATATTTACCAAGCCAAAAAAAAGTTTAAAAGTTTTGTGTTGTTTGAGGAAATCCAATCACTTCATCCAGAATTAATTGCATTTGTGAATATATACGTTTTTTCATTGTTAAAACCTGTCTCGCTATTTACATGGAAAAACTATTATGAGGCTTTGAACTTTAAGGAGGAGGGGGATGGAAACCTATTCCTTTTTTCTCCTTGCAGGCTTTTGCGTAATGCTTTGTGTAAAAACAAAGGAACTCACAGACACAACTAATTGTAATGCTTTTTTTTCTTTTTTTTTTCTTTCCCAAAAAGTGTTTTGCGCCTCCAAAAGGTAAAATTCAGAATGAATCTCAAATACCGTCTGTGCTTAAAGTCCTCAGATTTTAAAAAAGTTTTGTGCCCCAAATTCACCGTAGTCTGGTTTTTATTTGAAATAACAGTTCCATCATCACATGAAGATTTATGTATCTCTGATTTGGCTGATGTAAGCACAGAAAAATATATTTATGGTAAGTAGTGGTTGCTCAATGTATATACTTAATGGAGTGCTGCACAAAGCTTTGCTTATTTAATTATTTATTTATTTGGTCATGAAACAATTTTATGTATTCATAAATATATAGAGATTTTCGAACAATACACTTGCTACTCCTTTGTTTTTCAGCCCATTACACCAAAAATATAAAATAAACTAAAATGGATTATTAGGGGGCAATAGGGATTTCTAAAGCCTAAATTGTGAGTTTTTAGTCTTTACCTAAAGAATGGATACTTTTATTTGTAAATGTTCCAAGTTTGCTTTCCTAGGAGGAAAACACCAAAGACAGAGCTGGATTTTTAAAAAATATATTATTATATGAAAAATGTGTAATGTATGTTTTGTCCTGGATGACTGTGAAATTTTAGAGCAAGAAACTGTCTTTGAAATAAAGAGTATCTGCAAAAATACATATGGTGACAAACAGCAAGAACTGATTTTGTATGGTGTGTATGTATAAGCTGTCAGAAAAATTCACACAATTTCAAAAATAACAGTGCTATTCCCATTAGTACACTTATTTTGCACTGGGTACAAAAATTATATATTCCTTTAGAACACAGATTTTTGGCAATCCTTGATAAACTAGAAGCTTGGATCTAGATCCCAATTCATAGTTTCTTATTCTTGAAAAGATGGTGGATATGAGGGCATTTCTAGGCTTTAGGAACTACAGTACAAAGTGAAAGAACATAATTATTTCAAACAAACTATTTGTTACGTGCATCCTGATCCAACATATATCAAGTTGTTTAGGACAGAGAAAATGCTGAAGGAGTTTAAATTCCATAGGATAACTTGGCCTCTTTGGTAACTGCAACAAATGTGCTCTCCTCTTCCTCCCCAAAGGCCATGTTATCTTGCCCTAAAACAGGGGTCTCCAAACTTGGTAACGTTAAGATTTGTGGACTTCCCCATGCTGGCTGGGGAATTCTGGGAGCTGAAGTCCACAAGTTTTAAAGTTGCAAAGTTTGGAGACCCCTGCCATAAAACAACTTGACTCATTTCCTTTAGGCTATGAGTGAGGAACCTCTAGATATTGCCGAACTATAATTCTCCAAAATCCCAGTCAGTATAGCCAGCGATGACAGATTTTTGGAATTGTAGGTCAGTAATTTATTAACATATGGGGTTTTTTTTTTTTAGTTTTTCAACTTTAGTTTTAAGTTCACTTATTGCAGAAATGGGCTCCACAACTAACAACAGACAACCAAGATTATATTTGTGACACAAACAGCTGGAATCGGACGTATTTTATACACTACTACCATCTACCTCAGTGTTTCTCAACCTTGGCCACTGGACGATGTGTTGACTTCAACTCTTCAAGCAGAGCTGGCTGGGGAATTCTGGGAGTTGAAGTCCACACATCATCCAGCAGCCAAGGTTGAGAAACACTGATCTACCTGAACAGTTTTTTCCTATTGTGTAAGTCATCAAGCATTTATTTATTTATTTATTTATTTATTTATTATTTATTTATTGTTTATATTTATATACCACCCTTCTCCCAAAGGACTCGGGGCGGTGAACAGCCAACAGATAAAACACAGAAATACAAAATTTAATACAATAATTGTAATTATAATACATAAACAAATTACTGCTAGAATATTTTATATCTTTTTCTGTCTATCAGGAAGCTCAGTATAAAGCAGTAATTTTTAATGTGTTTTTTTGCTGAAGGAAGATGTGCTACCAAAGGTTTATATGTAAGTTGCTACTGGAACTTGCAGTTGTTGAGATGGCCTGCAAACTACAAATTAATTAGAAAACTCATCTTCCAAAATATAGACACCAAATATACTTCTAACTGTGATCACTCTTACTACATGCTTCTTACTACCCCAAGCCCTATAAAAAGGCTTCTGTTCTCTCTACTTCATGGGACATATTGTCCTTATAGTACACTTTTTATATATTTTATTCTGATATTTGAAATTCGGGACATCTAGTCAGCAGAACTGTGAGATTGGAACCTGAGAAGATACACAGAATAAATGTTTAGTCTCCCCCCACTCTCCTTCTCTCCCTCCCTCCCTCTCTCTCTCTCTCTCTCTCTCTCTCTCTCTCTCTCTCTCTCTCTCTCTCTCTCTCTCTCTCGGCTTTAGAATTTTGAGGGACATAGGCTGCTCCTTGGTTTTAGATGTTTTTAAATGGGTAGTGAGGGGAAGAGAGAGAGAGAGAGAGACAAACACAAGCTATGCATCTGAAATTCAGCTTTTACTTCTCACCTCATAATTAAATGTAAACAAGAAATTAGGTATTTTTGTGTTTAAAACTTCTGGTCAATATAAAGAAGCACAACAAAGATGCATAAGCCACTTGTTGTGATATCAACAATGGAAATCGTTTGTGTTGAGTAGAATATTCTATGTCTTAACAAAACGCACCACTTGGACAATGCTGTTCAACTAATTGATTTCAAGTAAATTTTCCATCAGTTTTCTGTGATTTTCTGTTTCAGAAAATGGATTGAGCATATTCGCTAAATCATATAGGATAAAAACCCACAGCCAATTAGAAACCATGCTTCAGTAAAGGCATGTTTTAAAATATAATCTATCCTAATCAATCAATCTTATGAAGATCTCTAAGTCTCCTATAACTTTTGAATCTGATAGTTTTCTCTTCTTGGTGTTCATTTCTATTGGGTAGGGTTTCATCTGTTTTTTGTGAGGCCATCTTCATATAGATAATTCATTTTATTAAGTAAGGCTAATGCACTTAACAGCCTCTAACTATATACTATCCATGCATTAAGCAGACATAACATGAAGGTGATACAATTTCTGTTCCATGTATTTGTGCAGTATAGAGATTATACGTCTATGGAGATTCTCAGTCATCCAGGCCATAGTTGCCTCAAAGGTGTTTTTTCAAAAGGCAGCTGAACTGTTTTTTGAGGAAGAAGAAAATGTTTTGCTTCTCATCCAAGAAGCTTCATCAGGATGATGAAGCTTCTTGGATGAGACCTTCTTTGTCTCCTTCTTCAAAAAATAGTGCAGCTGCCTTTTGAAAAAGCACCTTTGAGATAGAGATCATACATTTCTCTCCTCAAGTGTTTCTTTGACCATATCTCTGTTGTACTTTAGGAAACAGAGCTAGGAAGAATCCTGGAATTTTTCATATAAGATTACCAAACTCTATTTCTTGGAGCATTATGTACAAATAGTTCTTGACTTACAACAGTTCATTTAGGGACCGTTTAAAGTTACAACGGCACTGAAAAAAGTGACATGATTTTTTTCACACTTACGACCATTGCATTAAGCCCATGGTCACATGATCAAAATTCAGACGCTTGGCAATTGACTCGTATTTATGACAGCTGCAATGTCCCAGGGTCACGTGATCATTTTTTGCTACCTTCTGACAAGCAAAGTCAATGGGGAAGCCAGATTCACTTAACAATCGTGTCGTGTTACTAACTTAACTGCAGTGATTCGCTTAATAAGTGTGGCATAACTCACGTAACAACTGTCTCGCTTAGCAACATAAATTTTGGGCTCAGTTGTGGTCATAAGTCGAGGACTACGTGTAGCACTTATGATGGGTGTGAGATGTCAAAAAACAAGGCATATATATCTCAGGATCTCCACCAGAAGTGTTTAATGTTATATATATTGTGTATTGGAACCATTTTCAGTCCCCACAGCATCAAAGCAGTAATTTCTAGTATATTTGCCCAGACCTTCTTTATAATGAGGAGAATCATGGCTGGTCTTGCACAGGGATGGAAAGATTTGATACTACCCAATAGGAGGAATGATTAGTGAAATTGACAGATCTTGCTGAGATAAATAAACTAACTTCTTTAATTAGAGAAAAGTGTAGACTGTCTACACCAGGGGTGCCAAACTGGCGGCCTGCAGCCTGGATGCGTCACGCACAGGCCACGCCCACCCCAAGTGTGGGGCACGCATGGGCCCATGAGCAAACCGGCAGCGACGGGTTTTGAAACCTACCCCTGGTGTATTTGTGACTGAAATTCTCCTATGGACATTTCTGTCAAAATGAACTTTTGATTTATGGCTTTGATGATGAGAAAGGCGGATTATAAAAAAGAAGATACAGTCCTTGATTTACGACCACAATTGAGCCCAAAATTTCTGTTGTTAAGCAAGACATTTGTTAAGTGAACTTTACCCCATTTTACAATTTTTCTTGCCACAGTGGTTAAGTGAATCACAGCAATTCTTAAGTTAGTAACACGGTTGTTAAGTGAATCTGGCTTCCCCATTGACTTTGCTTGTCAGAAGGTCTCAAATGGTGATCACATGACTCCGGGACACTGCAACCGTCATTAATATGAGTCTGTTGCCAAGTGTCTGAATTTCAATCATGTGATCATGAGGATGCCGCAATGGTCGTAAGTGTGAAAAACAGTCATGTCACTTTTTTCAGTGCCGCTGTAACTTTGAATGATCACTAAATGAACGAAATCAAAGACTACCTGTATTATAATATAATTTTAGAGAGCATTAGATCCTCCCATGCTATGCAGCATATTCGGCAGCAGCTTTAGAGAGAGAGGTTAAAATATAATTGCACTTACATTTTTAATTATACCTGCTGTTATAAGAATATTCGTATTTTTTTTTCTATTTTTAACGTTTTTCTTTTTCTTGCACTTTTTGCTTTCTCTTTGCTTGCTTCTTTCTTTCTTACTTTGCATTAGTTTTTAATCTTCTTGTATAAAAGTTTTTTTAATTGTATATATATATATATATATGAAAAGAGAATCATGACCTGTCTGAAAGCCAGACAGCAACCAGTGGCCTTTTCCCCTTGTCAAATTTTAAATGTCAACCATCAAGTTTCTGCTTCTAGATGAAACCATAACATCTTCTTGATTTCTGTTGCTCTTTCTAGCTGACTTCCAGCTACATTCTTCCAAAGTATTGGTTCATTATGCCCATAATCCCTCAGCCAACCTTTTGATCGTGGAAAATAGACGGTTTCGCTATGGAATGTCAGATATCTAGGCAGGCTGAAGATTCCCTTTATAACTCAAGCACTTTTTGGTTTTCTCACTGAGAGTTAGTCCTGGTTTGACTTTCAACCCAGTACAAAGCTGAGCCATTCCATACATGGTTGGATGGGCCTTCCTAGCCTTGGCTGACTGCCTAGTTCTGCCATCCCCAGTCTTGCCTTTCTCGCTTCCTCCCCCCTTCCCCTTCTGCACACAGGAAGTGCTGTGGGTGGCTGACCTCACCAGAGAAGGGTGAGTCGCTCCTTTGCCCTCCCGTGGCGCCAGCCCCAGCCAACCCTCCCACTTCCGACCTTTGATAGAGCTTCTTCCCAGCCTCTTCTTTGCCAACATGTGATGCCTTCTTCTTCTTTTTTTCTTCTTCTGGCAGGCAAGGCAGTGGGATATGAGAATCACATAGAGGTCTGGCTCTGCTTTTGGTCTGTAGTGATATCACCAGGGAGAATCCCACAGACAGTGGGTCTGAAATCCTAGCCATCAGTTACTATAAACCAGAGAGATGTCTGATTACACTGTTCTCAGTGATATAATTTTATGCTTGCTGTCACTGAAAGATAGTGTTCCCCGCTCAGATCTTCCTTCGTCTCTCATCTCTTCCTCCCCCTGCACCACATGCGAAGGTTCTCTTCTTGCTGACATTCCCACAGCTGCTCTTTTCAAGTTCGAAACCCTCATGCCAAGATTCCCTTTTTACTACTTCTTGTTCATCATCCACCGAGGGAGTGGCAAGTCAGGGAATTCTGTGAAAGGGAAATGATTGTTGGGTTTTTAAAGCTGAACTTTTATTGTAGTGGGGATCGATGCGCTGTGCAATGAAGAGTCACGGCTGATCTTAGGCCAGATGTCTCCGTAATAGTGGCACTTGTGGAGCACTCTGCAACCACAAGAGGAAAATCCATGCAGTGCAAATACAAAAGAAAAAACCAAAGTTACATCTACATATGCGTTTTTACTTCATGTTACATCTGCTTTTACTTCTGTGGCGTCTGCAGCGGTAGGTACTTCTACATCTCCTGCTCACATGGCAGAATTGCTGCCAATTTCTGCTCCTTGAGCAGCATCTTTATATGGCACATTCCACTGAACAATCGAGAACATCCTTGGGTGCTTGGTCCAGGTTCTCAAGAGACTTGCAATGAACAGGCTTGCTCTACCATTCTGCAGCCTTTTTCCTTTAACCGGTTGTCTGTGTCTAAAAATCAAGCCAGAATAAAATTGCAGTGACCCTGGAGAGCCATTATACTTGTTCTTCAAGTTGCAGATATGCTCTCATTTATTTACTTACCTATTTATATTTGTAGCCACCCACCTCTCATAATATATGTGTGCTTAGTTTACATATTATGTATAAGTATGTATATACAGTATATACCCGTGATGGCGAACCTATGGCACGCGTGCCAGAAGTGGCACACAGAACCATCTCTCCAGGCACGCCAGCCATTGCTCGTTGCTCTTCTAGGTTCCAGCACGCAAATGCACGCCGGCCAGCTGGTCTTCGTGCGCACGGGAGCACTGGAAACTGGAAAAGCAGTTCCCTGGTGCACATGTGCTCGCCGGGAAGCTGAGCTTCCAGTTTCCAGTGCATGCATGTGCACTGGCCAGCTGGTCTTTGCGGAAGACCATGCGCATGCTGGAAACTTGAAGGTCAGCTTCCCAATGTGCGCATGTGTGCCAGGGAACTGCTCTTCTGGATTCCCGCGCTCCTCCCGCACATGCCTGAAAGGGAGCTGCTCTTCCGTTTTTTTGCATTCCCCCACATGCACGCGCTAGCACTCGCTCCCATATCAGCACTCAATGCCGAAAAGGTTCACCAACACTGGTATATACAATATATACAGCACACACACACACATACACAGGGTATGTGTACCCAAAGTCAGGCTCCATAGACAATCATAGAAATTACAATTGAATGTTCCAATTGGCTGCCATTTCTTTCTTCTTTCATACTTATTTGATACATGACCTTCAAACATTCCTAAGTACAGTAACATTGATCTTTGCACATTCTAATGTGATGGTAGCCTTTAGATTGTCTATTGGCCTATGCAGAGTTAGGGACACCATGCAGGATATGTATACATACAAGCATACATGCACACATATGTATACATACATAGTGGCAAGTTTGTTTCCGTTTTTTGTTGTTTTAGTGAAACATTTGGCATCTTCCTGAACTCAAGTTTTATTGACTTCCTTGAGATCATACAGCATATCTGCTTGGATAAAAAAAAAAATTTCAGTTATTTATGGGTGGGTGCTAAAACAAACAAGCAAACCCTGTGTATTTGTGAACTTTTTTTATCTCCAAAGATTAAAGCTTTTAAGATAGAAGATCGTATTTTAATAGCTGCTTAAAGAAGCTGAAAAGGTAAAGCAAATTATGAAAATAAAAAAAAAAAAAGAAATCAAACAAATAATAATTTGGATGCGAGTTGCTTTTTATAGCACATGCATAAAAAAGCCTTAATTTTCCAGTGTGTTTATCCACTTACGTTCCACCTGAAGCAAATGGGTTTAGGAAAACCTATCTCCCCCCCCTTCCCCATCTTTGCCTCCTGGGTTGCTTCATTTCTAACCAAAGGCTATTTGAGGAGAGAAAAGGTTTGTTTGAAAGACTTCATTCCATTCAGATAAGTTCCCTACTTTACTAGCTTTATATTCATCTTCATTGTATAGCCTTGAGCTTTGTTTACTGCAAACATTAAATGCTGCCCTGACTAAAGAATTACTCATCTTCCTTTAGGGTGTCCCATTTAACGCCTCCTTGTAGCTCCTTTATCTTCACAGCATCTTGATTAGGCACTTATAATGGAGAAAGTATCTACTTAATTTGGGATAGCTTCCTTAACATTTATGTGATCAAAGTGGGGATCTCTTCTAGCCTTTGCTGTAGGCAGTAGATACTACCATAATTCATTCTCTCTCTCTCTCTGTCTCTCTCTGTCTCTCTCTCTGTCTCTCTCTCTCTGACTCTCCCTCTCTCTCTCTCTCCATCTGCCTGTCTGTCTGCCCCCCTCTCTGTCTCTGTCTCTGTCTCTCTCTCTCTCTGACTCTCCCTCTATCTCTCTCTCCCTCTGTCTGCATGTCTGCCTGCCTCTCTCTCTGTTCTCTCTGTCTCTCCCTCTCTCTCTCTCTCCCTCTGCCTGCCTGCCTGCCCCCCCCCCTCTGTGTGTCTCTCTCCTCCCCCCCCCAATAATATTACACTTTGCCTTCTTTTCACCTACTAGGCTTGTGGCAGAAGAATATTCTGGCGTCTCAGCTGCCTGCCTGTAGAGATCTTTTGAAAGCACACCACTGCTCTAGTCCAGATATCAGACTGGAGGACATGCCTCTTGTGAGAAGATGAAGGAGGGTAAGAAAGATTTGCCTGGAATTAACTTCAGTCCAGGCAAGTCCTCATTACTTTCCAAGATAGATTGTGTGGGCTAATGGCTGGGAATGGGATAAGAGCAGTGGTGAAATCCAAATTTTTTTACTATCGGTTCTGTGAGCATGGCTTGATGGGCGTGGTATGGCTTGGTGGGCGTGGCAGGGAAAGGATACTGCAAAATCCCCATTCCCACCCCACTCCAGGGCAAAGATACTGCAAAATCCCCATTCCCACCCCACTTTGGGACCAGCCAGAGGTGGTATTTGCCGGTTCTCCAAACTGCTCAAAATTTCTGCTCCTGGTTCTCCAGAACCTGTCAGAACTTCTTGGGTTTTATCCCTGGATAAGGGGAGATGAATGCTCCTGTTTAAAATCAGGCAGCTCATAACAGAATTTTCGTGTCGCTGCATCTAGTTCTGTGGGGGAGACTTGAGGGGTTCTATGTACTTGGCATTTTATAGAATTTTTACTTTCACAAGTAATAATGTTGGTAGAAACACTATGTAAAGCCATAGTTCATCCAATAAAATAGAACCAACTAGATTCACACTGTGTGCTAAATAACAAACCACAGTTTACTGATCACAATGGTTAGGTTCACACAATATATTGAGTCAAAAACTAACAAATCGATTACATGATTGGTGAACGTAGTGAGTTTTAATTCTTCACTCCAAGTAGACAGATTCATTCCCAGAAAGAGACCAATGCTCAGAGGCAAGACCCATCTCAGATCACTGGAAGCTTTCAGGAAGAGACTGGAGCAGAAGTGGGCTGCTGCCGGTTCAGACCGGTTCGCCCGTATCAGTAGTTCCGATCACCAGCTGGGCCCACCTACCCACTCCGGTGCTATCCCGTCCTATATATTTCACTCTCTGGCTCACTTGCTCAGCCCATGCAGGCCAGCTGATTTCTATGCCTCGCCCGCTCTACTCACGGCAGCTGCCCGAGAAGGTGTGCTGGAAACTGTGCACATGAAATCACTGTGTGTTTGGAGCTGCGCACGCGCTCACATTTTCGGTTCTGCACTAGGCAAACCGGTTGTTAAATTATGTGAAGCCCACCTCTGGACTGGACTGCCATCTGTCAAAAATGGTGTAGGATCTGCTGGGCGGGGGGTTGGACTAGATAACCTACAAGGTCCATTCCAACACTGTTAATCTGTATCTGTAGATATTCCAGGTCTTTTCCTGGCCTTTAAAATAATTCTCAGTGGGAGTCCTTTCTAAGATGTCTTTGGTGCTACCGAAGGGTGAGTTATTTGAACACATCATCTCACCTAATATAAAGCAAACAACCTCTCTGACAATATTGGAATGAGCCAGTTCACACATTCAAATAGCTATGCTAAGAATGACAGCTGTGATCGATCAGTGGTGAAATCTAAAATTTGTTATTTGTTATTACCAGTTCTGTGGGCGTGGCTTTGTTGGGGGGTAATGTGACTGGGTGGGCATGGCCATTTTTTTTTTAACTTTTAAAACCATTTTTTCTACAACCTCTTGTAAAAAAATGTTTTTAAATGCCTCTAACAATCCAATCTGAGTTGCCTGATCGGCAGAGGGTTTTTTTAAAAGACTCTGTCGATCAGGCAACTCAGCTTGGATCGTCAGAGGCATTTAAAAGAAAAAAGGGTTTTTTTCTTTTAAAAGCCTTTGACAATCCCAGCTGAGCCGCGTGATCATTAGAGGCTTTTTTTTTTTACTTTTAAAAGCATTTTTCGGCCGAAGAGGTTGTAGAAAAAATGCTTTTAAAAGTAAAAAAAAGCCTCTGATGATTGTGCAACTCAGCTGAGCAATGTTGTGGGGGGGGGGGCAGGGATTTTTGCTACCAGTTCTCCGAACCACCCGTCTCCATCGCTACCGGATCGGGCAATCTGGTCCGAACCGGGAGCATTTCACCCCTGGCTGTGATGAAGCATTCATGGGGTTCTTCAAAAAGCACATAGCTTGAAACACCCCCATAATTACTATGCCACCACAAAGTGCTTCATGTGGCACAACAACGGGACAACAACTGAGGAATTGGATGTTGAACTCACTGCTTGGCCCCTAAAGTAATTTTGACTAGTACATGAATTCACTTAATCAATATAAAAGCCAAATGAATCATGCAGATTTAGTGATGAATTAACTTCCTATATAGGAAGGGTTCAGTCAAGACTTACTTTACAGATTTGGGAAGGCCAAAGGAACTCCCAACCTTGAGTTTTTCAGTACTACTGAGGTTTTATTTTTCATAGTTGGCTGGAAGCAGAGATAAAGTACTGTATGCGTTCAATATAAACCCTTAGTATTGGCATTCCGCTCTGTAACAATGTCAATCTATTTGGCCTGCTGTACATGTGCTTACAAGTACATTAAGAAAAGGTGCCTATCAATGTTAATAGACAGTGCAGCACTATACATGTCTGAGCACAGGCAAAGTCCCGCTGTGAATTAATTCTAGGTAAGTGGCCATGGGATTGCTGCCTAAGTTTCCTCTTTGTAGTGCTTGCTTGCTCAGGACTCACAGCAAGAAGTATGTGTGTCCAGAGATTCTCCTTTCAACAACTACTCCCGAGTGTTGGATGTTGATTTATGTTGCTCAGAGAAATAAGAAACTTTAACGGTTTCCTTTTGCCGATTTTCATTTAATTTTTATCACAAAAATAAAAATGTCCTATTAAATGGTAAGAACAAAAACACAGAATGTGTGCTGCTGCTGCTGCTGTCCCCGTTATCTATTTCTAATAAAGCATCTTGAAAAAAATAATTTGTCTCTTGCTCCCCAAGCCCACTGGAAAATAAACATGCTCATAGAAATCAATTAGCCGTATCTAAACCAACCAAAAAAAAAATAAAAAAAATGGAAAGCAACATAGAAAACCTGAAGCAAATAATGACATGGAAAATAAATGGCAAAGACTGACAATTCTAGAGACAAGGACTAAAGTGGAAGCAAGTAATTCTCCAGCAGTTTCAAACCATCTATCAGCCTATCGGCCAATAAGCTCAGCATATCCAGTTCTAAAGATAGGGAGAGGTAGCTCATTGATTACTTCAAGGACTCATCTTTTCTTATCATAATAACATTGATGATAGAAATATGTGTAGTACCTGCTTTTACTCTTAAAGAAATAAAGCAATGCCCTTATTCTAGTTTCGTTAACATTTGCCTGTGATTCAACTTTTCTTGGATCTCACTTGAAGTAGTGATTAAAGTTGTTGGAGACAGTCTTCAATGAATGTATACAAGAACACCTGGCAACCAATGCCCTTAGAACCCATTGTGTCAAAGGAGCTGATGCAGTTGGAGCCCTAAGGCAATTGGCTGATGGAAGCGACAGGGTTGTAACATAACGGTTGTATTTCATTTGCTGCCAAATTGCCTCTCTGGATCAGTATGGTGAAATTGGAAACACGGCTATGCACATCCCTATTGGGCAAATTGATGGGATCAGTCTGCACAGACATATCTGTTTTACATACCAGCTATTCAAATTTCAGGTGTAAGTTGGCACTATCTGATAAATTTCAGAGATTCTCAGACATCGAGTTGAATAAAATCATAGATGATGGCAGTACTGAGGCCATTAAACCCAATCTCTTGTTCTTTTTTTTTTAATAATAAATTTATGAAAGCTTTGGAACATTAAAAACTAATACAAACTCAAAAAGAAAAGAAAAAAAACAAAGAAAAAGAAAAATAGAAAATAAAAAAAATAAGAATTTAGTAAAGAAAAAGAAATATATAAAGAAGTGATTTCCCTCTTCAGTACAAGAAGTATAAACAATTTTTCTCTTATAATACAACAAATGATCTCTTCTTCCCATATCCCCTCTTATCTATAAACAAGTACATAAAACTTTGTAATTTCAATCCTGATGTCAGCAAAAGTCAATTAAAGGTTACCAGTGTTAGAAACATATCTGTTGAAAACTTGATCAAAGAAAGCAACTTGATATTTCTTCTTTTTACTTGTAACAATTTTGATCTTTAGCCCATTCTAATTACCATATTTTTCAGAGTATAAGACGCTCCAGAGTATAAGACGCACATTAGTTTTTGGGGAGGAAAACAAGAAAAACATCTGCCTCTGCCTACCAGCATCCATCGGTATTCATTTGGCTACCGTCCT
This sequence comes from Arizona elegans, assembly GCA_022577455.1. Lineage (NCBI taxonomy): Eukaryota > Metazoa > Chordata > Lepidosauria > Squamata > Colubridae > Arizona > Arizona elegans. The sequence continues at coordinate 100,984,234 of JAKOOJ010000001.1, forward strand.
TGCAGCAAACAGCAAACAGCCTGGTCAGCTTCAGCACATTATCGGAGCCTGATTCAACACGAGCAGCTGATTGGCAATTGGACCAGCCTTCCGGAAAACTGCCAATCAGCTGTTCCAGGCTGCAGAGATCGCCACCTCCATGCATTGTGTTATTGGCCTCTGCGAACGGGGCATGAGGAGGCCAAAAATGCAACGTGTGGAGGCCAAAAATGGCCAACAGATGGGGGCTGGCAGGTGAGCAGGGCTTCGACAACATTCGCTGTAGAAGATGCACAGAATTTCTACCAGGGGTGAAATGCTCCCGGTTTGGACCGGCTCTGGCGAGTAGGTAGCAATGGCGGCAGGCAGTTCAGAGAACTGGTAGCAAAAATCCCTGCCCCCGCCCCCTATGCCCAGCTGAGCCGCGCGATCATCAGAGTCTTTTTTCCCCTTTAAATGGCTCTGATGATCCAAGCTCTGACGATCCCAGTTGAGTTGCCTGCTAACTAACAAAAATCCCTCTCCCCCCTCCCCCCTCCCCCAAGCCTCCAGCTTGCTTACCTTAGCGGCTGATCGCAATGCCTGCCTTGCTTCGCTTGCTGTAATACCTGCAATCCATTGCATCAGCAAGCAACTGAATCTCCCTGCCTGAAATCAAGCTCAATTAGCTTCTGGGTGAATTCTCTGTTGCCCAGAATTTGGTTGGAATCTTGACCATCAAAGAGTAACACAGAATTGTTTTCTGTTATTTGGAAATTGTTGATATAACCCAAAATTGTATTTGCCTTTTCCTTTCAATCATATCACACTGCTGATTCTTATTCAGTTTGATTAACTACTAGATGTTTTTCACATATACTGTCAGCCCAATTTCCCTTTGAATTTGATTTACATTTGTAACAGAAGAATTGTTAATTTTCATTTTTGTTCAGCCCATTTCTTTGGTTTACCAAAATAGTTTTGAATTTTATGTCCATTTTCTGGAGTATAGATGGTATCTGGAAATTTAGCTAGCATTCCCTATACACTCTTCATCCAAATCATTTATGAAAATCTTGAAGAATCCCGTGCCCCATTTGATTCCTCACTTTACTCAACTTTGGGAAGGACATTCTTTGAGTATGATTTTTGAGCCTGCTGTATGTAACATTTAGCTGTCGTGCCATCCAACTCCTACTTGCTAATTACCATATCATGGGAATTTTTCATGTAACTCTGTTATATATTTATTTCTGCAAAGCATTTGACAATCTACTAAGGAAATTACCTAATCAAATAATAAAAAAAGATTAGTCTGGTAAGACTTGTTCTTCACAAATTCTTGTTGAAGTCTGGTAACTACTGTACTGTTTTCAAGTGCTAACAGATTAATCTCCTTATCACCTGCTCCAGAATCTGATGAGATATTGATGTCAGATGGACTGGTATGCAGTTCTTCAGAATCTCTTTCTTCTTTTTGAAGATATGGGTAATATTTGCTTTCTTCCAATCATCAGGCACTTCACCCACTCACCAGGGTTTCTCAGACTTTGTAAACATTTGGCTAGCTCATGAGCAAATTCCTTTAATATCCTAGGATGCAATTCATCTGTCCCTGGAGATTTAGTCTCCAAGTAAATAGATATCCATTGACCATGATTCTATCAATCTCAAGCTTCAATCCTGCCTCTTTTTTCTGCTCTTCACAACTGCTTGGTGGACCACAAATTGCCTTGTTGGTGAAGACAGAGACCTAATAGGAGTAGCTCTGCCATTTCCTCATTTTGTGTTAACATTTTATGGTCCGCTGTGAGTGGCTTGTGATTAATTTATTTTTAAAAATAATTTTATTTAAAGTTTTGAAAAATAAGAGAAAAATTAATGCAAACTTAATACCACAAGGAAGAAAAAAAAAGGTAAAAGAATTGAACAGAAAACTAAAGTGCAAAACAAAAACCAGTACAAAAACAGAAGAGAAAAAAGATATAAAGTAATAGCTTCTGAACTTCTTTACAGCAGTTATAAATTCAACTGTTAAGTTTACATCTTTCTCTAAAATTATGTCATAACTCTCTTCTTTCTATAATCCAGCCTATGGACCCTGTTTCCCCCAAAATAAGACATCCCCTGATAATAAGCCCAATCGGGCTTTTGAACACATGGCAATAAGGCCAAGCGCTTATTTCAGGGTTCAAAAAAATATAAGACAGGGTCTTATTTTTGGAGAAACACGGTAATCAAAATCATCCATTTTTAAATTCATTTAATTCTTTTTTTAAAATTTATTTTGAAGAATTTGATTTTTTTTAATTGTTCTTAATACTCAGTTTATTCTGATCTTTCACTTTCTTCATACCCTCTCTACAATTTCAGACATAATTTATGTACGTCTGGTGATCTATCTCTCTTTCATAAAAGGTGAAATCGGATTCTGTAACTGTAGAATTAAGAAACATAAAATTGTTGAGTTGAGAGAATCCTTATATGTCATCGAGTGTGTTTTCCTCCTTCAGATAGGAATCTACTAAACTATCTCCAACTGGTAGCTTTTGAGCAACAGGAAATCCATCACCAGTGCAATTAAACCAAGGAAAGTAATATTGCAAATAGAACCTAGTCACTATTGTTGAGGGGCAATGCTTTATCTAAGACTACACAATAAGCGGTAGCATTTCAATGCAATGATCACATTGGAGTTCTCATATAATTTATATGAGATTCCTTTATATGAGATTCTATCATGGGGATTTCATATAAAGAGATGCCCCCCCCCCCCTCCAATATATGTCCTTTTTAATAGAGACAATTTTCCCAATATATAGATGGACCATAATTTTTCAAATAAAAAATGTACCGTAATCATCTTTCCCCTATGTTCTGTCTCTCATTCATTTATTTGTGGGTTTTTTTCCCCCTATCCTTTGCAGAAAGAAGGATTTTGCCATCTGCAGATGCCCCGTTTTTCAGCACTGCATCACCTCCTGGTGGCCAGGAAGAGCTGCTCTGTGGATTCCCATCATCTCATTCTGGCACTCTTTCAGCACAGACAACTTGGCAACTTCTCTTGCCAAGTTCTTAAAAGTCTCTGCTAAACATGCATACCCTGTAATGTTTCGGAGGCTTCCAATTTGCCTAAATGTGGACAGATTTTTCCTGAGGTCGACAAAAGCAAAGCTATTGCCTGACACCAAAACGAAATCTCTCTGTGGTCATATTTCAAGACATTACTTGAAATACGAAAGTGCTCCAATGTCTTAATGCTACTATTGAACATGGGGTGGCGATGAGGGGTGAGTAGATGAAAAACCACATAGCTATTGTGTGGCTCCAGTTATCATATTCAGAAATGTTAACCATTACAATTGAAACTGGGAAAAATCAATGTGAGGGGAAATTATTTATTTATTTACTTATTTATTTAATATTTTAAACCCCATTTTTATTTCTTCATAAGAAACTCAAGGTAGGAAATATACCTAATACTCTTTCCTTCTCTCTTCCCGTATTTATTTATTTATATCCCACTTTTATTCTTTTTACAAATAACTCAAGGCAGTGGACATATCCAAACACACCTTCCTTCTCCTATTTTCTCCACGACCACAACCACGGAGTTGGGCTGAGAGCGAGCGACTGGCCTAAAGTCAAAGTCAGACATATATGAAATAATTGTGGTGTCATTAATAATGTCCTAATCAGAAATGTGAATGCAAATATTTTGTAGGCAGATAATGCCAGGTTGTTGGCTGAAAACAATGATACACATTGTGTGATCTTATTGAGAATATTAATCTGAAAAATAATGTATCAAACACTAAAGTAGTTGGGTTTAAGAGGAAAAATGAAGAAAAATTGTAAATAGAGCAATTGTAAACTAGCGCAATTAGATGAATTTATGTATTTTGCTAGAATGTTTTAAAAACCTGGGGAAACTGAGAAACTTTAAGATGTGCAAATCCTGGAAGAAAAATAGTAGGTAGTAATTTATGGTCTCTTGCAAGGAATGGAAATGTGTTGAAAGCAGCAAAATGATTGTGATAAGAGCATTTTGTCCATTTTGTTATATGGAAGCGAGAGTTAGGTATGTAACATTACATACAGTTAGGAAACTGTAAATTGAATACTCTACACAGGAATGAGATATTAAACAAATGTACATGGCAAAACAAGATGAGATGCGGACAAGAATGAATGGCTGCTGTAAGAATGTACACTGAATAAAATTAGGGACCACTGCAGAAGTACATTATGGTGGTTTAATCAGATGGGGAAATCACAAAACAAGGAACAATGGATGGATCAAAAAGAAAAGGATAATGGGAAACTCATTGTTGGATAAAGTTGAAGAGATTCTCAGAAAGAGATTTAAAGAAAAAGATGGACAAAGGATGAAATACTGTGGTAGAAGCAACAATTTGCAAGAACAGAAAGATATTGAGAAATATATTAAATGGTGTTGATGTACACTAGATTTATTTATATTTTCTTCCTTTTCTTGAGATAAGAACAATTGTCTTACTTTCTTTGGTTTATTGTTTCTAATGCTTTTTCAGCATTTTGCATTTTGCTTTTCCTAAACAGGAGTAGCCTGATGAATATATATGCACGGATACATTGCAGTGGATTATATTACTGTGTTTAATGACTGTGTGGATAATATTCCTAAATAATTGGCTATATGCATATCTCGGTCTTTGACTAGCAGCACATTATAATATCTGGATTATGGTAGACTAACCACCCCTAGTCTAATAATTTCCAGATTCATCCATTCTCCATGTAAACTCTAACTTCTGAAATAGGATAATTGAATCAGTAATGGACAAATATGTGAAAATGCTTGTGAAAATGCATGCTCTTGGGAAAATTTTCATTATTGGCTCTGCCTATAATTTCATGCATCCATTTAATTAAATTGAATACTAGGACATAGATACAACATATTTATTTCCCAAGAGACCTCTTATATCTATCTCTCCACTCAACTTACAATTTTCTTGGCCTCTCTCCCATCTTAAGTACATCCTGCATTCGCAGGAAGCACCAATTTTCAAAGCAATGGTTGTAGAACGCCCTCTACCGGTCAGGAAAAACATCAACAAAATATATTTCCACAAAAAAGCCCGCAAGATGAAAAGTGGCAGAATCTGGTTTCTTCCCCAAACTATATTTCAGCCTTCTGTAACTGTAATGGTTTATTTATAGCCATTCTTCCACAAAAATTCCAAATATCTTGAATAAAAACTACAAAAACGAGCAAAAATGTTTTATTTATTTATTTATTTAGTTAGTTAGTTAGTTAATTATTAAATTTCTATACCGCCCTTCTCCCGAAGGACTCAGGACGGTGAACAACCAAAAGATAAAAAACAGAGATACAAAATTTAAAATAGATTAAAACAGATTAAACAATTTGGCTAAATTTTAAAATATCCCATAATTAAACAAATTAAAATTAGTGTTTAAAATTTAAATTTTAAAATTTTAAAAGGGAGAAGATTTAAAAATCAAATGCATTTAATTATGAAAAGAAAGCAAACACAGGAAGTTTATTATTGGAAAAAGGGTGCCTGGCAGATCCCCCCAAAAAGACCATTCAGAATCATAGCTTCCTATAGAATAAACCAGAGTATAATAATTGTAACCTGCTGAAGAATGTAAAAATATATTTTTCTATAGTAATATATCTTTAAGAATATATGGATTAAAGATGAAGCCCCAGAGTGATATAAATCTTGTACATGTCAGCCATCAGTTTGCTGTTAAGTGTGCCTAATACAACTCTCATGCTCTCCATTCCCCTACTTGATCTAAAATAGCAATTTTAGAAGAAGAAATTTCTATTGAATAAGTACTGAGGGTTAAATGTTTGTTTGGGCCTTTTATTTAGGCATTTCCAGCAGGACATCCAGTTTATTTCAGTAAGTAAAATACATTTTTTAAAAATCCTCCAAGTTTCAGAAACTGTTTATGATGCAGTCTCATATCCTGAAATATTTACAGAATTCCCTGAACATGGTTAATTTAGTTTACCAGTTGGATTAATAATATAGTTAAGATAAAACATTTGACATTCTTTATTTCATGATACAACTTGTTTAAAACCAAGAAATTTGACTTGCCTGGATTTTGGAAAGGACTGATTATTGTTACTTGAATGCTTCTATTTAATGAACTAGTCTCAAATCTATTCCTGATTCTGGAGACCATACAGTAAATCTCTAAGGATATTATTAAAGGCTACAGTACTTTTTTCTGATGTGCATACTGTACTTGATTAAACCATGCACGATGCAATGAAGTCATTATTACCTTTCAATTATATTTTGCAATTTAGGAGCTAGGTTTAACCCCAGGTGTTTGCTTACAGCCTGCTGCAAATATAATGTTCTAGGTTTTTTTTAACACGTCTTATTTGAATTAGCAAGATAATTTAATGTCAAAAGGAAATCCATGCGTTTTTAATGGATGTTGTAGTGCAGTTTGGGGGTCCTATTTATGTTTTAGTTAAGTGGGGTGGTGGGAGGTAAAGAGATCATTTGCAATAAAATCCAATAGCTTGCACTTGAGATGGCTTAGATGTAAAGTAAATGTAACGTTGATTTTTCCCCTCATGTTTCACAGCTCACTTTAAATTACACTAATGAAAAACATTCTTTAAAATAAAACAAATATCTTTAGCGTAGATATCTAGTACCAGTCACGTATCCAATTGCAAAAAGTTCAGAAAAGTAAAATACCCAAATAATGTCCTATCAGGAAAACCGTGAAATAATATATATTTCAGTGTGTGTCTATATACATGTGTGTATGTGTATATATGTATATGTACACACACACATATATATATATACATATTTAAAAAGCATTATCTGTCTGTCTCGCTGATTTCAATAAGGTTTACTCCAAGAAAGCGAGTTTAGGGACAATAAACCGCCCTTCCCTTTTCGTTAGCTAAAAGCAAGGCGAGATCGCCCGTTGCAAAGTAATTTCCTCCTTCGGTTCATTCAGCGCAGGCGTAAACCCGCCCCTTTCCTCGGACCGTAGCCATAATTAAAGGATTAACGAGAATCAGAAGAGCTGCAGTCTACCCTCCGGTCCAAGCTCCGCGTTGATCACGTGGACAAAAATCCACAAATGAGATTTAACTCATTTCCCATGTGCTTGCCCGGTGGGACCTGGCAGTCGTATTGTCCAATGAGAATGCAGGGTGGGTGGAGCCGAGGTTGTTTTTTTTTTTTCCGCGTTGCTGTTGGAGGGAGGCGGCAAAAGGAGGAATTAGTTTGTTCTAATAGCAAGAGGTTTGGGACAGTGGGGTGGTTGGTTTTTTTTTTGGAGTCCTTTTTTTCTTACAGGATTGTGGAGCGGCGGCTTCTTTCTTAGGCCAGGGGTGGCTATTCAGCAGGCTTTAGCTTTGGGATGGGGTGGTGAAGCCTTGTGTGCAAAGAGCAGAGCGAAACACGTGCCCAGGTGGGAAATTTAGCATTCAGACGACCGTGGACTGATGCCTTTCATACCAAGGTATCTTTTCTTAGATGATAGATTAGACAGACAGACGGTGATGATAGATAGATAGATAGATAGATAGATAGATAGATAGATAGATAGATAGATATAGACAGATAAGCCTGACCTTGTACTGCCTCTTTTAAGTAGGCTGGGTGAAAACTTCAACTTCTCTATTTCTGTTGGAGCTGAAGTGCTTTGCTTGTTTAAAGTAATATGTAGACGTTTTTACTTTTTCCAAAAATAAACAGAATTGCATCAGCCAGATTGCTTAGAATATTCGTTGAATTTGTCCCCAAGACTCCCTTTCTCCTAAGGGAACAGCTGTCTTTTTCTAGTTAGGACAGGGTCAGCATCACAACCAAATCACCCTACTAAAACAAATCCTATTATTCTCCTAGCAATTGCCTATACATGAAATGTCAAACCATCTACATCCATCTATCTATGTATCTGGAATGCTAAACCAATTTTTCTATACCTTGTTAAGGCATAGTGTCTCATGAAATGGCTATTTAAAAAAAGACGCCGAAGAAGCAAAGCTGGTGTTTTTCAGCTATTCAGACAGGCGACTTCTGGAGATTACAGATAGTCCTCAATTTACTTCACCTCATTTAGTGACCATTCAAAGTTACAATGGCACTGAAAAAAAGAACCTATGACCATTTTTCACATTTATGACCGTTGCAGCATCCCCATGGACATGCGATCAAAATTCAGATGCTTGGAACCTGACTCATGATGGTTGCAGTGTCCTGGAGTCATATGATCCCCTTTTGCAACCTTCTGACAAGCAGAGTCAATGGGGAAGCAGATTCACTTAACAACCGTATTACTAATTTAACAACTGCAATGATTCACTTAACAAATGTAGCAAGAAAAGTCATAAAATGGGGTAAAACTCGCTTAACAAATTTCTCACTTAGCAACATAAATTTTGAGCTCAATTGTAGTCATAGGTCGAGGACTATATATATATATATATATATAGAGAGAGAGAGAGAGAGAGAGAGAGAGAGAGAGAGCAATAAGCGCAAAATGGAATTAGAAATTAAATCCATATTCTTCTAAAAAGCACATTTGACAATTTTCCATCTATTTTGCTGAACGCTTGATAAGATGTAAAATAGTTTTTTTGTGTGTATGTCAGTGATGCTGAATAGTTTCTTCCAAAAGTAAAACCACCGCACAGCCTTTCCTGAAACCATAATTTGTTTGGCATCCAAATACTCTGAACTATTACCATATATATGCTACATTGTGTGGTGTAAAGAGGATCTTAGGATTCCTTTGGATTGTGAAAAAATGCAGTATTGCAACTTTTATTGTTCACTTTCTGAGCAATAAAAGCTAAATGCTCCACTTCCATACATTTCATGTAACTGTTCAAAATCCAATTCTAGACACCAGCTCCTGGGCAGGCTAGGATTGATCTCCAGGACAATTTTGGAGGTGAGAGGCAGGTCCTCATAGGAAACTAGTTCTGTGTGATAGTTCCATGGGACTATACTTCTACACATTTCTATAATTTCCATCAAAGGCTTGGCACTTTGTCACATCTCTTGTACTCTTCCACTAGAATAGCATTGCTGTATCCAATTCACATGCAAACTCTGTTCTATGAATTGGGCTGAGAATCTTTTCCATCCTCTTAGTGGTTCTGTAATTATTTTGTATTATATAAATGTATTATTTTTTAAATTTATATGTTTAGTTAACAGCTAGCTTTGGGAATGAAACATGCAAAGTAGAAACCTCATGCCCTTCAATTGCCTAAAAAGTATGAATAAAGCTTATTAATTTAAATAAGACAGTATGTGGATTTATTGCCAAAATTTGAATTTGTGATGATTTATATCTCTGTGTGTGTGTGTGTGCGCGTGCACAATTTTCTCTTATTTTCTAGTATCTTCCTTGTGAAATAGAGTTCCTATTGGGTATTAGACGAAGAGTAATCATGCAAATATTTTGTTTCTTCCCAGTTCTCCTAGAGTTCCCTGTGACATCTCTCCTTTGGCATGAAGTGCATAGTTACAGGGGGCAATGTGAAAGGTGAGCTATGTACAACAATTTTATTTATTTATTTCAAAAAAAAAAAATTAAGGCTACTTAACTCTACAACAGCTCTGGGCAACATATGGTACAAATGATAATAAAGTGCCATTAAAACAAACCAAGCCCCACCCACTCACCCAAATATCATAAGAAAAGCAATCATTAAAAATGTAAGACTCCTCACCTACTCTAACCCAAGACTTAGGGGGGAAAATAGATTTCCAGAGCTCATTTGAACATGACGAGAGTAGGCACCATGCATATCTCAAGTAGGTTAGTGTTCCAAAGGCCAAGTGCTATGACCAAAAAAAAAGTATGGTTTCAAGGGTCTATAAGATAACACTGCTTAATGGATGGGACAAGGAGCATGATCATCTGGGCTGGGCAGAAACAACAGAGGACAGATGGTTCTTTGGATAACTAATAAAGTATTAATAGATAATAGCCAGCATTTTGGATTGCAACCAGAGGTCTTCTGGTAACAGTGTAGTTCATAGATCAAAAGACATGAGTCTGATGAGATACATACAACTATAGTGCCACATTTTGCTGCAACTTCTGAATAGCTGTCAAAGTTAACCTGATGTAGATTGCAGTGGTCCACACGCAAGATAACAATAGTATGCACGTGACTTATCTCAAGGGCCTCCTGGTTCACATAAGCAGACAATTGGTACACAAGATGTCAGCTGCCACTTTGAGTCCAATTTTGTGAGTCCCTTAAAATTTTGTGTAAGGGTATTAATTTCTGATCTGGTCCTTCCAAAAACAGGAGTATTGGTATAGAGAGAAGACACTTCTAAAGGAGCCTTTTCATCAGGAAAATAACAATCTTTGCAGGATAGAGAGATTAAAAACAAATGCAGGATTAAAGAGAGAAAGGATGATCATTTTTGGCTTTAGCCTTTTCCACTGTTGATATTACATGCACCCTTCCTTCTTCCTCACAGAGAACCATAAAATAAAGAAGTAAACCCAGCCTTCATATAAATCCCAATAATTAATTAATAGCAGGAGGGAGTTGTGATGGGTAATTTCCCCCTATACAGATTCCTAGCTAGTGTAGGAAATAGCATTTCATACTGTATGGGTCTTCACTTTATCCAGGTCTTTGTGTTCTTCTGTCCTTTGTGCAGCCCTGGGGAAAGCAGTACATGCTCTCTCCCGAATTGGAGATGAAATCTACATTGAGCCACTAGAAGAAGGGGTAAGTGGGGATCTGGGAGATATTTGCTTGGAGAACTTTTAAATGAATATTATATAAATGGAAAGCTACAGTTATGTGAAAGAGAAAGTGCTTTCTTTTTCACATGATTGTACATTCCACAGAAAAAATAATGCACTTTTAAAAAAAAAAGTTAAATATAGAATGTTATGGGAAAACTTGGGTTTTAGGTGTTAATTCATTTGCCACTCTGATGCAAAAATATATAAAAACTTGCAATGTATTTTAAAAGATAGAACAAGATATAATGGAAACCTATGTTAGAGCCATGCAGTGTATTTATTGTAATACAAATCAAAACTGTTCATTAGAGACATATCTCTTAGGTGGCCAGGAAATAATTTTGTTTGCATAAAAATAAAGTCCTGGTAAGCACCGTCCTGATCAAAGCAGGGCTACAATATATGGTAGTCTAAATTGGTGCATCTGTGTAGTTCATTTGTCAGCAATTTTGATTTGTACCAAAAGCTGTCTGACTATTCGAGTTTGTTTCATGTTTGGACAAGTTAAGCTAAATCCTTACAAGACATGTAGTAACTGACCAGGAAATGGGTGGTATAAATAACTGGGAAAACAATATTAAGTATGCTGCACTGCAGTGAAAGGCAAGTTTTACTATTGGGAATGTAAATAAAGTAAAATAATTTTGAAATGCTTGATCTTGGCCCTTTCTTGATCGGGATTCCCTGTGCACAGTCACTCACGCCCTCGTCACCTCTCGCCTTGACTACTGTAACGCTCTCTACATGGGGCTCCCCTTGAGGAGCACCCGGAGGCTCCAGCTGGTCCAGAACGCAGCAGCGCGGGTAGTGACGGGAGCAGTATGGCGCTCCCATGTAACACCGCTCCTGCGCGAGCTGCACTGGCTCCCGGTGGTCTTCCGGGTGCGCTTCAAGGTGCTGGTTATCACCTTCAAAGCGCTCCATGGCATAGGACCTAGCTATCTTCGAGACCGCCTGCTGCTACCGACGACCTCCCATCGACCCGTGCACTCCCACAGAGAGGGCCTCCTCAGGGTGCCATCAGCCAGACAGTGTAGGCTGGTGACCCCCAGGGGGAGAGCCTTCTCTGTGGGGGCACCTACCCTCTGGAATCAGCTCCCCCCAGAGATAAGGAGAATCCAGGACCTCAGTGCCTTCCGTTGTGCCCTTAAAACCCATTTATTTAAACAAGCCGGGCTGGCTTAAGATGAAATTTTTAACTGTTTTAAATGTTTTAAATGTTTTAATTGGTAATGAGTTTTAATTGGGCCAAATTTATATATCTTTTAATTGTCTTTTAATATTTGTCTTGCATGTCTTTTTAATTCTGGCTGTACACCGCCCTGAGTCCTCAGGGAGAAGGGCGGTATAGAAATTCAATAATAAATAAATAAATAAAATAAATAAATATTCAATTCTTTTGAGTGACAGCAGTCACACTGTGTATAATTCTGGTCAGAGTTCACCTCAAAAGATCCACTGAATATTTGGAGAAGAAAAAGAGAATCAGAATGTCTCCAGTAATAGTCGCTAGGGAATACTGGTGTAAAGTTTCCGGTTCCTGTAAGCATGCTGGCTGGGAGATTGTGGAAGCTGAAATCCACACATCTTAAGAGATGCCACGGTCTGCGTGTGGGAGACCCATAGACACTGAGTGGGAGAATAGAATGCTGGAGCTCATCTGACCAAGCGTCCCTCCCGTAGCTGCTACCGTGTTTCCCCGAAAATAAGCCCTCCCCTGAAAATATTTAAACGCATGCGCAGCCAGTCTGGTTAGGGTTAGGGAGACAGAGCTGGAAATCAGGTAAGATGGCAAGAGGAACCCTGTCTTGCTCCACATGCCCCAAAATAATAAGATCTCCCCAAAAATAAGGCCAAGCGCTTATTTTAGGGTTCAAAAAAAATATAAGACAGGATCTTATTTTCGGGGAAACACGGTAGGTGTTGGAAACTGAGAGAAAGCTAAAGGCTGGAGAGATGGGGAGCTATTTCCTGTCCTACTGTTATTTCCTGTTTTATCTTTCCAGTTGTCTTTGCGTGCAATAAACACATCTCGCTCTGCCTATGCCTGCTTCCTCTTCACCCCACTCTTCTTCCAGCACTACCAGGCTGGGGAATCTGGATCAGACCCAGATGTCGGTGCTTTCCGATGCAAAGTGCTCATGAAGGTGAGATGCTCTTGGACATTGCAGGGAGTGTACAAACTTTCCTCAAAACTCAAGTAAATATTCCCCCTCCGGGTTTTTGCAGTCTCTGCATCCCTTTCAAGTCAGTGACATATGCAGATCCAACCGTTTGGTCTGTAACTGACCTCATGAAGTCAACCTGGCCTGTGAGCGGCCCACTGAATTTAAAAGCTATCTTGAGGTTTGAACTTGAATTTTCCCCCATCCTAATTTGACACTCAAGCGTTGTGCAGAATGCGACCCACTTAGTGGCTTTCTTTTGTTTTAAGAACAATCTCCCACCATTGTGCCTTGCAGTCTTTCCTAGCTGTATTCCGCTCAATCCCTGCTCTGGAGAAGACAGTGGAGAAATGTCTCATGTCACTGACTCCCAAGACAAACCGGTTCCGCGTTCAACTGCATTGCAAATATGGTGAGCACTGGAAAAGAGGCCTCCTTGAACATGAAAGGGCTCAACTTCAGACAGTAGTAAGGGGCTCATTTGAATGGAGGAATGATCACCTGTGGTTTAGGAATCCTGCAGCTTATTCATACCTAAATGGGAGAGCAAGATCCAAGAGTCATTCAAATGAATTTGGGGAAAAAATACAGGCCAGGCAAGAGTAAAGAATCTATTAAAAATCAATACAGGTAGTCCTCAACTTACAGTGGTTCACTTAGTGACCGTTCAAAGTTACAACGGCACTGAAAAAAATGACTTAATGATCGTTTTTCATACTTAGGACCGTTGCAACATCCCCATGGTCACATGATCAAAATTCAGATGCTCGGCAACTGACTCATATTTATGACGGTTGCAGTGTCTTGGGCTCACGTGATCCCCTTTCGTGATTTTCTGACAAGCAAGTCAATGGGGAAGCCAGGTTCTCTTTACAACTGTGTTTGTACTGGTAACAACTGCAGTGTTTCACTTAACAACTATGGCAAAAAGGCAGTAAAATGGGGCAAAACTCACTTAAATGTTTCACTTAGCAACTGTTCTGCCCCAGCTACGGACCCTAAAGAACGCAGCACACACAAAGTCCGTACAAACCTTCGTTTACTAATTAAGGACTACTAATGAGCTTTTTTATAGTGTGTATGTGTGTGTGTGAGGCTATAACAATTTGAGCCTGGAAGTTAAGCTCAGCTCATCGTGGATGGGAAATTATCACAGTATGTCTGGGCTATAAGCTAGATGGGAGACGTTGGGAAAAAATGCAGATGTCAGTAGTAAACTAACTTCTCTACTAATGCTAAGAAACCTGTGTGGTCATGTCTATGAACTCACTATAGTAAATTGAGCTCAGATCAAAGGAGATTTTAACTTTTGTGATCTGCATAAAAACGGGGAATGACTGGCTTGTGAATTGAATTTAACCTGGAAGAATCATGAACTGTCTTAACAGTGCTATTTTCAATGAATGCATGGAAAAGTGTTTCACTTTTTAATAAGCACAAATTTCGTCAAAAGCTTTTACTCCCCCTCCCACCCCCACATCAATGTCAGCTTTTTTTCTTTTGTCCTTGAAAGGGATAAATGCTTTTTTCCCTTTAGATTTATCACATCTCCCAGCAGCATTAGACTCAGGACCCCGTGAAAGATATGCCTTAGGCCATTTTCCCTGACAATCAGATTAGTTTCAAGTAATGGGGTTTGTTTGGTTTCATCTTATATGGGATCTAGTGAACTATGGCATTTCAACAAATCAGTGTTGAAAGGATGTCTTAAGTGTAATAAATTTGTGTTTTCTCTCCCCCCCCCCCCCCTGTATATTCATTGCAGGGGTTGTCAAGACTCACGATTTGTCATTCCAGGAATGTGAATTGTTACAGGCTGTTTTTGACAAAACGCAATACGCCCATTTGCTGCGTGCTTCTCCCAGGTGCGATCATGATGTGACTGAGAGATGTTTTAGTGCAGGGGGATGGGAGGCTATTATGGCTTATAGATTCATCTGACAGTCCTGGACATTCATGTGCTGTATGCATCGTTTGCACAGTGAATTCCACCATCCAGAGGCCCACTTATCAGTACAGCAGGCAATGTGTCAGCATGGTATAATTTACTATTATGTTGAAATAGAGGAGAGGATGTTTTGGGAATTATTTATTTTGATTTATTAAATGTATATGCTGCTCCTCTCACCAATAAGGCAACTCTGACTAGACATTCCCTTTCCCTCCCCCAAATTGAGATTTTACATATAAGAATATGTACAAACAGTGAGAGGAAACTCTTTCTGCAAGCCAATGCTGTTGTCCCAATTATATTACTAAGACAATAAGGACTAAGTACAGAAGGGAATTGCGGATGTTCAGCTATGAAGTTTTCCCTCTTCTACTCAACCTTTTTCCTGCCTCTTTCCATCCAATTCAGGCTATTAGCAGATGCTGTGGTTCATTTCCCACTTAACTTGGCTGAAGTGACTCTGGGGGCCAGCCCTAATGGGAAGGTGACTCTCCGTAGTTACCTAGAAGAAGAGACAGGTGAGCTGCCCACCAAGCCTTGCTTCCAATTCGTTCCCCAAACCTGGAAAGATAAGGCTTTCTTACTTAGACTCCCTTAACAAACTATGCTGTGGCTAGCGAGTTCCAGCCTGAGGGTACCTTAGCAGTGTGGCTGTAAATCCCTGATTCCCTTCAGCAACTGTCTCTTATGTGCTTCCTCATGGAAAGTTGTATGGAATGGAGAGAAGTGGTTATATGAAGAGATGTTTTCTGATCCATCTCTGTGTGACAGAGCCAAGTCGGATGATGGTGACAGAAATGTGCCTGAGTGAGGATGAGTTCCAGACCTTCCATATCAAGCAAGAAATACAAGTCACTTTCTGCCTTAAGGAATTCCGGGTGAGCCTGCATCCAGCTTTCCTGCCTTCTTTGGGATGGGATTGAGTTTGTGCTTCCCAATCTGTTTCATCGCCTTTCTCTCCTTCTTCTTCCCCATCTTTAGGGTTTCTTGAGTTTTGCTGAGTCCTCAAATCTTTCCCTCGATATCCACTTTGACATACCTGGCAGGTAGGAGGGCTTCAACGATCAAATAAAGTCTCCTGCAGTGGCACCAGGCCATTTTAAAGTACAGTATTGGGTAACACTCGCTGGAGGGTATCAGTATTGTTTCACAGTATTGCTTTGAGTGTTTCCAGAGAGGCTTCTCAGAGACCCAAGTTTGATGTAAGCATCCTGCTTATACTCTTCAAAAAAGGCAGTTGTTCTGTCCCCTCCCACGAGTGGCCTTACAGAAGCTCAAATAGCCCGGCAGTAACAAATGCATGCTAGAGAGATTGAAGCTGGCCCTTTAATAAACAGTTCTCTTTCAAAGGTATATCAGTTCAGTAATTACCAGGCAATGTTCCAGAGGCCTTGGCAGACGGCCAGCAGGCTAATGCAGGAATGCAGACTCCTTTTCAAAACTCAAAACTAGCAGTTCTAAACTCCACTGCATCCAAAATGCCAACAAATTGTTCACCACGCCTTTCCGGCCCAGCCACACCCCTTTTATACTTTGTAGGGTGTGGCCCTACGTCTCCTGACCACACCTCTTGGGACGTGGCAATAGCTGTTCTCTATGACGTCTCCTACGTCTCTCTCTTGCATCCAATAGGGACTCCCTCTCCTCGTTACCGGCCTCTGTTTCCTCCTCAATTTGACTGGGGTCCAGAGGCACGTCAGCAACTGTCAGTTCTTGCTGACTCACCAGTGAAGACGGCCCCTCTGGCACATAGTTCATGCCAGCTTCCTCCATATCATCCTCCAAATCAGCATGCGAAGATAAATCAGCCTCCGTGGCCAGAGTCACAACAGCAGTCTTTTAAAAAAGTGAACGTATTTTCTGTTCTGCTTCACATCAATACCTTGGCTTGGTCAGCTTGGACATGATTCCATTCTCGTTGCTTTTTCTTTGATTCCCATCCAGTTGAAATATGTATGGCCACCCTTCCCATATTTATCTTCACAGGCCAGCTATCTTTACTGTGGAGGATCCTGTGCTGGAACTACAACTGGTCCTGGCCACACTTTCCGAATCAGAAAGCCATCTGCCAGCCAAGTAAGAAACATTCTACCTCTTGCACTAAACCTCCTTGGCACAGAGATAAAACAAGTTGCTGGAAAAGAACAAAGCATTTAACAGGACCTACCCCCATCTCTCCCTGGCATACAAGAAGGTGGTGTCACTTTGAAATGGGCAGTTTTGTTGCCCTTTCAGCTGATGCGTTTGTCATTCCCCAGTCTTGATGAACCATCTTAAAAGACATCCATGGCTGTTTAGTTACTTTGGGAACTGTTTAATATTTCAGCTTTAAATTAATTATTTCCTGCTATTCATCCGGCTGTGTTGATGCCCTTGCTGTTTGGGATGAGGACTTAATTGATGGGATAAGAACTTAACCAGGTGTCTCCAAGGAAGGCTTTCCCTAGGATTGACGGGACACCGTCTCTAAGAAAGGCAACTAGGGCTCCGTAGCTAACAAGCCTGTCCCCATTTGCCTCTTCCAGCACTCACAAGCCGGTTACCCCAGCCAGTGACTTTACCAATGACGACATTGATACCTACATGATAGCCATGGAAACCACATGCGATGAAACGGAACCATCTCCCAGCTCTGCTTTCGCCACAAGACATCTCAGCTCTGAAACCAGGGAATCAGAGAGTGAAAATGAGGATACCGTCCTTGGCACACCACCACAAAAGAAGGTAGGTGGAGCAAGCGTGTTACTGCTCAGCGCATGAAAACACAATGGAGGGTGTCAGACATTGGCCTGGAGAATCTCCTGACCATCCACATTGAAGGATGGGAGAAGCAGGAGTATACAGTAGATGCTTTTCAGTATGGTGCAATGGTGTGACCATTGCAGTACTTATTGGCATCTACCCACACTGTCCCTTGGGTGTGTACTGCTGGCTACTGTAGTGTGTGACATATCACTTAGTTCAGAAGCAGAGGAGAGGCTTCTAAAAGTCATATTGGGGCAGTATCTGGGTGCTGCCACTGAAGTGGGCGGGGTGGAGATTTCAAAGGATAATTTCTTGGGGAAAAGACCAATCCCGTGTGAATACAGAGATCATATGCACTTTGACCCGGTGTGATAAGAAGATCCTGCTATTCTATTGCTTTCAATAACAATTACAATCAACTGGGACAAAGTGCCTATGACTTGTGCATTTGTGATCACATGGGCACCTGTACCACCAGGCACTGTCTACCATAACTCCGTGGCACTTAAATATTCTCTACATCCAGCCATTGCGGTTTGTAATACATGATCTATGACTGTTTATGTATGCATGGAACAACTATTGAGTCATTCAATAATGTGTGGGAGAGTTGACTGTACTTTAGTGTGGTCTGTGTACCAACTTACCGTATTTTTTGGAGTATAAGACGCACCTTAGTTTTTGGGAAGGAAAATTAGAAAAAAGCTGATTGGCAGGTGGATTGGCCTCCCGGAATACCCCCCGTCAGATGTCCCCAGAGGTGAAAAACTTTTTTTCCTGCCTCTGAAAGCCTCTGAAACAGCTTCAGAAAAAAAGCCTCTGAAGCTGTTTGGGGGCTTCTTTTCTTCATTTCTGATGCTTTTTTCAGCTCTGAAACCTCTATTTGAGAAGCTGGGTAGGGCTACATTTGGAGTATAAGATGCACCCAGATTTTCAACCTCTTTTTGGGGGAAAAAGGTGCATCTTATACTCCGAAAAATACGGTAAATACTTATTATCATATCCATTCCTTGCAGTTTGTCCTAGGTTTATGACTAACTTCAGTTGGAGCTGAGCCATTATTTACTGACTTTTAATGGCAGCAGCCAGGCTTTGTTAAATCATTCTATTGCAAAATCAGGTTGCTTTTTTTAAAAGTCACTTGAAAGAGGTAGAGGTGTGGTGAAAAGTACATTTGGGAGCAGCTTTGGAGCAGTTGGGAGGAACAGGGAAAGGAGGCAAACAGTCAACCTCTAGGTATGGTCAACTTTATTCTGAATATCATCTACATCTTTTCTTCTACATTTATCAAGATTGTTTTTGTGTGCTTTTTAAATTTGTTCCCGTTAAATCAATTTGTGATGCGGAAACTTCCAAGAACGCTTGCATCTTTTCAGCTTTCTTTCTCCCCAACTGTTATTTTCTTTTGCAGTTTCGTTCCTTATTCTTTGGATCAGTTTTAAGTGACTCCCAGGTGAGAACCCGTTCTTTTTCCAGCCAGGACGTACTAGCAGAGGACAGTGAGGGAGATTCGTGAGCTCACCTGGATTGTTGTGCATGCAACACAACTCTGAATCCCAAGGAATCTTTGTCGGGTTAGGATTCTAATCCAACCTGCCCCAGCAAAATACTTTCTGACTAGAGACAGCTCTTTGTTGGCATTTTTTAATTAAATGAACAGGGTGTCATGGAACTAGTATTTCCAGTGTAGAATTATAACAGAACCATCATCTCACTGGTTTTTTTTTTTTTTTTTTTGAAAAGCAGAAATATAGGAGACATTTCTTGCTTCGGGTTTGCAACTAATGTAAAGCTCTAATACATTCGTTTTATTAAATATATATATATACTTCTCCGTGTTTTCATGATGCCAAGGCATATTGCTGCTGTAATATACAACAACTTTGTAAGTTTCCTTTTAGAGCCTTCCACTGTTTGGAGCCAGCTTTCCTCTTATTCCCTGTAATTAACAAGTTTTACTGCCAAAGCTCTGGTTAGTTGGAAAGTATCTGAGAGTGGAAATAAGGAAGAGGAAAAAAAAACTAGGCGGCTTCTAAAGCTGCCATTATTCAGTAAATATGGAAGGTGGCAACGGACTGGGCCTTTTTCCTTGTTTCTTCTTGCTGCTTTCTCTAGGTCTTCAATCCAGCTTTGAAGTTAAAAGCTAAAACTGCTCTTAATTAAAGATCTTGTACAGTGCTTCTAAGGAGCAGGTGTATTGCAAAACAAACACACACACACACACCAACCCCTCTAGGGTTTTCTTCTAGGGAGTGAAAAGATTGAAGCAATAGTTCCAATCAAAGGATTGCCTCAAGGGAGGCCATAACGGGGAATACAGTCCAGAGTTTTATCAGATACTTCCCCAGAGGAGGCCTCAGCAAATCAAATGTTAGATAACTTGAATTTGATTGGATTCCCTGCCCTTCTAAGAGGAAGCCTGTTGTTTTTGTTTTACTTCTCCCATAAGTGATCGAGGTCCAAGACCAGAGCTGCTGCTACAGCCAGATTCTGACTTCACTTGGTACAACTTGTTCAGTTGTCTGTACATTTTCCCAAATCAGCCTATTCAGAAGATGCATCTAATTGTGCAGGACAAGCACTATCCTCCTGAAACTCACAAGTGTTTTCCCAGCTTTAAAGGAGAAAGGAGGGTTGGGGGCGTATTTTGTCTGAAAACAAGGAAGCATTTTTCTCCCAGCCCATTTCATTTTATTTTCCCAAAACTATAAAGAGAAGCAACTACATTAAGAATATTACATGTTTATTCAAAAAGAGATGTGGTACCCCCAGAGGGGAAAGGGGTGCACCCATCAGGACACAGTTGGCAAAAAAGTCAATCAAAAATACCCCCAAAAATAATGACATTCCCTTCCTAGAGAATGAGATCTTTTTTTTTTTTTTTTTGGTATTCAATCTCATTCATTTTTTCTTTAAAAAAATGGCTGGATCCTAGCATCCTAGGTAAGCAGCCGCTGTACAGTGTAACCGCTATGCAAGACAGCCCAGGCCCCTTAGGGAGGGCAGGCAGGACACATTACTTCTTGGCTTTGGCTGAGTTGCGTGGTGGAGTAACTGGGCGTCCACCAGGATTCAAGCCACTGAATTGACCATATTTGCCCTTGTTCTTGTCTGCTGGTTTCAAGATCTGCAGAAAGGAAGAAAAAGGTTAAGATGAGGGGGGTGGGGGTGGAAATTAACTTTTTTTCTGTCCTTGATCCCTGGTGGAAAAATTCCTACTGACTTCAATCTAATCATTGCAAATGTTTCAGGGTGAAAAAACTAAGCACCAAACCTCCTGAAATTTTAATATTAAAATTCTTATGATGAATAACTGGCAAAAATAAAACAGCCATAAAGTTCTCTTAATTTAGTGTCTTAGAATAAAACAAGCTTAAGGACATGGAATTGCACTTCAAGTTCCTTCTCATCCTATTTTTTTCTCTCTTTTCGTGGCCTTTAAGCTACAAAATCCCGTTGGGCCTGTACGTTCTGTTTCTGAAATTATATAAATGGATAGTATCCCAAAATCCCATCACATTCAATTATTTTCCTCATTTTTGAAAACTTTGGAACTAAATCTGTATACTCATAAAACATATAATCTGCTTCATGTACCATATAAGAAAGAGGACCAAAATAAATGCCCCCCCCCAAAAAAGGAATAATATCCCAATTCCTTTTAAATGTGGGAATTGCTTTTGGCGAAGAAGTTCTGAGGCCCTTTATCTCTTTTCTCTATCATTTAAGATCATTAATAATGTGTGCACACGTGCATATTCAACCTGACAAAGTATTTTTGCTACAATTCTAAAACCACCACCTGACTTTGCCTTTGGCCTGTTCAAAAAAAAAAAAAAAAAAAAAAAGCCCACCCCATGATCACTCTTATTTCTGTAGCTTTTAAATTTCCATCCATGATAAGGCACTGCAGGCGAGATAAAAACGAAGCAAAACCTAATTTGGAACATAAAGCCAGAAAATTGACAGAGGACATCACATAAATACAAAATTATTGCAACTAGGAAAGTTGGTTTCCCAAGTATCCCAGTCTACAAACCAGAGACACAAACTTGCTACAGTAGTAGGAATTTAAATTTAAATGGATACAAAAATCCCTTTAAAATACAACTGATGGTTAAACATTGTATTCCAGAATCCTCGAGTTCTCTTGCTTTGTCACAAAAATAGCACACCCTTTTATTGCTTGCCATGTGCGTAAAAAGATAACAGGTGTAAAAGTAGCATCTTCAAAAGTCCTTACCTGGAAGGAGCACATGAGGGTCTCATCAACGCTCATCATTGCCCCTGCATTGTCAAACTCGCCACAGTAGTTTGGAGCAGAAAAGAGTGTCACCAGCTGCCGTTTGGCAAAAAATTCATATCCATCTTCTACCACCTAAACGGGGTGGAAGAATCCATCAATCAAATATATGCACTGGCTCAACCCAGTTTAATATCCCCTTGCCAACAATATGCTTCAACCCTTCCTTATTTCATGGTCGGCTTTTGCAGCTATGTTTCCCACCACTTCTATCTTCTCTCTTTAAAACTACGTAACTTCCCAGTGCACGAAGATGCCTTCCTCCCCCTCCAGCCAGGTGTACCCTTTCCTACTTGCTTTATGCTCGTACCTGATGCGCTCTGCAGATCAAGTCAAGATCATGTTTGTGAAGAAATTTGGCGACCACTTCTGAACCAAATGTAAAGGAGACCCCACGGTCATTTTCACCCCAGCCCTGCACATCCTTGTCAGGATCCGACCAGAGCAAGTCACAAAGCAGACCCTGGTCAGGCACATCCGTTGGCCTCATGATCCGCCGAATCTGTTCCATAGACTGGAGGTCAGGAGAGAGTCCTGGAAGGCAGAATTTGCACTTATAAAGCAGATTATTTCAACATGTGGCTCTCACTAGAAGTAACGTGTAACGGCTGTACCAGGAATCACTATTTTACAACACACTCCCATTTGGTGGTATTAACTGAAAAACTACATTGGAGAAGGCTTTCCACGCTCAATCCGTTAAGCCAACGGGATCAAAATTAGCCTGTATAAAATTTTCATCTAATGCTGCATCAAAGAGGAAACCAATATGGTTTTCACATTTTCTCAGGCTTCGTTCCACCTCCCAAAGGAAACACGCCTACGCAATATGCAAAGGACACCAAATTCCCCACTGTGCTATTGACACTGCCTATTACTTGACTTCTTTTCCTGTTGACACAGATTGCAAACCATCTGGAGAAATTCTGCATTTACTTTAATCTCTTGCCTGCAGCATTGGTGGCATCAGTAGTACGACCAGCTTCCTCACCCCCCAACATTCTAGATAGCCTACCTCCATGACAGCAGAAGATTTTCTCATCAACGATGGCAGCAATAGGTAGGCAGTTGAAGCAATCGGTGAAGGTCTTCCATAATTTTATGTTATACCGCCGTTTACCTATAGAAAACAGGAAAGGGGCAAAAATTAGCTGGGAAAAAAAAAGCTGAATAGTTTTGAACAGTCACATTCTTGCAAGATTTGTTGGATCTTGGGGATCTCCTTGGGGTTGGGGAGAAAGGAGGACTCATGCAGCATGAACACATTATGTCACACCCCATTCCCCAAACCGCTACCCTCATTATCTACATGTACTTGACCAATATATGGCTTCATTTCCCATTCTGTAAGCTTATTGGTGTGATGCACTCACATTCATCATAGAAGCCGTAGATACGGTTGATGCTTGCGCACTCATGATTGCCACGCAAAAGGAAGAAGTTCTCAGGGTATTTAATTTTGTAGGCCAACAGCAGACAGATTGTCTCTAATGACTGCTTCCCCCGGTCCACATAGTCACCCAAAAAGAGGTAATTGCTCTCTGGGGGGAAACCTCCATATTCAAAAAGCCGGAGCAAGTCATAGTATTGCCCATGGATATCACCTGGGAGATGGTAGAAGAAAAAGAGAAATGAAGAAGTGATCAACAATTTATTTATTTATTTATTTATTTATTTATTGTTTGTTTGTTTGTTTGTTTGTCGCATTTCTATGCTGCCCAACTCCCTAGGGACTCTGGGCGGCTTACAGCAAAAAAAAAACAAAAAAACAAAAAACAATGTTTACCCATTGCATTTATACGTATGCTGTCTTCTTTTTAAGTGAGAATGGCAAGGGTGGGAAATAACTCCCAGAAACAGGCAGTCTGGCATTCATAGGCATCAATGTGCCTATAGACAACATCTTTAATGTCTTTAATGCCAGATTTCTTGCCCTACTTTAAAAATTGATTAAATGGGAAGACAATACAATGCAACCCAAGGCATTGCCCTCTAGTATCTTGGTTTACATAGACACGCTTGGAAAATTAAAATAACGGTGTGATGCAGCTCAAAGCTTTGTCTAAAAGATAGAGGAGCAATCTGACCAGATAAAAAGGCAAGCTACAACTCATTTTGAAAGTGCCAGTACAGAATCTTCTGTTCAATATGTCTTTTATGGCTGACCATCCTACGGAGGCAACCCTTTTGAGAGAGCTCTAGCAAAAGGGGAGAAAAACTGTAATGGCATCCCACTTACCACAAATTTTGAGTGGGGCTTCTAGTTCCAGCAAGATGGGCTGGCTCAGGAAGATCTCTCGTGATTTCAGACATAGGCCCCGAATCTCATTTTCTGAGAGCTGAACATTCTTGCCTGGACGTGATCCTTGCACTGGGGGAACAACAACAACAACAACAAAAGATGATACTCTCATTCCCGAGCGCCCATCTTCATGCTGGTTCACCTTCCCAGAGATATTCCCGACACATTGCTCTTCTTGTTTCTAGGAAATTCTGGTGTTTAATAACCAAATCCTATCTTGTCCCCACATGAAAAGTATTATTTCCTTCTGCGACTGAGGAAGGCAGAATCCGTTAGCCAAGTCTGTGCCTGAAGGACCATGCATTAGCTTAGCTTCTCACAGGTTACCAAGCCATTATCGGCTCAGGAGACACACACTGGGGAACTGCCATGCAGTAAGCAAAGTCTTAAAGGAGCTTCATAACTGGGCCTTATTTGCTTTCAGTATAACATTTATTCTGCTTTGGGACTATGTTTTTTTTAAATGAGGCTCTGAAGCAAGTGGATCAGTTAACAGCGCTGGTAAAAACCTAACACTTTGGGATGACAGCACTGTCCCACAAGCAGTTCTCTACCATCTAGCATAAACTAGCACTCCTTAACACAGTAATTACAATGTGATGGTGGTGTTCCAAATTTCTAGTTATAGCAGAGCCAGAGTTTGTGATCACGGGTTTCTTCTTTGCACTGCTGCCTTGCAAATAAACAGCTCTAAATCAAAATCAAAACATTGCATCAACCTAAATCTGTATAATCCACAGGCTTGGGCAAACTTAATATTAAAATCCTGCCTTATTCTGCTGCCAATCTCTCTCTCTCTCAAACTCCATCCATCCACCCACCCCTGCAACGGGAA
Organism: Arizona elegans; assembly: GCA_022577455.1. Taxonomy (NCBI): domain Eukaryota; kingdom Metazoa; phylum Chordata; class Lepidosauria; order Squamata; family Colubridae; genus Arizona; species Arizona elegans. The sequence continues at coordinate 101,009,281 of JAKOOJ010000001.1, forward strand.
CAGATTTAACCCACCTCACAAGTTAAATTCAGCATGATTAAATCCCAAGCTTATCAGAACTAGGGCACAATTGGATAATCTGGGAAAGCCAATTCCCACTAGGTTGGTTAGCAGAAAACCGGACTCCATAACTCCGGAATTACCATATATAAAATAAAGACACCAAAGTGAATACTTAGGTTGGGGCTCTGATGATCTGTAAAGGGTCTTTACAGCAAAGGGTCTTTTTAAGTCAACCCTGATGTATCCTCCTTTCTTGTTGGGTGTGGAGAGCCCAAGAATTAGGGTAACTACCTTTTCGAATTAGGGTAACTACCTTTTCCTGCTTGGATGGGTCATCTTTTGAAGATAGCCTCCTTAAAAGAGCTTCAACTTCTGGTCCTGCTATCAAGGCCAGAACAGCCTGTTCAGTCAGGGCCTCTGCATGCCTAAGCCTCTCCACTCCTCGCCCAGCGCCAAGAAGGTCTTTCCCCAGGGGTAGGCCGGCACCTGCGCCTCACCCTGCCTTCCATTTGCACCCAAGAGAAGCCAAACCAAACAACTGCAGGAATCGCCTGGCGATTCGGCTTCCCCGTTCTTCGTTTCCTCCGTTACCATTAGGAAAAAGAAACTCCGCTCCCCGCCTGAGTCAGGGGCTCATCACCTTCATACGGAGACGATGAGCCCCCGGACACCGGTACGGATCGATCGCTGTTATATTCAGGATCGTATCTGCAAGAACACTCAGCCGGCACTGGCAGAATCCCTCGGCCACCGGCACACCCTTCTCGAGGCGCAGGGCTCACGACCGCCCCCGACCCCTCCGCTAAGCTGTAGAATGTCTTTTTCCGACGCCGGCATCCGGCTCTTTCCTTTTAGCGATCAGGAAAGAGGCTTGGCAAAAGGGGCGCTTTGAGCGGCTACAAAAGGCGAGCCGCGTTGGGAAAATCGACGCAGCCGGGGCGGGGGAGGGGGGGGCAGCTCACCCCGGAGATTTTAGTCCTGAACCGACCTCTCGGTTCCCCGATGGCAAACGAGGCCGATGGGGATTATAAATGCCGCTTGGCCCGCGTAAAATAAGAGACGTCTCGATCTGCGAGCACGGCAGGGAAACGAAAAGCGCGCTTCTGAGCCATTTCATCCCTCTGAACGCGTGGGAGAAAATGCCGAGGCGCTAAGATCGCGCAATACAGAGCTCGATCCGGTTCCTTTCTCCTCCGGCCCAGATCGGGGAAGTAAACCCGCTGCTGGAAATCCTGGGAACTCCCTTGCGCATCGGTCGAGAAGCCTCCCTGCCGTCTGGAGAAGAGGCGCTGGTGCGGGGGCGGCGTGGGACATTCCAGAGCCGGGAGGGAAAGCAGGCAAGGTCCGCCGCTCGCCCTTCCCCTGGACTCTTTGCCACCCGGGGCACTCCAATCGTTTTCAGCCCCACAAAGCCCGGCCCAGCCCCAGCCGCTTACCTTCCAGCAGGCGCGAGATGATGGAATCTAAATTGAGCTTTTCGCCGTCCGACATGGCGTCCTAAGAAGCTGCAATCGCCTGGTTCCTTGCTTCCTTCCCCCTCGGCGCGCCCCCCTCCCGCCCCGCTCGGTGGTCCTAAGCAAGCAAGAGGAAGGGAAAGGCCGGCTTTCTTTTCCTATTTCTTGCCAGGGAGTTTCCTCCTCCTCCTCCTCCTCCGAAAACCACCCGCAGAAAAGGAAGCCGTGAGAGCCTATAGGCCCCGTCCTCTGCCGCCACCACCACCTACAGGCTGGAGGGATCAACACGAGGCTTCTCTTGCGATTGCGCGAGTTTTGGCGGATCCCAGGAAAAAGGAGGCGGAAGAGAGGGGGAGGGGGAGATGGTTGCGGCGAGAGGCTTCTGGGGACTGTGGTGCTTTCGTCACACTGGTCCCAGTAGAGTGGGAAGAAGCAGCTGGTGGGCACTTTGAAAAAATACTTTTTGCTAATTCGTTTCCCTAAGAACTGGTAGCTATTATATACATCAGAAAGAGAGAGAAAACAGAGTAGAAAAAATGGCTATTTGTCTTAAAAGATATCCAAGGCAAAATTTCTAAGGTGGGTAAATTGAGGACCCAGTTTGTGGGGGCAATAAGCTGACTTGGTATAAATATACAAAAGTATGAAGGCTATTGCTTAATGCATTGTAAGCCGCCCTGAGTCTCCGGAGAAGGGCGGCATTTAAATCAAATTAAAAAAAAAAAATCCTATGGAAGCTGAATTTAAAAACCAACTCTAAGTGGTCTCTCCAAGTGCTCATCTTCATGGCCGTCTTGCCTGCTAGCAGAAGCTCCGTCTTGATGCCAGCCTGCTGCTGCAGAATGCTAATGTCGGAGCAACTCTGACCGCCAGGAAAGTGGTATTTCATCTTCCCAAACAGAGCAAGCCTTTCGAAAGGAACGGTCCAAGTGGGCAACCAGCAGGTCCAGTTGCCCTGTTGCAGGGCTGCCCCCTTGGTTCAGCCACTGGGCTTGTATCCCCATGGCCATTTCTGCCTTGGCTGCCAGAGAGACCTGTGCCCTGCTCAGCAAGCAGTTTTCTTCTTTTCTTGGATCAGGAATATCAACCCTGTGGAATACCTTGCCTTGGGTCACAATTTCTTTAGGTAAACCTTCATGCAGCAGGTCACTTGTTCTCACCATTCCAGGCTTGACCAGCTTTGCCTTCCCCAGGCCAAACTGTTGCTGCACTTTGTCTTCTCTGCTGGCTGCTGCCTGCTTTTCTCCCTGCCTCAAGCAAGCAGATTCTTTGCCTTCCCTACGCCTTGCCCCTTTGCTGTCCCTTCCCTTTCTGTTGGAGAGAGCCATCAACCTCCCCTGAGTTTGTGCCGTAGAGTAAGGCAAGGCTATGTGAGTAAATAGTTGTGACTAGTGTGAAGATCCAGTCAAAGTGGTTGGTTTATATTTCATCTTATAAAAGATAGGCAATTAGATCAATTCACTAAACCATGTGTAGGAAGTTGGCACCCACCACTCTCCTAGGAAAATGAAATATTCTAGGAAATATTAAAAAGGCAGAATATTATATTTCCCTGGATGAGAAATGGAGAAACATGTTTTTTTAGGCAGGAATCAGACTCACTCTTAAAAGCCCCCATCATCCTCAATAGCCCACAGCAGATGTCCACACTTAAGAGATAAAGAGATAGCTAGGTCTATTCAGTGGTGGGATTGAAGTAATTTAACAACAGGTTCTCTGCCCTAATGATTTGTTCCAACAACCAATTTGCGAAACTGCTCAGAAAGTGGTGTGAACTGACTGAATCCCACCACTGGGTCTATTCATAGGCAAATGCCCTCACCCAAGATCCAACAAAGGTAGGATTAGCCCTCTACCCATTTAGCAACAGAACTCACCACATGGCACATGGGAAGATTACATCACCCACCAAGGCTCAGCCAAGCTTGGGACTCAGGACAGCCTACAGAGTTGCCCCTGCATGGCCCTATGGGAGTCTGACAACCAATCAGAATACAAGCTCAAATTCAAAGCCCAACGGAGGGCATAAAACCAAGGCATTCTCAGCATCTCTGCCCTTTTTCTGCTCAGGAACTCAGGAAGCCATGTGATCCTGTTCATCAATAAACTTCTTTCCAAGCAACTTCCATGAATCCAGTGTTTTTTCCCCCACTTGGAACTGAACCCAGAAGGATATTTCTTCCAACACCATGATTCTGTACAGTATCAGTATGTTGTAAAAACACAGCTTTACATCTCTATGCTACATTTTTCTACATTCGTGTTTGTTCTTTCCAATTCAAAAGATAGATGAAACTTTTCAGTACCACACCTTGGGATGAGTCAAACAAACTGCAGAGGTACAGTTGAGCCAATTACAGTTGCTAATACACTACCTTGTATACAGTCACTAAAGAATTTAGTGATAAAATTCCTATATGGCAACCTTTCAGTTGTTTAGGAATTTGTGAAATCTGCATTTAAATATATATACCAATGACTCATGAACTTTTTCATCCTTTGCATATGCTGAGTTTAGGAACCCATCATTACGATGGCTGGATATGTGTTAATATCTACTGCCATTTAGAATATATACATTTGAAATGAAACTGGATTTGTTGACTTATTCTTACATAATCAGAAACACACATTTACCCCAACTCTTGTGAGTAACAAAGAAGAATCATGATTCTCACGTAATCACCTGTATCTTCAAGGAAGTACAAAGTGTCTTCTTGAGACAGCTATCCAACAACAACAAAGAGTAGTCATTCATGATCTAGATCTTGTTGAGCAACCAGCATCTGTAATGAAAAGAGTTTAAGCATAGAAAGTTTGCAGCTATTCCAGCGTCTTCCAGGGTACTCTGCTGATACGTGCTTGCACATTTGGAGAGTCAGTCTAGTTCAAAGTATGACACAGATTTATTGAGGCTATAAATTAGCATCATCCATTTATAAATTTGATAGTTAATCTGAGTGATTTCGAGCACATCTGGGAGTCATATAAACTTATTTTGACTTAACTCCAAATAATGCAACTCAAGTGGACCTAAGAAAATGGGGTAGTCTTTGGAGAATTTTCATGTATATGATGACTATTGTAATAGATCTGTCATACTGGTAGCATTTTATCTCTGCCTAAATTATGCCTTAGGAACACGTTGAGTAATGGTTCTAGCGCAGGGGTGGAATTTACTTACCTTTGCTACCGGTTCGCAAATGTGAGCGCTTGTGTGCGCCTACTCCACACATGTGCAGAGCCTTCTGCACATGCGCAATAGGTCAAAAATGGAACATGATGATCTCCGGGTGGGTGGGCGGAGCCTCCCTCCGCTGGCGCTACTAGATTGCGTGATCCGGATAGAGCCAGCTGAATTTCACCACTGTCCTAGTGTCATCCTAAGAGGATGGAAGGTCCAGTTCAAATAACCACTTAATGAAATCACTGCATAATTTTGAACCAATAATTCTTTCTCTGTAGGGATAAAATGCCCTGGAGAGAACTGCGTCTACTCTTTTAGACTTTGTGGACAGAAGGAAACTCTAGATCAGGAGTGTCAAACTCATGGTATCATGTTGTCACGTGACGTATTGCAGCTTTTTTTCTCCTTCACTAAACCAGGGCTGGGCCAGCACGTGAAGCATCTGGCCTGCGGGCTGCGAGTTTGACACTCCCTGCTCTAGATTAAAAAAACCCAATTATTTATTGGTTTGATTTATATGTCGCCCCTTCTCCAGAGACTCAGGGTGACTTACAATGTGTTAAGCAATAGCCTTCATACTTTTGTATATACCTGCTTAGTAGGGCTTTCGGCGCCCCCCTAAGCGGTGTTCTTTTTTTATACAAAGTCAGCTTATTGCCTCTACAATCCGGGTCCTCATTTTACCTATCTCGGAAGGATGAAGGCTGAGCAACCTTGAGCCTGGTGAGATTTGAACTCGCAATAATTGCAGGCAACTGGCAGCTAAGTGCTACTTAACAGCACTTAGTCTGCTGCGCCACCAAGTCTCCTTTTATTCTTTTATTAATAACAGATGGGATAATAAAAATGCCAGCAGTAGTAAGTATTGTTGCAGGAACAAATCTGGGTCGGTCACCTGGACCAGAGGTTTTGTCTTCCGAGCTTTTGGACCAGTAGTGGGTTTCAAAATTTTTTACTACTGGTTCTGTGGGTGTGGCTTGGTGGGCATGGCAGGGGAAGGTTACTGCAAAATCCCCATTTCCTCCCAATCAGCTGGGACTTGGGAGGCAGAGAATAGATGGGGGTGGGGCCAGTCAGAATTTTTACTACCAGTACCAGTCCGAACTACTCAAAATTTCCGCTACTGGTTCTCCATAACTGGTCAGAACCTGCTGAAACCCACCTCTGTTTGGACTCATGCTGGAGCCCATGTTCAGGGAACTTCTCTCTAGCCTAAAGTTCCCTGAGGATCAGCTTTAGCACAACTCTGAAAATTTGGAAGACAACATCTCTGGTCTTGGTGACTGACCAGATTGGATCCTGCAACATTATCCTGGGACACATATATTTACCTTCCTTAGTAAGTATTATAATGAAGGTAACTCCTGGCCCAGCACCATAGTTTTGCTCCTATAGGGAAGGGGCATCTCTTGGGGATGTATTTGCAACTTTTTTTTTACTTTGCAAGAGAACAATTGAGTGCCTCCCTTCCCTTCCTCTGTGCCCTTCCATCTTTTCTTGTTCTCCACCCCTTTGCCTTGCTCATTTCATAGTGCTATGTATTACATCAGGAAATGGTTTTGGGAGGAAATAGCTTGCAGAACCTGTGAGGAACTCTAGTCATAACAGTAGGGGTACGTTCATAGAGGCAGTCTTCTCTTCAGAAGTTGCTGAGCTAAGGGCCTGCGCTCAACATGAGATAAATCACAAAATTGACGGTTTCAGTTGATTCAAAGGACTTGAATGGTAGGCAAGAATGTCAGATCCTTCTCTGTCAGATGATAATATAAGCCAAGCTATGGCGGAACTACCAGATGCCTTTGATTTCTGCTTGCGTGATGATGCCAGCTCTCTGGGCTCCGACTCTGAGGTGAATGGCATAGCTCCCTATCGCAAGACGGATCGCTATGGCTTTATTGGAGGAAGTGGCCTCCAGAATGGGTAAGAGGCAGCTTCTACTCCACAGGTCGCTGGAAGGGTGTGGAATGAGGGGATGGACCTTTGCTGGACTGAGGAATGACGCTCAAAGGAAAAATGGCATTGAGCTTTACTGTAGACAAGTGGAGGAAATCTCTTTTCAAGCTAGTAGAAACATTTCATATTCTCAGCTACTCCTTTCTGAGTTCTTTTTATTTCTGACTGCTTCACTTTGAAGAAATAATTTTCATAGGTATCAGATTGTTTTGTTTTCACCTGACTGGCTGCATTAATAGATGCTGAAAATAATATTTCTAATCATTAGAAATAAGGTGCCATTTCCGAAGAACTTCGTAAAGAAAGATACTTAGCAGATGGGGATGAAATACTGAAAGGCCATAAATATGTCTTGCTTTAAGGTAATGTATTATTTACTTCAAATGTGGCAAGGCAGAAGGGAAGTATATAAATAATTATCCAACCCTATCTTACCCTGTTGTTAGGTAATTTTAGACTAATATCTTCCAGGGAAGGCCCTTTTTTTTCAACTTCTCTTTTGGAGGAAGCAAGCTGTGTTGAATTAGTGCCCTCTGGCCAATTCTTCTAAATGACTATCTCTAGATTTCTTTTTCAAAATCTGTTGTGGTGTCAGATTCTCTTTGTAATTTTCTGGTAATGCCTTAGGAGACTGTCCCCAATAAAACAACAATTTAAAATTAGAGGTGAAAATTATTTTGCTTTTTTTTAATTTAATTTAGCTAGTATTAAAGGAGATAATTATTATAAAATGAAAAGCCCTATAGATTAGGGTAGCATTCCCCAAGAAGCAGCCAGGTATTTTAGATTTAAATTCAAGTCTTCAATTAGGAACAGCTGACCAGAATGGAAAAGTATCACAAAATTGTGGCTATTTGGCATTATTCTGACAGAGGCTAAAGGGGTTACAATCCTAGTTTCACGTTTGTGGATCTATTCCCTTTTGCTAGCTTTATGGTCATAATAGATGGGTGTTCTGTGAACATTAATCCTCATGTATTTGGAAGATATCAATTTGGAGCAGGCTGATGTAAAAAGACTTGAGGCTTGATGAACTAAATTCATACACACCAAAAGAGGCATTTAGTCAAGTCAGAGAGATCCAGGCACATAAGATAAAGGTATTCACCTGCATTCTTATCAGTGGAGCACATGCTTCTATCTGTTTGTAACTCAGATGCGACTTGCTGGATGAGGATGATAGGAACTAATTTTCCTCCCAAGGAAAACAGGCAATGCAGGTAGTCCTCCACTTACAACATTTAGGGACCAAATTACAACAGCACTGAAAAAAGTAATTTATGACCATTTTCCACACTTACAACTTTGAGGTATCCCCATGATCATGTGATCAAAATTCAGATACTTGGCAATTGGTTCATACTTATGACCGTTGCTGTGTCCCAAGGTCATGCAATCACTTTTTGCAACCTTCTGACAAGCAAAATCAATGGGGAAGCCAGATTCACCTCACAACTATATTAAATTATCAAGTGCAGTGATTCACTTAACAACTGTGACAAGAAAAGTAGTAAAATAGGGCAAAAGTAAGTAAAATCACTTAACTAATGCCTCACTTAACAACAGAAATTGGGGGCTCAATTGTGGTCATAAGTTGAGGACTACCTGTACAGTATACAGATAACATATGGTAGTTATCAATTCATTTTGGAGGACAATAATTCTTAATTTTTTGTTTCTCAGATTTTGCCAATCATTTTATCCAATAACTTTGATGCTACCATGACAGAACTGCCCACCTAGTGTATCTACAATATATATCAGCAGGCATTCTATTGTTACAGTAAGATTAAAAAACTTAACATTTCAATGACTAACTCTATGTCCCACCCAGGGGTGGGTTCTACTTACCTTTACTACCAGTTTGTAAGCAGGGCCGCAAAGCAGAAGCTTCTGCACATGCGCAGAAGCATTTTGATGACGTCAGGGTCAGTGGGCGGAGCCTCCTGCCAGTTTTACTACCAGTTCTATAGAACCAGTACGAACTGGGGGTAATCCACCACTGGTCCCACCTAGATCACTTTCTGTAGTGCATATGTGGCAGATGTGCAATTGATTGTACACTGTGTTTTAGAATTGATTTCCTTTACACATGAATGCTGATACCTACCAATCATGTTACTTATGAATATCTATACAGGCTTGGTCCTGATTAGTACTTGGAAGACAACAGGTAATACCAGGATAGTAGGGTAGACAGAGTAAATCATAGAACTATCCCAGAATAAGACAATGGCAAACTTCTATACCAATGTCAAGAAAACTGCATGGGAAATCACCAGAAGTTGAGTTTTGTTTTTGTTTTTTAATTTGATTTATATGCCGCCCTTCTCCGGAGACTCAGGGCGGCTTACAATGTGCTCAGGAATAGCCTTCATCCTTTTTGTATATTTATACAAAGTCAGCTTATTGCCCCCACAAACTGGGTCCTCAATTTACCTACCTTAGAAAGGATGGAAGGCTGAGTCAACCTTGAGCCTTGGTGAGATTCGAACCTGCAGTAATTGCAGGCAGCTGGTCTTAATAACCAGCTTAATAACAGGGTGCCTTAGACCACTGTACTACCAAGGCTGAATTTGAATCAGAGACAACTTTACTTATTGGATACAGTATGGTTACAATGTCTCTGTGCTGCATCATATTTCAGTGGCTAAATGACAGTTATAAGTATAAGTATAAATTTATTGTCATTGTACATATATACACAGTACACCCATACAACAATTTTTTAAAGTATTTTTAATATTTTTTTTATATTTTATCTTTTGAACCTGCATCACTTTAAACAATTTTATTTCAAAGTGTACTGCAATATATATATATATATATATATATATATATATATATATATATATATATATATTGCTTAATTCTTGTATTTCTGGTGAATCTAAAATTGTTACCACTTCAGGAAATCTTAAGGTTACAATATGGAATTAATTAACCCTTGGTCTATTTGGAATCAGCCATGTTCTATTCAACAATTAACCCTTCAGGTTCAGTTGTGGAATGGAATGGACCCAGCTATAAATGTTTCTGAGATTCTCAGTCATCCAGGTCATGGTTGTCCCAAATGTGCTTTTCAAAAGGCAACTGGACTTTCTTGGTTTTCTTCCTTGAAAACATTTTGCTTCTCATCCAAAAAGCTTCTTCAATTCTGGCTGAATGGTGGAGAATGGAAGGATTTATATTCCTCAGCAGTCATCTGCTTGTTAGCATTCTGAATGTCAGCCATTAGCTCTCTGAGAGTCATTGAGGCTACTTGGGGGTTTATCTGTACCCTCCAATGATAGTGGAACCTTCCTGGGACAGTCCCAAGATGAGAAGTGAAACATAAATGTTTCAGTGGCAGCATATCAAGAATGGATACACTGAGATTCAAAGAGCTGCAGGCATCCAATCACCTTTCTTGTAGAACTTGGACATTTTTTAATCACAATTGCCAAAAACTGGTGGCAAGGTTCCCTGTCATCTTGAAATAGAATTGCAATAAAACTCTAAAATTGGCTTAATATCAGGTTAGGGACAAATTCTCTCCAGGAATCTTAAAAATTAGTGAACTGTTGCCTAAATTAGGTAATATTGTTGTTCCTACATTCTCAAAAACTTTAAATGTATATGATGACTCATCAGTGTGATAAAAAAATCTCTTTAAAATATACTTAAAGGACCCATTTTCCCCCTTTCCTGTTGATTGATAATTTTAAATCACCAAAAAACACCATTGTTGTATAATTGGTCTATAATTGTAGCTTGCTGTAATTGGAGTAGGTCAAATATGTAGAGGTGGTAAATGTTTGGGGTTTTTTTTTTTTTTTGCACCCTCTCATTGTTGATTACAGGTTAGAATTGCCCTAGGTCCTAGTAGATAGAAAGAATTCTGTAATAACCATGTATACTTCCTGCCCTTCTGCAGATATTGTCTATTTTATCCTTGTAATAGAAGGCAGTTGGAGTACTCTGTCTGGATAATGGTCATTGTATATATTGTATATATAAATGATGCACTACATTCCTATTAGATTTGCTAAATCAAAATAAAATCTGAATTGTCATTCATCATAGTCTGTTTAAATGCTAGTATGTGTTAAGATGACAGTCTGTGCACCAGTAATGGGGAACCTATGCCACATATGTCAAAGGTGACATGCTATGATGTTATGGGCCTTCACCAATACCTGATAACTATTTTTGAAAAATGCCTCATTCTCATATGATTTTCTCATGGTTCATGTGAAGGCAGCACAAGAATGGGGTATGGTCTTGCATGGCCTACAGGCCGCCTGGAAGTTGCGTGAGGGGACCATGCTCTTCTATAGAGCCTCCAAAACTCATGCAAGAATGGGATGTACTTTTGCATGGCTTTCAGAGACTTTTCAGGGTTGCCTGGATTTAGGGAGATAGAGAATTATTTCTCTTTGGTGTGTATGTGTGAGTGCCATGTGAGCAGAGTCAAATTAGGCATTTTCTGAATTTTTTATACACCAAGCCCAAAGAGTTTGTTATCATTGCTATACAATCCCTAACACCCTAGTCCTAGTCCTAACCTAACCTAGTCCTAACACCCTTAGCTGGGGAAGACAAGCCTCTCTACTCCAACATAAGTGTCCATGTGGCCAGCCAGTCAGTAGACTCACGAGAGACTTGCAAGCAGGAGTTATTAGAGCACTCTTAACAATGAAGTTCGGATCAAGATAATTTGTAATGTCAAAGAGGGCCTGAGTGGAAAATATCTTTGCCTACCTATTAACTAACATTTCCTGTTTTAGCAATGTAGCTCAGCCACATCCTCTCACTGTATCTATGACAACCTGTGCATCCTGAAAATACACGTTGTGGTTATGGTGGCTACTGAATGTGTTTTCTTGAGTTTTTGGTCTACATGACTTTGGAAGGCTGAATTCAACACATTTATATTAATTCTTCTTAGCCATACTACAGAAGAAATTCTCATCAGTTTTAATCCATATCAACTTTCAAGACTTCCTGCAAAGAATTGTGAAACCAGTGTCTGACGAAATGCTGACAACCATTTAGAGAACTCTAAGCTTCTTCCTAACTGCAAATCTATTATTTTCAGAGCTCCTGAAGAAGAAAATGTGTGTGTATGTCATGTGTATGTTGCGTGTCTTGAGATAATGAAGATGAGACCATATAAGCCATGATGACCCACAGCAAGCAGCAAGGAATTGATGTGGACACTCTTAACAGTGATATATAGATTAAGATTGTCTTTAATGTGAGAAGAGCTCCTTAAACATCTCTCTCTCTCTCTCTCTCTCTCTCACACACACACACACACACACATACACACACACACACCCTTCTTGGCAGCCATTGGAATTTTCTCAAGATCATCCTATTGAGTTTATGAGAGCAGGATTTTCTGTACTTGAGATGAAAAATAAGCAGTGAATCATGGTTAAAATAAGCAGTAAATGGAGATTTTTAAATTCCTGATGCTCCTGTTTAGCGTCCTTTTCTAAAAACTATTTTTGAAGCCTCCTGCCTTCCAGAGACAAGATATGTCACCATTTTTTCTCCTCATCTTACAGGCTGAAAAAAATTAAAGTGGGGGGAGGGAGAGAGAAAAGAGGCATGATTTCCAACTATAAAATGATTCCTGCTTCAGGTTGGTGCAAAATATACCAAGGGGAAAAAACTCATTATAGGCATGATTAATTTCTTGTAATACCTTCATAGGCATAAATGGGAAGGGATATAAATAAGATTAAAATGACCCCCTTTTAAGAATAGAATAGAATAGAATAGAATAGAATAGAATAGAATAGAATAGAATAGAAATATTGGCCAAGTGCAATTAGACACACAAGGACTTTGTCTCTCAGTGCAGGGGTGAAATCCAGCAGGTTCTTACAGGTTCTGGAGAACCGGTAGTGGAAATTTTGAGCAGTTCAGAGAACCGGCAATACCACCTCTGGCTGGCCCCAGAGTGGGTGGGGATAGAGATTTTGCAATATCCTTCCCCTGCCATGCCCACCAAGCCACACCACGCCCACCAAGCCACACCCACAGAACCAGTAGTAAAAAAAATTGGATTTCACCATTGTCTCAGTGTACATGCAAAGTAGCATAATAATAATCATCATCATCATAGTAATAATAATACCAATAAGAGGTGGTAGTAAAGAAGATAAGAAGGATAACAATACTACAGTTATACTACATGAATAATATACATGAGAATTAGATGTTCAGCAGAGTGATCTCTGAATAGATGTTTTGGCATGTAATTCCCCATGGTGGCATTCTGAGGGGAGGCATTGAAACAGTTTATGTCCAGGATGTGAGGGGTCTGTAGATATTTTCTCAGCCTTCCTTTTGACCTGCGCAATATACAAGTCTTCTATGGAAGGCAGGCTGGTTGCAATGGTTCTTTCTGTAATCTTAACTATCCATTGGATACTCATGTTTGGTTGCTGTACCAAACCAGACAGTATGTATTTTTAATATTTTAGTATGCATTACACCCATCACATGCACGTAAAAAAGAGATGAGGCTTTAATCATTCAGTTCTGCTCACCATTTTGATACTGTTGAACCCACCCCAGATATGTCTCACACTTGCTTCAATTCTGTCAGCAAGCTCGAAAGTCATTTAAAATGCAACCATCAACTAGATTCTGTCTTGTTATCTGAACTCCCAAGATGTTGAGGAAGGGAAGTCATGCTACATTTCATTTCTGGAGAAAAAGAGAGATCACTTTTAATAAAATACTGTTTCTGAGCAAAAGATCTGTACTGTTCAGTATAGCTAAGACCCAAGCACTGGATCCTGTAGTGACTCAGTTCTTCCCTGACTTCTGGTATGCAGCTATTCTAGGATTCCAACACCTATCAGCACTAAAAAAATAAATGATGGCTTGGTCAACATTGACTCTAAATCAATCCCACAAAGGCAAGAAAAGCCAAAGACAGGGTATAATTCTATTGTATTTATAATAGGGAAGAATAATCTAAATAGACACAGTTCCCAAACTGTATTTATGATCTACTGTACCATTTTCCCAAAGAACTCGGGATAATTTCATTTTATCTTTAGTGTCGGGGTTAATAATCTATGCTAAACTACAGATAAGCAAATCGCTTGGGGCTTTGTGCATCATAGGAACTCATCTCAGAAGCTGAGGTCATAGCAGAAAAGGAGTACATCCCTCTGACTCAGAGAACAGCCTCCTCACCCTTTCCGGTTGCAGAGCATTTTGTGTGCATATATGTGCTTCGTATTAAAGATGCTTGAACTTGGCTCGTTAAAAGGCAGCCTGAAGATCACACCCACTCTGTTGGATGGTTCTTACTGGATAAATATCTGCCTCTTTCTCTCTTTCCCATTGTAATTGCCTCACTGCTATTTCTGCTGCTCCATGTGCAACTTCCTATCAGAACAATGTGGCAACAGGAGTGGGGCTCCAGATCCTCCCCCAGAAACCACTGCCTTTGGGCTGAAGAAGGTTCCAGCAAGGACTTTTCTTTCTTTTTTAATCAACTGCTCCTTTTCTGCAGAAAAAAAGGAAGCTTTTTATGAAATTAACATGTCTTTTCAGCTGAAATCAATATTTCCTCCTTCTGACACAATTTATTTCAATATAGTCAACATTTGTGTCCTACCTGAATATAATTTCTTAAATAACTTCAAGATAAATATTTACTGCTATTAGCCTACAAATGGTAATACTCAGATTTATTCAAAAGTAACTCTTTCAATGTACCTTTTAGTCATATAGCAATAGCACTTAGACTTATATACACATATCGTGTTATTCAATTGTTTTTAGTTTCGTAGCATTGTTTTGTCAATCAAAAATTAGCATTTTGTATCTCTAGAATTTTTGTTTTATGGAGCACAATGAATTTGAGATCTGTATTTGTAGATTTACTGTTGGGTATTTGTTTTGTTTTGTCTCTTATGATCAAAAACATTTGGCCTGTTAGCCAATCTACTATTAACTCTTTTGCAACATTTGATTGAAATGATTTTCAAGATGAGGATGTAAAATGGACATAGGTTTGGGCCAAAATCAATGAAATTCATCTTTTCCTGATGCACTCCAATTCTTAATTTCTTAGTTTGTTCTATTACAGTTTTTGCTGTTGCTACAATATTTTCCATTTCTTCAGGTTTTGCTTGGTTTTCTATTTCAGATATCCATGTAGATTGTATTGCTTTTTCAAACATGTATCCCCCACCTCATGTTTAAGAAAAAACTTAAGAAAAGTTCTGGCTTCAACTGAATATTAATTTTGTAAAATCCTCTGTAACATTGTAGATATTTGAATCCAACATTTTTTAGCTTTTTTGCAGGTCCACTAAGCATGATAAAATATCCCTTCATGTTGTGCACTTTTCCAACATCCGTTGGAAATCCCTTTATACATTCTAAATGGTTCCTGACATCATGTACCAATGATACATCATTTTATAAGAATTTTCTTCAAGATCATAACATAGTGTAAATTCCAACCCCCTTTATCACATATTTTTGACAGGGATTTCCCTGGGCAGCACTGCCCTGATTCATCCTGGAAAGCATAGTTCAGAAAGAGAGAGGGCATTATGGGGGAATATGTAATGGAGAACCAGGATTGTTCTGCTGAAGTAAACTGGTGGAGGAATGAAAATTGCTCAAAAGGAAGAATAAGGCATCTACAAATGCAATGTCTCCATATTAACCTATTTATGTTTTAAACTTGTGGGTTTGTGTGTGTGCCTGTATGGTGATAATCATAGAACTGTTTAGATGGAAGGTTATGCATAGAAGAAGCACATATTTTTAACCTGAGGAATAGCCAGTTTCAACCTGGATTTTTGTCAAGGGGAAAAGAGATGCATTTTCAGAGGACAATCAACAGGCAAAATCAATACTTCTGTAGCTTACCCTTCAAGCAGGTATTGAATTAATATTTCAAACCATATTTTCTCCTCAGCGAGCCTCTGTATCCTCTATAGCAGAGGTGGGATGGCCCCTTTATGATTTGCGGACTTCAACTCCCAGAATTCAAAAACAGACTCTATAGGAATGGACGTGGGAAAGTACAATGGGGAACATTATGGCCTTATAGAAAATTTAGAGAGGTGCCCTAAGTTTTGCTTTTAACTTCTCATATGCAGCCAAGATCATCTCCCTGTTGTGCTCATCCGACACCGTGAAACCAAATGGCTGGAAATGACAGCTCACTGGGAGAAAACCATGGCACGGCGCTACAGGAAGGTAAGAAGGAATCTAGCATTGTTTCTTTAAATGGTGTTTTGAGCACATCTTTTCATCAAAGTCTTAAGTGAACCCTATTATAATCTCAAACGATGTTCAAAAAGTAATGTGCATTTGACATATTGTATCAAATGGCAATTTGTTTAACCATGATTTATTAAATAAATAGCAAATGGTTAACTTCATAGAACAAAGTCTACTCTAGACCAAATATATTATACTGCGAGATGGCATAATATCTGAAACTTATCAGCAGCTTTCTCTTATCTCTCTTTTGCACATACCAACCCCAAACAGTAACAGTCCAAATAGAACAATATAGATAGAAAGAATTCCAAGATGCCAAGTTTTTGTATCCAATGGTTGCAGTTTCCTTGAAATATTAATATTCCAGGTTCCAGTGCAATTAATATTTGCAAATCCAATGCAGCATAAACTGATATTAAATTAAAGACCTGATGTCCTCCCCTTGAGGAGCACCCGGAGGCTCCAGCTGGTCCAGAACGCAGCAGCGCGGGTAGTGACGGGAGCAGCATGGCGCTCCCATGTAACACCGCTCCTGCGCGAGCTGCACTGGCTCCCGGTGGTCTTCCGGGTGCGCTTCAAGGTGCTGGTTATCACCTTCAAAGCGCTCCACGGCATAGGGCCTAGCTATCTTCGAGACCGCCTGCTGCTACCGACGACCTCCCATCGACCCGTGCGCTCCCACAGAGAGGGCCTCCTCAGGGTGCCATCAGCCAGACAGTGTAGGCTGGTGACCCCCAGGGGGAGAGCCTTCTCTGTGGGGGCACCTACCCTCTGGAATCAGCTCCCCCCAGAGATAAGGAGAATCCAGGACCTCAGTGCCTTCCGTCGTGCCCTTAAAACCCATTTATTTAAACAAGCCGGGCTGGCTTAAGATGAAATTTTTAACTGTTTTAAATGTTTTAAACGTTTTAATTGGTAATGAGTTTTAATTGGGCCAAATTTATATATCTTTTAATTGTTTTTTAATATTTGTCTTGCATGTCTTTTTAATTCTGGCTGTACACCGCCCTGAGTCCTCAGGGAGAAGGGCGGTATAGAAATTCAATAATAAATAAATAAATAAATGTTAAAAGCCCAGGAAAAAAACCCCGAAAAGATTTTTTTCATGAAGCCAAAAGGACAGAAGTTGGGAAGACCATTCTAACAATTAGATACTAAAACTGAGAAGTCTTCTTCCTGCATCAACCTTATCTCAGAAGGGCATGAATTACTCCAAGATTGTTTTCCAAAGGCCTATGAGCAAGCTCACATGAAAGATGAGTAATCCTTTTTGGCACCAAAGACTTTTTAACATTATGAGGCTGTTGAATTCCTCATAATATTAATTGGATTGTGAAACTTCGCATTTGCTTTTAATTCTTTTTAATTTTGTCTTAATTTTATGGGTTGCCTTTATACTATTTAATATTGTGATCCTAAAATCAATACAAGGATCCAGATCTTTATCAAGCCTACCTAAGTTTATATAATACTTTTGAGATTAACTTACTAAAGATATTGCCCTAATATAATTTCTGGAACTTTTTGTGTGACCAACATGGCTTGGTATTTAGTAAGTTCTCTTGGGAAGCAGTTGAAAAAAAAAACTATTTAAGCAATAAAACTCTAAAGGCAAGCAATGAGAGAGCTAGACAGAGAGAGAGAGAGACAGACAGACATAAACAGAGAGAGAGACATAAACAGAGAGAGAGACAGAGAGAGAGTCCAAGAGAGGGGGGGGGGGAAATGTAGGTAAGTATATGGATGATAAAGAATAAGTTATGTTCACTTATGGAAGCCATGATGTCTTGAACATTTACTAAGAAAATGAAAATACAAACAGCAGACTGCCATAAAGCTATATTTTTACACCAATAGATATATTGTTTTCTAGCTATTGTTGGTTGCAATCCCACTATCTTTAATTGCTGGCCATTTGGGCTACAGCAGGGAACAGTTCAGCAACATCCATTGGACCATTGGCATCTATATGCTACTACTCCATGCTGTAGTATGAAGCCAACCAGAAAGGGCTAGATTGGTGATATGCATGCCGATGATACCCTCATCTTTGTGACCGCTGAGCTTTATCTTCCCATTATTCATTATTGGTTCACACATCAGTTCAGTCTTAGTAGTATTGCCTTAACTGAAACAGCTAAAGAAGAAATAGAGTTAGAGTTTCTGATGATGGTCCATCACTGTTTAAAATTCCCTGGCAATCACCACAGTTTTAGCTAGATGTTTTTAAAAATGGAAAAAAAGCAGAATCTTGCCTGGTATCTGTGGCGTGAATCTTGGCTAGCTATAGAAACAAAGGGTATTGGGATTCTTTATGGGAGTGGGTTCTACACAGGATCATTGTGCACTTAGTTTATATGGTTTATAACAATACAGGTGAAGCTGCTGTGCCGAAAAGGAATCCCTTCCTCTTTACGTGCACGCTGTTGGCCTCTGTTGTGTGGAGGACAGGTCAAAATGGAGAGGAGGCCTGGAAAGTACCAGGTAAGCCTGGATTTTATAGAACTTATTCTAGCCTTTCAGACACAAGATATTCCACATGCGTTAAAAGGGTTTGGGTTAGAAATGTTCTATTATCCCTCAGCCAACAGGACAACCACTTCTTCTGCTATTGCACTAATCCTTTCCATCTGTGCCCTTATATCAATTAATTGGCAAACCAATCACACATTCTTCCTGACTTATATTTCCTCTTCAGTTGATTATTTGACTATTTACATTAAGACACGAGGCCTGCTTCTTATAGTATAGCATCTCTAACAAAGGTATGGCAAGAGCATTTCTTTAAATTGAGGAATACTTTGAAATGCAATCCTATGGACATTTAAGAGGGAGTAAGTCTAACCATTGGACTTACTTCCATGTTAAGTATGCATAAGACTGGACTGTTCATTTTGCTTTTCATTTGTGTCAGAACACAATGTAGTTTTACTATTATTGACTCATTTGTAATATCTATTAACTGAAAAATATTGTGCTTTCAGCAAAAAAAAATGTTTTCAAGGCAACAATATGCAGTTAAACCAATTGAAATATATGCAGAATAATATAATTATAAAACTAAAAACCTAAGGTGGTGCTTTTAAGCAAATATAGAATGGTACAAGTAAACCAAAGTAGTTGAAATCTATTTAGATTATGTGCCATTAAGTTGGTTACAAATATTAGTAGTATCACAGATGGACCTTCTCCAGGTTGATCTCTCCCATCCCAGCCCTTTATGTGTTTTTGGGTTGTAAACCCATTGGCTTTATAATCAAGTATAGAGTAGCCTTTATTGTCATTGCACATCATATATACAACAAAATTGGTTTAGCCTCTCTTGTGCAATCCATAACAGAAAATACAAAACAACATAAATAGTATAGAGAATAATTCCTACACAAATAATTGGGGAAAAAAGACTAGTCATACGTTTCCTTATGTGCATGGAGTGATTGTGATTATGTTTAAGAGTCTGATAGCCTATGGGTAGAAGCTGTTTTTAAACCTGTTTGTCTGGTTGGCTATGCTTCCATGTCTTTTGCCCGATGGCAGAAGCTAAAAGAGACACTGGCCAGGGTATGAATCATCCCTAAGTATCTTCTTTACTCTGCTGAAACAGAGAGACCTGGTGATGTAATCTAGTGGTGTAAGAGGGCAACCGATAGTTTCTGAACACTCTCTATAGTGCCTTCCTGTCCACAGCTGTTAGACCAGCATACCATGCTGTTATACAGTATGTGAGGACATCCATTTTGTTTCTAATCATTCTCTGCTTCTCTTTCCTTTCATCTCTCCAAGTATTATGGATTTCTCAAGGGAACTCTGTCTATGTACAATGTGTCCAAAATGTGACAATTTGAGCCTGATCATGGGTCTTGAGTGAAAGCTCTGTATTGTTTGATAAGCCATTTGTTTATTTCCTTGGTTATCCATGACATTCTCAAGAATTCAAAAACATGGTTTTATTTCTTCAAAAATCAATTTTCGCTTCCATAGAGTACCACATGGAAAACTATTGTCTGCATAGTTTCTGATCTTTATGGCCATAGATATATCACATCTAAACATTCATTTGTACCCTACCAAGAGGTAGTATTTCTTGATTGCTGGTTTCTTTTTGTTCAGTAACTGATCCTAACAGGCAAAAGTTATCCACTTCTGCAGTGTCATTTCTACAGCTGGTCGCTGAACCTGTTATTATTGCATTGATTTGGTCTTTTTTATATTTAATAGGCCTATTTTTTTACACTGTGCTCCTGGCCACATATTTGCTTTTACCGTGTAACTGAGCCCTTGCACTTCCTTGTACCAATAATATAATCAATTTTATTTCTATGCCCTCCATCTGGTAATATATAGACATCATTTTTGAAGACTGTGTTTGCAGTAAAGGAGTCATTGAATTGACAGAAACTGATAAATCATTCTCCTGCTTCATTTCGGTTTCTTAGGCCATACAGTTCAACTACATTTTCCTCCTTACTATTTTCAGTTGTGGCATTCCAGTCTCCAACCATGTTTTGCTGGCATGATTTTCAATTTTAGATTGAAACTGACCATAAAACCCATCAATTTCTTCATCATGTGCTACGGTTCGGAGGATAAAGTTGGATAATTTTAAAGAGTTGCCCATTGCTTTTATTGATATTGCTTTTATTTGATTACATTGATTTTAATATTACTTGATTTTTGCTGTATCGTTCCTGACTATAATAGCAACCTCATCCCTTCCTTGTTTTTTATATCTTGTAGTTAACAATATGAGTGTTTGGCTGAAAGTGTTTAATTCCAATCTATTTCAATTAGCTGATGCAGAAGATGTGAACATGCAGTCCATTTTGACTTTCATTTTTCTGTTGTCATGCTTTTTACATTCTGTGTTGCAAAGTACAGTAATTCTGTCTTTCAGCTTTTGATTTTTCCCCCCTGCATGTCAACATCAGCAACTAGATATCTGGAGGGATTTAATTTAACCACATGATATCATAAGCACTATTAATAAACAGAAAGACTTTCAGCAGTTGCTTAGTAGCACGTTGAGTGCCCAAAGACCACATCATCTACCACTATATTATCAATAACTTTATTGTGTTTATCTGTCTTTCTTTAACAACATATAAAGATTGGGGGATATTGTTGGGAAAGAGTTGGGCAAATGTAGGACCATCACTGATAGAGGTCTGTTTGCTGTTGCAGGAATTGCTTGAGGTACCTGGTGATCCTCAGTGGGTGGAGACCATCACAAAGGACATTCACCGCCAATTCCCTTTCCATGAGATGTTCCTGTCTCCTGAAGGTCCTGGGTGAGTAGGTAAAATATGCAGAGTGGAATTTTTGAATAGATTATTACAGATTGAAATATACAGAATAGTTGTCTGAAGAACTTTTCAATCATTTTTGTTTTAGGGAAAATAAATAATATTTAACTAAAATATATAAATGCTTCATCATATGCTATCTTTTTTATTTTTTTCTTAATTTATCTCCAATATTGTATTGATAAAAAAAATGCCAAATCTAAACTGTAACATGCTTATGTGTTGCTCTATATGTTGCATAACAGCATAAGGTCCATGAATAGGTTTTTTGAGAGTTACAAGACTCCGTCCTTCACTCAATTTTAACTTTATTTTTTAAAAAAAAATTAAAAGGAAGTTAGCATGTTGCAGAACAGAGGACTAGATTCTCTAGATCCCAATAGCATTTGTAGAAGATAAAAGCAATTGGTAGCCATAGGCTTTGCTTGCCACGAGACTGGGAAAAAGACCAAAAGAAGCCAGAATTGAGAAAACTCAGGGAAGGCTAAAGAGATGATAGGGAGAAACCTCACCAATTTCCTATGCAGAATATCATGTTATGGTACTCATTTGGTGAAAAGTCAAACTCTGCCATGCTCATGTTATTATAATAGTGCACAATGCATGCTCTAAAAATCACATATGGTCACTGACTTCTGAAGTGTACCTACCTCTGTCTAGGGAAGGGAAGGGACTGTGGATTGATACAAGAAGCAAGACTTCCTTCACTGAATATTTTCATATAGAGGCTAGATAATAATCTGCCAGGGGTGCTTTCAGTTGGATGATTGTTTTGATGACTGAAATGGACCTTTCCATAACTGTGTCCCCATAACCCTTTACCACATCTTCTGAAAAACTATGACAGCATGGATAAAGATTGGTGATCCTAGCTCTGAGTTGTGTGTATGTAAGGCTTAACGAGTCATTTGAACTCAAGCTTTGTGTGACTAATGGTTCAACATGTTGTGTGACCCTAAAAAAAGAATTAACTCAGTAACAACGCTCAGTGTGTTGCATGACAACAGACTATAATTCTTTACACATGGCATAACTCAAGGGTGTCAAACTCACATTGTCACAGAGGCATCATGTGATGTATCAGGACTTTTTTCCCCTTCACTAAACTGGGTGTGGCCAGCGCATGACACATCTGGCCCGCGGGCTGGGAGTTTGACAGCCCTGGCCTAACTGATTCCATTTCCAACTTTAACTTGGTTAACCCCAAGCCGAATTTTCCAGATGCATGAGGGTACTATTTGAATCATCCCAGCCAGTTGCTTTTAACCCAGTTTATCTATGGAATGTGGACAATCCTACTATGTAGACCGGTCACTTGCCCCATGGAAGAGTGTTGGGTAATGGAAAGCCCACTTACATCTTCTGAGACTGAGCAACAGGTTGAATCCCACTGGCCAAGGCACAGCACAGGATTCTACCTAAAAGCAAAACAACAAAGCTGAGCTGAAGTGCTCTTACTGGATTGGATCCGGTGAACTCAAGGCAAAGGATGTGACCATGGCTTCCTCAAGCCATCTGTGATCTCTATTCCCTTATAGACAGCAAGGGCTGTTGCAGCTGCTGAAAGCCTACACTGTCTTTCGGCCCCAAGAAGGTTATTGTCAAGCTCAAGGACCAGTGGGTGCCCTGCTTCTCATGCACATGCCACCAGAGGTGAGTCTCAAGCAAAGCCCTTCACCCTTACCAATAGTTATCAATATTGGATTGATTGACTGATCAAACAAAACATATGAGCCACTCTGATCTGAAAAAAATCTGGCTAGAGTGAAAGTCCATATAACATTAAAATACTTCCCAAATAGAAATTGGATGGGGTTGAACCCAATTTCCAAAGCTCCTGAGAAACCAAATTGCTTCCACTGCCCTTCAACAAGTCAAAATATAAAGGACAGGGGCGTCTGCATATGGGGTCAAAAAAGTCAACATGGCAGTGGTGTCAAAATGCAGTTAGTCCAGATGATACAGTTATAGATCAGTCTGTTTTTATATGCATTGCCACAAATAAAAAATTGGCTGAAATTTGATTGCATCATCATGGCCTCCTGATGGAGGTTTTTTTAAATGTACCCTATCAGCTGCTCTGTTTGTCTTCTCTGATGGCTGCCTGTTTATTTTTTTCCAGCAAGCGTTCTGGTGCCTGGTACAGATCTGCGACCACTATCTGCCTGGTTACTACAGCCCCCAAATGGTGAGAGATTTAGGAAAGAAGGGAAATCCACCTGTGGGGCAGGGGTGGGTTCTACTTACCTTTACTACTGGTTTGCAACGGGGCCGCACATGCGTGCTCGCTTTGCTTTTCTGCGCATGTGCAGAAGCGTTCTGATGATGTCGGGGTCGGTGGACAGAGCCTCCCGCCGGTTCTATAGAACCGGTCCGAACGGGGGGCAACCCACCACTGCTGTGGGGATGGGAATCAACAAACTGGAGTGGGACTGCAGTCCTTTAAGGCCTTTTTTTGGAGTTGAGTTAAAGTTCTCTCCACCAATTTTTAATAGCAGACGCTATATTGAGATCATTTTTTCTGTCCCCACTGCTAATGCTTATCCTTCTTCCACAGCCTCTATTCCAGCTTGCTGCCAAATGGTGCTATCCTCTTAATCAAAAATATCTGCAGGGTTTGGAAAACGAAGTTATGGGTTTAGCCCTCTGGCTTTGGTACCCAATTTTTCCTTCTCAACAATACTAGCAGCCAGGAAAACAGTGATGGGACAGGAATGAGGGTTTGACATTGGGTGCCTGCTGGCTTGTGCTGGTTTATCAAATGCGGATCAGCCTTTAACAATCTGGTCCTTGAACTCTTGCTGAGAAGAATCCACTTAGCTTGTTATGATGTTTTCCATTAGGTTCCAGGATGACAGTTGCTAGAGAAAATGATTTGTTACGTTCCTTTGTTGAAAGCAACATCCTAGCTGATTTAGGCAGAATGTTCTCCAGCTGGAGACGATATTAATTACCACTGATTGGGGAGAGGAATGGAACCCCTAACATATCCCCCTTTCAATCTCTCTCTGGTTTTAATTAAGCAAAACAGGCATGTAATTAGAAGACTTTTGGATGTATGGAACTTTGAAAAAGCAGCTCTTTCCAGATCTGGCATCTCAACAAGCCTGCTGATCAGCTGCTCACATCACATTCCTCATGGGAGGTGGGAGGGAGGGGACAAGGAAGTGAAAGAGAGTGCCTGGGGACCCAGGGTGGGTGGGTAGGGAAATAGGACTGCATTTTTATTTATTATTTTGATTTTGAACTTTTAAATAGATTAAAGGCAAACGTTCAGGCGATACAACTTCATATTTGACTCACATAAAAGTAGATTCATGCATGAAATTAAAGCCTAAGGCTCAAGAATTGTGCCAGGTGAGGATGGCAAGCAAGACTGTAGTGTAGGTATCTCCAAACTTGGCAACTTTAAGACTTATGGACTTTAACTCCTGGAGTTCCCCAGGCAGCTACCTGACGAACTCTGGGAGTTGAAGTCCACAAGTCTCAAAGCTGTCAAGTTTGGAGACCCCTACTGTAGAGGATGGATGAAACTGTAGGATGGAAGGCTGGAGGTCTCTATCTCCCCTTCTGGAAATGCTTTGTGTCTTCATAGTCTGGCCTTCACACTCTGTCCATTCTATTCTGGGCTAATGGCTTAGTAGCTCCTACTGCCACTATACCATCTTCCAGGGGCCATTTCATGAATTATTCTTCCCTTAATACTTCCCATAACCTTAACTGGGCTTTCACAGCCTGTCCCTTTCTGATGATTGAAGAATCAAAATGCAAAAAGGTAACTAATTTCCATAATGTCACTTCCTGACTATAGCATAGAGACACATAACTTGAAGATTCAGCTATTGCTTGGTAAATAGACCATTTTCAGAAGACATAAAGGAAATGTATTTTAAATAAAATCTTCAAGTTTAGATATTAAAATGAAAATACTGTTGAATGACCACTATTTAAAGCCTGATGTTACAGCTGCCAAAAGGAAGTGACAAATGAAAATGCAGCACTCAAGTCAGATCATAAGATGTCACTGGTGTGCTATAAATGATGTGTCATCCCCCCCCCCACACACACACTGTTTTGGACCTGGAAGCCAAAACGGGGCACGGGGGAACCACGTGAGGCCCCCCTGCGCCCCCTTTTGGGCCTGGAAAGTCGCCTGCACCAACCTTAAGGTGACCAGACGTCCCGCTTTTGGCGGGACAGTCCCGCTTTTGAGCAATTTGTCCCGCGTCCCGCGGCGTTTTAAAAAAGTCCCGATTTTTCATTCTGCCTCCTGAATCCCCGCTGATGGCTAGAGGGAAAAAAAACTCTTTAAACTCTTGCCGCGGGGCTTCAAAGGGCCGACCTACAGCTGATCAGTGTTAAAAAAAAAATGAATAGACCCATGCCTGCAAAAATAGAAAAAACAGCCCCTGTTAACAGCTTCCGCTAGGTTAATTAGCTGCAAAAAGCTGCAAAAAGTTCCTGGAGCAGATTTCCCCCCCCCCCCCCAGCTATACTGAAAACAAAGGCGAAAGCAAAACTAAACCTGCAACATGACAAAATGAGGCAGAGAGAGATTTCTTTCTTTTTCTTTTTCTTTTTCCTCACCAAAAAAGGTAGGTACAAAACTGCAAACAATGGGAAATTTTGGGCAAAAGAGGAGAGTTCAAGATTTTAAAACACAAAAGAAAAAAAGCTCTATTTAACTAGGGAATTGTAATAATTGAGATACTATTAATAATTGTATATTGTGTTGAAAGCAGAAATGGTTAAGTTGTGGTTTGGAGGAATATATGGGGGAAATTATTTGGTTTATTATTATTGGTAAATATAATTAATTGATTTGTAAGAAATTGGATTGCATGGAAATAATTGGAATATTCATGTTCATATTGATTAATATACAAAAAAGATAGTTATATAACTAATTGATTTATATTAAAATGTTGAATTTGTATTAAACAACTGTATTACATAATTACATAATTAACCAATGTGAGGATGGATATAAAAATAGATGACAATGGGAAGGGGTATAATATAGAATAGAAGGGAAAAATTGAATTTGATTAAGATTAGAGATGAGGATGAAGGGTAATATTGTTTTTTTAAAAAAAATAGATGAGGAATAAATATGGCAAAAAGGAAATATAGAAATTGTAAATTTAATTGAAATGACTAAACGCTGTTTAAATTTGTGAACCAGCCAAATATTCTGTTCAAAGAAAATACATTGCATGTTTGTATGTGTGTTTCTAATTATTGCTATTTATTCATATTTGTTCTCTTTTATTCTTTAAAGTTTAACAATTCATTCTTAATCTTAATATCTTTATATTTGCTTGGGGTTGGCTTTCTTCCCTTTCATCTTTTTTATTGTACAGCAATCTTTCTCCTCAAACCTACCACCACTCTCTTTTCTTTCCTTCTTACTTTCTCTTCCCCCCACCCTCTTTTTCTCCTCCCTACTTCCTCTCCTTTCTCCTTCTCCTCCTCTCTTCCTCCCTCTCTTACCCTCACTCCTACTCTAATTTCCATTCCTTCATCCCTCTCTATTGCTGTATCCTTTAATGCATATGGACTACTCAGAGGGCTGAAAAAGTTATTTTTGACTGGTCCTCACACTTTTGACCAGTCCTCGAACTTACGACTGTCCTCACATTTTACATTTTTGCCCTATCTTGTCATCATGGTGAAGAGAAGCAGTTGTGAAATGAGTGACATGGTTGTTAAGAATACTGCACGGGCATAAATGTGAGGATGGTCATAAGTGTGAGGACCAGTCAAAAGTGTGAGGACCTGTCAGAAATGACTTTTCAGCCCTCTGAGTAGTCCCTATACACATAGCCATGGCCACCCGGTCACATGACCAGCTAGCCACGCCCACCCAGTCACATGGCCTCCAAGCCACGCCCACACAATAAGTCACGCCCACAATGGTGTCCTTCTTACCAATGTTAAAATCTGTTCACCTTACCCTATATGCATAGCCATGGCCACCCGGTCACATGACCAGCTAGCCACACCCACCCAGTCACATGACCAGCTAGCCACGCCCACCCAGTCACATGACCAGCTAGCCACGCCCACAAAATAAGCCACGCCCACAATGTCCCTCTTTACCAATGTTAAAATCTGGTCACCTTAACCAACCTGGAAGCCAAAATGGGGCGCGGTGGGCCAGGGGCGCATGCGAGGGGGCGGGGCACATGTGCGGGGAGTGCTTGCATTGCATTTTGGGGGTTTGGGCGTGTGTGTGCATTTGGGCGCTTGTGCGCATGCTTTGGGCACTCAGCACCAAAAAGGTTAACCATCACTGTCATATTCTATCACTTGTAGAAGAATAAAGAAAACATAATTCCGTGTTTTAATACCCAGCTTGTATCCACACTGTCATAATTTTTAACGATTGTAAACAAACAGTATAAGTCAAGGATGGGTGAAGGTAGGAAAATGTGAGTTACAGAAGAGGAAACTATTTGATTAAATGATGTAGCTGCATCTTTTTCCTGCAGGAGGCGCTGGTGCTAGACAGTGAAATTTTTACTGCTCTCCTCCATCGTGTGTGTCCAAAGGCCTTTAAGCACTTGCAGAAGCATGGGGTGGGGCCTTTGATGTACATGTCTGAATGGTTCCTGTGCCTCTTTGCCCGCACGCTGCCTTTCCCCACAGTGTTGAGAGTCTGGGATGCCTTCCTGAGTGAAGGTGAGTGAGGCCAATGAGCACTTAGGGATCTGTAAGTCCAAACTGAGACAAGAAGCAGAATCATATTGCAGAACTTTGCAAGGCAACAACTGATGTGATTGAGAAAATGAATTGCTAGAATCTAATCCTACAGATGCAGGAGGCTAAATTGGAAAACAAGGGCAGGAGAGTCGGCACAATCTTTCTTTTAAGGAGAGGCATCTTCTATGGATAAAGGAAGAGATTAAAATCTTTCTGAAGTAAATGTAAGAAGAAATAGATGGATAGAGAAGGACAGAGATGCAAGGAGGTCATGATTTGGAACTAAGATGGACAATATTATGATGGCCTCACACTTCAGATTTTTTTGTAAGAGCAAAGTAGAGATGTTGCTCAGTAGGCAGAGCTCTGCTCTTATGTTTTCAAAGAGCCAGGACATTCTGGTTTTTTCTACATTTTGGAATGGAGTTATTCCAAAATCACTAAGACAGATCATGTCTGATAATTATTTAGATGAAGAACTACTAGGGAATCCCAGGGCTGTAAAATAAATAAAAGGAGGAGTTGGAAAAACATTCAAGAAAAAGATACTAGCATATTGTTAAATATGCCATATAATTGCCAAGAAAAGCCCAAGAAGTCACCAAAAAGCCGATGTTATGCGAGGACATTTTTGAGGTTTTTCTCATTTTTATGTTATTTTAGGGCTTGTACTGCGTTTTTTAAGTATTTCCACTTCAAAATGATGGGAAATGTATGCTGATTTTGAGGAGCTATGATTGAAGGACATACTGGAGATCCTGAAAAAAAAGATATTTTATCAAATTACTCATCCTTATTTTGGAGGGACAGTCATCCCCAGCCTTCTACAGATTCTGAGACTGTAACTTCCAGAATTCTCTGTGAGCATGGGCAAAGAGTGGGAATTCTGGGAATTACAGTTCTACATTAGCTGTAATACCCTGATTAAGCAGGATATCTTGGTGTACAAAGAATGACTTCAGTAAATTCATTCACCAGTTTTCTAATTCTGCTTCCCTGGAGTTCCAATTCTGCTTCCCTAGAGCTCTTAGATTATCTAATTCTGCTTCGCTGGAGCTCTCAGATTATTCAGAAACCACCAGAAGCACTATTATTCAATGGAAGAACACCCAGTTTGAATCCCAGCACTTCCAGCCAAAAGTAACATGAAAGATGTTGCTTGTCAGAATAGGCCTGGCCAGATGGATGGAAAAGAATGTAGAAGAGTGCTTGCCATGAGCTCAACTGTTCTGCCTTGGCTTTCTCCCGCAGGGGTCAAGGTGTTGTTTCGTGTTGGTCTGCTGTTAGTTTGCTTAGCCCTGGGCTCCTCTGAAAAACGACGTGGCTGTTCAGGACTGGTGGAGACACTGGAGAAGCTACGCAGCATCCCACCCCAGTTTCTGCAAGAAGACAGCTTCATGGCAGAGGTAGAAACTACAAAAACTTTCTGTCTGGTGTAGCAGCTCTCTCTTGTGTTTTCTTTCTAGCCACAAATCAACTATTTTTGGTGTGCAGGCATGTGAGACCTGCAAAAGATAATCACAAGAATAATTGGGAGATTTTGTGAAAGGGTAAGAACTCTCAGTGTGTCTGTTGTGTAAAAAGTGGGATGTTAAAGGACAGAAAAGAATGTATATCCCAAAGGTGCTTTTTCCAAAAGGCAATTGGACTTTCTTGGGGTTTTTTTTTTTCTTTGAAAATGTTTCACTTCTCATCCAAGACGTTTCGCCAGTTCTGACTGGCAGGGAATGGAAAGATTATATTTATTGCAGTCATCTGGTCATTAGCATTTTGAGACTAAGGAAGGTCTGTCCTTAGTTCTCTGAGAGTTGTTTTGGCCACTTGGCTGTTTATCTGAATCTTTAGAGTCACCTGAATCAGAATGTAAACGGGTGTGGAACAGTGGTGAAATTCAAAATTTTTTACTACCAGTTCTGTGGGCGTGGCTTGGTGGGCGTAGTGGGACCTGGTGGGCATGGCTTGGTGGGCATGGCAGGGGAAGGATACTGCAAAATCTCCATTCCCACCTGACTCTGGGGCCAGCCAGAGGTGGTATTTGCCGGTTCTCTGAACTACTCAAAATTTCCGCTACCGGTTCTCCAGAACCTGTCAGAACCTGCTGGATTTCACCCCTGGTGTGGAACCTTTTTGGAACTGCTGAAAGGACTGCATAGTAAACAGGAGATAGGTGGTGTCATAGCCCTCCCCCATGGTTGAGGGTGGGCTCTTCATTTTGAACATAGATGGCCTCTTTGAAACATAGAACCCTCTTTCAAACTAATGGTCCTCTCTGTCCAGAATGTGAACTTTGCTATCTTCAAAAATGTGACCCTTTTCTTTCAGACACAGATGGACTGCTGTCTCATGGAGGCTTAATGCATGTGTATGGATTTTCTTTGTTTGCAATATTTGTTGACTACCACTATTATAAGTCTTGGGCAGTTTACAATTAGATAGAAAGAGAACCAATACAATACAAAACAAAGTGATACCCACATACCAAGATAAATGCCATCAACCAAGAAATCAGGATCCAAAACATGTTAGAATAAAAAAAGATTCTGCTGGTTTGCAGAATGCAAGGATGTCCAGGAAAAGCATATATCAGAAGTCAGGGCCCACTGCAGAAAATGCCAGCCACCTGATCCAAGTCCCATATACTTCCTGTGTAGGAGAGGGTAGTGGCTCTCAAGGGGTGGTAAGAAGAAGTGTGGCTCTAAGGAATAGAATCGATTTTGGCAAGTTGGTGCCTGATGTAATTCTGCTATATAAGGCTTTGTAGGTATCCAGCACATACAATTTGGATTCTTTCCTTTATTATCAACCTGATGGCAGAGTGGTTAGAATGCAGTATTGCAGATTAATTCTGCTGCCAGCAGTTCGATTCTCACTGGCTGATAGTTGACTCAGCCTTTCATCCGAGGTGGGTAAAATGAGGACCCAGATTGTTGAGGGCAATATGCTGACTCTGCAAACCGCTTAGAGAGGGCTGTAAAGCACTGTAAAGTGGTATATAAGTGCTATTGCTATTTTGCCCTTTTTGTGGTGGTAGTTGCTGAAAAGTATCTTGCTTGAAATAAGCTATTCGGCCACTGAATTCCAGCAGCATTTTTTTTTAGATAATCAGGAGGTTGCAAACTACATGGAAGCCCTAATTGATTTGCTGCTAGGCACCCAGAAATCTATCCAGCAGTCCCACTCTACCATACACACAAACCAGCTACGAGCTGGCAATATTCACCAATGTCCTTTCCTCATCTCTGTTGCAGAGATGGAGAAATTTGAGGGCTGGGAGCTGCCCTTGGGTGATTAAGCAAAGGAATAACATCATTTAAGTGCCTAGGCTCCCATTCTAAAATAGGGGTTTGGTTTTGTTGTATTCCTGGGCTGTTTTTTGTTATTCCTGGCGTGTTAAATTAAATGAAGCCTTATGTACCTGTTTTTAATTATTTTGCTCCTTCAAATGAGAATTTTTTTCAGGGAATTTGCAGCCTAAATTCAGGACTGCCACTTATTGAAGCCATAAAGAGGTATAAAAGAAGGAATGTATGGCCACATATGGACCCTGATGAACAGGTTGCCCCCACCTTTTCTGTCCTAGAAGTTCATTTATTGTAATACAAGTAACTCTAAATTCATATTTTTATCCCTTGGGCCTCATACCTAAATTTGTCCTTGTTGCTTTCTTCACCTTTGATAGGTCCATGATGTGCGCATCTCAGAGAGTGACCTGGAACGTGAAAGTACAATCCAACTTGGAAAACTATGCAAAACTCAGCCTAAATTCCAGTACAATCCAAAGCAGCGCCTTTCTGGTGCAAAGGCCATTTTTGACGTTCAGCAACTGGA
This sequence comes from Arizona elegans, assembly GCA_022577455.1. NCBI lineage: Eukaryota > Metazoa > Chordata > Lepidosauria > Squamata > Colubridae > Arizona > Arizona elegans. Next base: position 101,040,972 of record JAKOOJ010000001.1, read on the forward strand.
GGATGCGCAGAACAATAAGACAGAGAAGGAAATTCACGCACATACTTTCCACATCCCCAAAATCAAGGTAGACCCGCCCCCATTATCCCCAAAGGAGCAGAAGAGGGCCTCGGAGATGAAAGGTCAGAAAAAAGAACAGAAAAGGAAGAAGCCGGACACACGGGGAAAGACTTTCCACGCCTTTGAGCATCCCACGGGTAGAAGGGAGAGAAAGCTAGAACCAGAAGCCGCAAGGAGCAAGTCGTCTTTTTACTTGGAGGCATGATTCTTCTCACTCAGGGCAGAGAAGAAATGGAACTCTGGGAGAACAGTCATGCAGCGTTTTCTCACTGCCCTACTCTGGTTAATGGGTGAATTCAGAAGCTTCGACATAGCCTGAGTTGAAGGCAGTCCTGAATTTCTAGGAGATAAATAAATAAAATAAGCTGGGTTTCCTAATTTTTAGGAGCTTCCTCTTTCCGAAGCCTTCATCTATAACCCTGCCTGAATTGAAATAAGAGATAGGCAATCCCATCCTACATATGTTTTGGGATGTAGATAGAGCTATGAGTTACAGAGCAGGGGTCTCCAACTTTGGCAATTTTAAGCCTGGTGGACTTTAATTCCCAGAATTCTGGGAGTTGAAATCCTCCAGGTTTAAAGTTGCCAAGGTTGGAGACCCCTGTTATAGTGTGTGTGTGTGTGTAGAGATATGATTTAGCTAAGTTTGGTGAATTTCAAAGGACAGAGCAAGTGGATTTCACTAAGGACCCTTTTTCCCATCCCTCAGCTCCTATCCCCAGTAATTTTGGCATAGTCTCAGCAGGAGGAACCCCTGATAATTTGGAAATATGGCAGCTCTCATTAAACAGCTGCCTTAGACAGAAACTTTCTGCCATTACAATGGTGATGAAAAAAATAATTTTGCGAGTCTGTAAAGCAAACAAAAGCGGAAGTAAAATTGTAAAAACGTGGTGTTTTACTTAGTGACTGCTTTGCTTGACGACCAATTTGCTAGTCCCAGTTCTGGTCACTTGACAAGGACTACTTGTGTGCTACACATTTTCATCTATTTTTGCCGTGGATGTTGTAACCTAAAGTCCAGGCCTGGCAATGAGGAAAAAAAAAAGAGAAAGAGCGCTAAGATCTTTGGATGAATGAAACCTAATATGAAATGCATTTTATTTACAATTGCTCCAGGCTTTGAGGTACTTGGCACCTTGATTCTAAGGGGGTAAAATTTATTGCACATGTATACATAAAACAGATTCACAGAATCTAATTTAGTAAAATTACAAAAATGTGATTTTCCTATATCTATAAAAAAACAAAGTTGTTCTGGTTCAGTGTGGCAAAGGCAGGGGAGTGGGGGATTGTATAATTATTTGGTTCTAGGAAAAGACTGTTTTAAATTGAACAAACTGAAGAAAATAGAGAAAGGGTGAATCAATTAGCAGTTAAAAGAACTACCTGTAATCATAATAATTACAATTTTAAAAACCCTCAGTAACAAAGGTCCACATGGTCAGTATAAATAGTTATAAGGAGTTAATTGTTGAGTTCATCATTAAATCTCATTAGCATTTAGCAACAAAATGTGTCATTTTTTAACTTTTAGAGCACAAAGACTCTTCAAAAACAGGTATCAGTAACAACTGATAACCATTCTTTAAAATTAAACTGACTTTCTTTCCAGGTATATATCAGTATCCTCTCTGTTGTGCCCTCAATTTCATAGAGCCAAAGTTCTTCATAAAACAACTAATTCTATATTTTACAAATATAATTCAACATCACACTGAGATCCTTAACTATTTCTTCTCAAGATTACATTAACATACGTGTTAATTTGAAACCCCCCAAAAGCTATAATAGAACAAGATAAAATCATATGACTTAAAGAAAGTTCAATTTTTTTACATAGCCAATCTAAGAAGTCTTAATGTTCATCCTTTATTAAATGTTCTTTGATAGGTCCAAAAGACCTGTCATAATATTTTATGATTAATTAGTTTCATCTTTAAATAGTAAGAAGCGTATTTCCCATTTTTTAATACCTGGACCCCTTGATTTTCCAAAACTGGATATTCTAATTTTTCCTTCCTTAGACCTAATATATAAATAATGCAAATATTCCCTTCATTTTTTATTACCTTATGAAAATGAATTCTTGGTATACATTTGACTGCAGCCTCTCTTAATTAAGCTAAAATAGAAAGTATCTTGGACGCTGGTAAACTATTCAGACCATGCTTTTAGTTAGTATATATATATATATATATATATATATATATATATATATATATATATATATATATATATATATATATATGTTTTCTCAGGTTTTCGCGGGTGTTTGTATGTAGGTCTTTGGTTATTCGGGTCTTCTCCCACGTAAAATTGGAAGTGTCTTGGCGACGTTTCGACGAAGTCTCATTCGTCATCTTCAGGCTGGTGTTCTCGGCTTCGTGCTTCCAGGAGCAAATCTCTTTTGCTCCTGGAAGCACGAAGCCGAGAACACCAGCCTGAAGATGACGAATGAGACTTCGTCGAAACGTCGCCAAGACACTTCCAATTTTACGTGGGAGAAGACCCGAATAACCAAAGACCTATATATATATATATATATATATATATATATATATATATATATATAGAGAGAGAGAGAGAGAGAGAGAGAGAGAGAGAGAGAGAGAGAGTGTGTGTGTCATGGCCGTAAATGTTGGCACCCCTGAAATTTTTCCAGAAAATGAAGTATTTTTTCCAGAAAATGAAGTATATCTCACAGAAAAGTATTACAGTAACACATGTTTTGCTATACACATGTTTATTCCCTTTGCGTGTATTGGAACAAAACCAAAAAAGGGAGGAAAAAAAGCAAATTGGACATAATGTCACACAAAACTCCAAAAATGGGCTGGACAAAATCATTGGCACCCTTTCAAAATTGTGGATAAATAAGATTGTTTCAAGCATGTGATCCTCCTTTAAACTCACTTGGGGCAAGTAACAGGTGTGGGCAATATAAAACTCACATCTGAAACCAGATAAAAAGGAGAGAAGTTCACTTAGTCTTTGCATTGTGTGTCTGTGTGTGCCACACTAAGCATGGACAACAGAAAGAGGAGAAGAGAACTATCTGAGGACTTGAGAACCAAAATTGTGGAAAAATATCATCAATCTCAAGGTTACAAGTCCATCTCCAGAGATCTAGATTTGTCTTTGTCCACAGTGCACAACATTATCAAGAAGTTTGCAACCCATGGCACTGTAGCTAATCTCCCTGGGTGTGGACAGAAGAGAAAAATTGATGAAAGGTGCTAACGCAGGATAGTCCGGATGGTGGATAAGCAGCCCCAAACAGGTTCCAAAGCAATTCAAGCTGTCCTGCAGGCTCAGGGAGCATCAGTGTCAGCCCGAATTATCCATCGACATTTAAATGAAATGAAATGCTATGGCAGGAGACCCAGGAGGACCCCACTGCTAACACAGAGACATAAAAAAGCAACACTACAGTTTGCCAACATGTACTTGAGTAAGCCAAAATCCTTCTGGGCAAACGTCTTGTGGACAGATGAGACCAAAATAGAGCTTTTTGGTAAAGCACATCATTCTATTGTTTGCCGCAAACGGAATGAGGCCTACAAAGAAAAGAACACAGTACCTACAGTGAAATATGGTGGAGGTTTACTGATGTTTTGGGGTTGTTTTGCTGCCTCTGGCACTGGGTGCCTTGAATGTGTGCAAGGCATCATGAAATCTGAGGATTACCAACGGATTTTGGGTCGCACTGTAGAGCCCAGTGTCAGAAAGCTGGGTTTGCGTCGGAGATCTTGGGTCTTCCAGCAGGACAATGACCCCAAACATACGTCAAAAAGCACCCAGAAATGGATGTCAACAAAGCGCTGGAGAGTTCTGAAGTGGCCAGCAATGAGTCCAGATCTCAATCTCATTGAACACCTGTGGAGAGATCTTAAAATTGCTGTTGGGAAGAGACGCCCTTCGAATAAGAGAGATCTAGAGCAGTTTGCAAAGGAAGAGTGGTCCAAAATTCCGGGTGAGAGGTGTAAGAAGCTTATTGATGGTTATCGGAAGCGACTGATTTCAGTTATTTATTCCAAAGGGTGTGCAACCAAATATTAAGTAAAGGGTGCCAATGATTTTGTCCAGCCCATTTTTGGAGTTTTGTGTGACATTATGTCCAATTTGCTTTTTTTCCTCCCGTTTTTGGTTTTGTTTCAATACACACAAAGGGAATAAACATGTGTATAGCAAAACATGTGTTACTGCAATACTTTTCTGTGAGAAATACTTCATTTTCTGGAAAAATTTCAGGGGTGCCAACATTTACGGCCATGACTGTATATATATATATATTACCAAGAATATATTGAAGGCAAGCCAAACTCAAAAACCTTACTGCAGGTTCGAATCTCGCCAAGGCTCAAGGTTGACTCAGCCTTCCATCCTTTCTAAGGTAGGTAAATTGAGGACCCAGTTGTGGGGGCAATAAGCTGACTTTGTATAAATATACAAAAGGATGAAGGCTATTGCTGAGCACATTGTAAGCCGCCCTGAGTCTCTGGAGCAGGGCGGCATATAAATCAAATTAAAAAAAAAAAAAAGATAATCTCTCAAAAATTTTAAAATAGCCATTGAGAATCAATTGATTTAAAACATTTAAGATATCGTTTAGCCTCATTTAGAGCCTCTTCCTCGCTATTTTCAGATTTGACTTCTACCACATTAACTTCTCATGTGATTTGAGATCAAATCACAGCTGCCTACCTATTAATAACCAAATATGCCTAGCAGCTTTCAAAGCTGGAAATGATCTTGATATAATGTATCTTGGTTCCAACACCTTGGCAAGATTTCAGGGATATTACACATTTGCTTTCCAAATTGGCCCAGAAAGGGAAATAAACTTAATACAGTCAATCTTTATTCCAGAAAAACATAAATGTTAAGATAAAGGCTCAATAGTATAGTTGAAAATCTGTTAGGTTAATGCCATCATCTTCGGAAAGATAATTGCAAGTTTCCCAAGTATATTCTTGAGACTGAGAGAAGAAACCAATAGTTTAACAACCAAATTAAAAATCAGACTGATCTGAAATCCATGGCTGAAATCATCTGCAAGGCTTCCTCTCATTGGTCACAAAGAAAGTGATCTGCAGGATATTCAATTTATTTTGAATTAGTACTCTGGACTAAAGTAAAACCTCAAAGGTGGTATTAAACATAGAACTGAAATTTGGGGGAGAGTATTAGGGAATAAAAGTCCTTCAAAGCTGCAAAGCCCCATCCATTTGACTAAGTTGAACACAATTCCCAGATGGCCGATACTTATTTTACAAAGTATAACAGAAGGGACCAATATTCTGTAATAGCTGAAACCTTCACTTTCTGTGAGAAATGAGTGTGTGTAAGAGAGTTCAATGGGAAGAAATATAGCTGCTCTTATTTTCCCTTTTTCTAGTGATTTAGGATTATTCCTCATCAGAGTCTCATTTTTTTTTTATTGAAAAAGTTTTCAAATACAAGTTTTTCCCCCTTTTTCCCCCCCCTCTTCCCTAACCCCCCCTCACCACCCATCCCCCCCGTGACTTCTTCACAACAATAAGCTATTTCATAACTAATTACATACATAATATCTTTCCTTTCCCTTACTCCCTCCTCAAAATACTGACCCTTGGCATATTATTCTTATAACTCTCATTTTTACGATAATCTGCCCTTTTTCTCCTCCCCTAAACTTATAGTATATTATTACAATTTAACATTTAATCTTTTATATATATTAATGTAACATTTTAAAGCGACCTTCTCCCTACATCCAAATTTAACATTTATTCAATTCTATCCAATTCCTCCACTCCCCTAAATATATGACTTGAAATCCTACCATACAATTCTAAATATAATCCACTGCCCACTTTATTAAGATATACACATATCTATATATACATTCCATTTTGTAAAAAGAAAAAAGACAATAACATTAAATTTATAATCCATGTAATATCTTCTTTAGTGTCTTTCCACTGGATTATTAAATCCTCCACTCCCCTAAATATATGACTTAAAAATCCTTTTTCTTAAACTAATCAATCAATAAACTAACCTATTTCAACCCTTCAGTTCCTACAAAATCATGCAATACAATTCTAAATATAATCCACTGCCCACTTTACTAAGATATACACATATCTATATATACATTCCATTTTGTAAAAAGAAAAAAGACAATAACTTTAAATTTATAATCCGTATAGTATCTTCTTTGGTGTCTTTCCACTGGATTGTTAAATCCATCACCCATAATAGGGTAAAGTAACATTCTGGTGCAACAGTTTGTTCAAAATCTTCAATCATCTTCTGCCCCCATCAGTAGTAGATATCCTCGCATCTATATAAAAATAAAAACAACCACCCGAGTGACATTATAGTTATATCCATATGGTTATAGTTGTGGTATTCATCAGGATTGTTAATTCCCATCATCCTTCTGAGTAACATCCAGATCTTCTGCATGCCCCGACATAACTCTCCTGCCTTATGACTGTTCAAATCCAACAAAATGAGGCTCTTTTCACATCCCAAAATCACGGCATTGCAGAGATCTGCCACAATCCTCAGGATAGTATTAAACAATTGTTCGCCTCCACTATCTTTTCAAATAATCATTCGTTTTTTAAAGTCCCTGGCTTCACTGTTGCATGGTTTAGAAACTGCTGTTTCTATGAGATCTATTTCTTTTCTTTTTCTTTTGCGGGTTGAATTTCCATCCTCGTTTCTTGCCTATCGATTGTGTGTCAGCTGGTTGATTTTCATTCTGCTTTATGGGTTGTTCTTGTTGGGTTAGTTTTATCATCTCGTCTTTCTTCTCCGTCACTTGTATATCAACTGATTGATTTGCACACTTGTCTGTGACTTGATGGTTCATCAGCTTGGTGTCGGATGACACTACTCTCTTATTTATAGACAGACCAGCTGGGGTATCCAGGGAATCCAAAGACAATTTATCTGCAACAGTCTCTGTAATTTGATATTTTCCTTTTGTTTCCAACTCCTTTTGCTTATCCTGTATTATGCCTGTAGGTATTAAATTTATTTTTAAAATTTTTTGATAAAAATCTTCCGCTTTTTCAACAGTGTTCAATTGATATCTTACTCCTTGATATCTCAATATTAAACCAACTGGGGTGTCCCACCTGAATAGGATATTTCTTTTTTTTAACTCAGACACTAGAAAGCCAAATTTCTTCCTCTCCATCAGCATTTTAGTCGGGAGCTCCTTAAAAATCCAAATCTTTCTTCCATGAAATTGCAAAGTAGAGTTAAAAGAGTTCTGCACAATATTATTCCTAATTTCTTTATCTGTAAAATAGATCACCACATCTCTAGGCAATTGCCTTTGCTTTGCCAACCAGGAGTTTATTCTGTAAATTCTATCAATCCTGCAATACACTTCATCAGGTTGAACCTTTAAAATCCCAGCCAGAATTTCAGAAGATATTTTCCTTAGGTCATCTCTATTATTTTCCTGCAAACCTCTCAGTCTAATTGCCTATTCTGTAAAATTATATTGAATCATTAAGACTTCTCTTTCAATCCTCTGTTGCACATTTTCTTCATTACCAATTTTTTGGTCAACCTCCATTTTAAGTTTGTCTTCTGAGCTATTATCCTGAGTGTTTATCAAATCCTTTTTAATTTTTTGAGTCATGTCATCCAAATTCTCCTCAATTTCCTTCATTTTAGTCTCTAATAATTTAGTCTTTGCATCCACCCGAATCAGAAAGTCTGATAAACCATTAGCTGATTTTAAAATCTTTTGGTTCAAGAAGTCAAACTTTGATTTCACCAATTCACCAATTTCTTTAATTTCCTGCTTAAATTTTTCAAATTGCTGATTCACAATCTCATCCCTTCTTACAATCTCTTCAAGGAGAAATTCTAATATATTAAAATCAGGTTTCTGACACTGGAGAGTTAGAATTTGTTGTTGCAGTTTCTTAATGGGGGAAGTTCCCCCCCCCGTTTGTCCAGCTGTGTAAGTCCTGATGCCATTTCCCACACAGACAAGATTTAGCAAAAAAAAGAGAGAAAAAATAGAAAACAGAAGGACTTTCCCTTAAGGAAAAAAAAAAAAAACTTCTTTTCAATCAACAGCAAGAGAAGACACAGGAGCGAGGTTTTATCTACAAATGTAGCCAGTGATATTTATTCCGCTACATTGTAGTAATAAGAAACGGAAGGACTTTCCCTTTCAGCCCTTCTCCAGCCACGGCAGACGCCATTTTAAAAGGCTCTTTTTCCCTCTTTCCTCTCCTCTTTTCTCTTAAATAATTTTTGGAAGGGTAAAATACTTGCGATTCAGTATTAAGGGTCCAGCTCGTCTTTTCTTTGATTATTCTGTTCAGTTCGCAGGCTTGCTCTTGACGCCTGGCTCTGCATAAGCAGAGGTCTCCCAAAGCCCGGAGCAGCGGCAGGGGATATGGGGCTTCTCATCCGCTCCGTCCCAAAAGTAAAAAAAAAACTTTTGGGACTCTGCAGAGAGTTCTACCCACCCCTGCCGGCTCTATCTCCGTTTCCTCTTGGAAACGGAGTTTTTTCGAGCCGCCATTCCGCTGTAACGGCGGCTCTGACAGGCAATGGAAGCTGACGATCCCAGAGGAACGTCTGGCGGCGGCCAGCAGCAAACCGGAAGCCAGAGTCTCATTTTTTTTAATTAAAGAGTTTTACAAAAAATTTTACAAATATTTCCCCATCCTTCCCCCTCCCTTCCTTATCCTCCCCCCCACCCCCCACCCCTGAACTTCCCAGAACAAAATACAGGATATAACAATTAACAATCATATACTAAGCTAAGCTAACTATCTATGGACTCCTATCCCCCCTCTTCACACTTTAACTCCCCTTTTACTTAACTAAACATGAATACTCTTAATTTTTCTATTCATTCATAAGCTATTTGATACTTTTTAGTCCGGTATTTGTTTTGAATATAATCAATCCATCTTCTCCATTCCCATATATATCTTTCTCGGGAATAGTCTTTCAAATATGCTGAAATTTTTGCCATTTCTGCTAAATTCGCTACTTTTAATGTCCATTCTTCAATGGTAGGCAAATCTTCCTTCTTCCAATATTGCGCCACCAAAAGTCTAGCTGCAGTTATTAAATTCAAAATCAATTTAGTCTCTATAACCGTACAATCTGTAATTATACCCAACAAAAACAACTGTGGAATAAACCTTATCTTCTTTTTAAGAATATTTTGGATAATCCACCATATTTTTATCCAAAATGCTTTAACTTTTTTACAGGTCCACCATATATGATAATAAGTGGCATCATCACAATCACATCTCCAACACTTAGGTTGCAAATTCGGATACATACAGGCTAGCTTTTTAGGGTCTAAATGCCATCTGTAAAACATTTTATAAAAATTTTCTCTTAAATTTTGCACTTGCGTAAATTTCACATTTCTAACCCATATTTTTTCCCAAGTTTCCAACATTATTGGTTCCTGAATATTTTGTGCCCATTTTATCATACAATCCTTAACTAATTCCGTTTCTGAATCTATTTCTATCAATATATTATATAATCTTTTTATATGCATTTGGCTTTGATCTCTAATTTGTTTTACCAAATTTTCCTCGTTCCACATGATACCAATTTTCTGATCTTCTTTCCATCAGAGTCTCATTTGAAGTCCTTTCTTCTAACCTCAGGGACAGCGGAAAAAATTGTGCCTGCACATTTTTTATTGCATTCACCACCAAACCCTATTCAGCTTGGTAACAAGCAGTTGCATTTACAAAGAGGTTCAGACAAGTCAGGATGGCAGTTATGGTCACACAATTGGAACCCCACCCCTTTTTGTACATATGTTAATATGGCATGCCTGTGCAAAAGGATAAAACTTCAGTCACATGTTATCACTATTTTGATTTTTTTTTGACACCACCCCCCCCTCAGATATTTCTCGTATTAAGGCCAGGGGGTAGTTGTCTCCTCATATTCTCAGTTGTCTCAAGGGCATTTTTTTCTTCAAAAAGCAACTGAACTATTTTTTCCCTTGAGGAAGAAGAAAAAAAAACATTTTGTTTCTCATTCAAGAAGATTCATCAGTTCTGATGGTGGAGAGGGAGGGATGGAAGGACAGGTACTATTGAGACAGTTGGGCAAAACAACCAGAAATTACTCTTCTTAGCATGGACTGGCTGGGGAGAAGGTAAATTTTGACAGTAGTGATGTAATTATTTCAGAAAACCTGTTTTGATTTTGCACAAGTGTGTGGAAAGGGAATCTGATTATCTGTAAGCAATAATCAAAATGCATAAATAAACTTCAAGGGTTAATTTGGGTGTAGTAGTTTAGCAAGACCAAATGCAGACAACGGGGATGAAAAGACTTTTGCGAAGTCTTTCAGCTGGTTGAAATTTAGTTGGACCAAATGTCAGCTTCACTAATGACAAACCATTATCTATTGAGAACATATGTGCTAATGATTGTGGGTAGATGTTTGGAAGCAAGATAAAGTATGTCTGGGAGCAAACATAAATCCAATAGCATTTGGATTGAAATTTATGGTCCTGCTAAGTGGTGGAACTCTTTTGTTCTGAATGATCTGAAAGGTATGAAAGCTGCAAGAAGGAGGCAATCCTCTTCTTTGGGTCAACATACTAATTCAATTCCATCAGAAAGACAGAACAAAACAATTCCAGAATCTCTCCACAGCATGCTCAAACTCCCAAGACATCTGGTATACACAGCTACAATCAACAGAACCTTCCCTTCCTCACCCATATTCCTATCCTGAATGGTGGCTATCCGCTATCACCTAGGGAGAAAAACAAAACCAGAGTAATCATGGTTTTGAGTCATACCTAACATGACTCAAACATAGACTTGGACATAGAGACACATACATACACAAACCAGGACAATACTATTTGTTGCCAATAAAGAGCAAAGGTAATAAAGGGAGGATGGGGATCGTAAGTAGGGATAGCAAATTTTGTGTCCATATAGTTTTCTGCTGAAAACGGCAAGGAAGTAGCATTTTAACTCAGCAATGGGGAAAGATTTGAATTAAAAGGTGATTGTATAAATCCAGCTCTTGGGTCCCTGTAGGTGAGAAAAACAATAGCATTTCAGAGCCTCAAATCAGGGCAATATCTGTCATGAAAATTCAAGGGGGAAAAATAAGGATGGGGTCAAAAATCAAGTAGAAATCATGAAGAAGGTTGTTGCAAACAGGAATAACCTACTGGGGGGAAGGGTTTAGGACAGACATGGTTTCTGTATTCTCAGGCATTATGGGGAAATAAATATTCTGACCCAAGTCACACAGAGCTGTGCAGAGACCCAAACAGGGCAACCTCTGAGGAAGACATATAGCTCCTGCTGCTATGAGAGTGAGGAAAAAGAGAAGGGGGTAATGCTGTTGTAAAAGTAATATATGCTGTCTATTTAAGTTGTTCAACAATTTTACACAAAATACATTTTCTGTTGGAGGATTGGTGCATTCTGAAATGGATGCATTAATCAGAACAAATCACATCTAGTATTACTTCAATAGTATAATCTTTGACTCTTGACAAAGACTATCATTCCTGGAAGTAATAGCAATTTTCATCTCCCATTCCACTCGTTTCCCAACCTTTGGAGGAATATTAACATGCTTGCTAAGGCTTTGCCGTCCTGTCGGATTACAACAAAAGAGATCCTGCAGAATGCTGACAGGGCCGTCTCTGTTAATCCATTTCTCTGCCTGTCCTGAAACCTGCACCTGTTCAGTTACAGATAGTAATAGTGCTTCAACAGGATTAAGTCCACCCTGAAATTTACATAACATTAGAAGTATTTCTCTGTGTCCACAGCAGATAGAGACAATGAGAGATGGGCCAATCTTATGCTCTTCGGGTTGTGTTTAAATGAGGGGTAACCAAGAATAGAGACCAAATTTTCTCCAGTGAGTGCATCAGGTTAACAGATCCCAGCTCCTAACTGATTCCATCTCCTCTAACTCCAAAAAAATTGGCTGCTGGTAATTGGCTTTTGTCCAGCACTCTGATCCTTACAGCCTTTTCCTTACTCTCCAGGAAACCATAACAGGGTTTCTCCTGCATCATGTCCTGCACAATGCATCAGAGCCTGGATAGCTCTGCAGACAAGGCACTGTAATTTAACACCAGCTGTCTGCAATTAAAGTAAGTTCAAATCTCACCAGGCTCAAGGTTGACTCAGCCTTCCATCCTTTCTAAGGTAGGTAAATTGAGGACCCAGTTTGTGGGGGCAATAAGCTGACTTTGTATAAAATATACAAAAGTATGAAGGCTATTGCTTAATGCACTGTAAGCCGCCTTGAGTCTCCGGAGAAGGGCGGCATATAAATCAAATTTTAAAAAAATTTTTTGATCAGAAGCAGTGGGGCACAGCTCATTTCAAATACAGAGTCAAGCTGCAGACATGATAAGAGTTATTGTTGGTTCCCCCTCCCCAAAAGTAGAATAAAATTGAAGACCTTAAATCTCATGTTTGCCTCTGCTAAACAAATTTTGTTGGGTTTTATAGTATTTCTGAAAGCAGAATAGGGTGATCAAAGATGATAGCACATGAACATTATCCTGAAATAATATGACACCAACTGTATTAGTTTATTTCAGATGTGAAAGTTCATTGCTTGTTTAAAGCAGGATATATACTGAAGGATACAAACATGGCTTCCCAGATAAATGACTCCTGGCTTTTGTTTAACTATCCAAGTAAAGGAGAGCCAACCCCTTTCCAAGACTATACATTTTTATTATATTTTATCCTAAAATGTAGTTGCCTTCTGCAATCATTGGTTCAAAATCTTAACTCTAAATCTTCACAACTGTGAAGAGCTTATTTGTATTTATTTTTATCCCGCCTTTATTATCTTTATAAATAATTGAAGATAGCGAACATACATAACACTCCTTCCTTCTCCTATTTTCCCCACAACAACCCTGTGACGTGGGTTGAGCTGAGAAAGAGGCTGGCCCAAAGTCACCCAGCCAGTTTTCATGCCTAAAGTGAGACTAGAACTCACAATCTCCTGGCTTCTATTCTGATCCCTTAACTACTAGATCAAACTGGGTTTTGTGTCTTGTACCAGATTGTTATCTTGTTGCTTACCTCATGTTGTTTCCTATGTTGTAAGTCACACAGAATTGGTTTAGAATTGAGCAGTGTCTAAATAAAATAAATTACGAGCCAGCAGATTTTAGAGCGAAGGAAGGCAAATGTAGGATATATGACAATTACTGTTTTTGGGGTTTTTTTTTCAGAAACCAAGCTACCATATTGGGGCTACAAAAAAAAAACAAAACAAAAACCTGACAACACCAGAGAACATTTAAATAAACATTGCCACCTGATGGTTGTCCAGATTTTGGCAGCACAGATATGCTAGTCTAAATGGAAATAAAGTAATCAAAAACATAGCTCTGAATCCACTTGTCTACTGGATGATGCAACAAATAGAAAATGCTAATTAACCACAGAAGTACTTAGGTAACAGAGGCACATAGGAGCCACATTAAAAGCGAGGAAAAAAACAGTTTTGTTTGTTTGACTGCATTTATATCCTGTTGTTTTTTTTTTTCCAAAACAGCTCAATAGTCCTTTGCTTTCTATTTGTCCTCCCATCAACCCTGCGAGTAGGTTAAACTGAGGGAACAGGGTCAGAGGCATCCAAGAGCCCAATGTCTGAAGAGGCATTTGAAACTAGATCCGTCAAGACCTCAGAAGACCCTGTGCTGCTAAAGACTTTATAACTACAGTTTCGTTCTAGCCTTCAAGCCAGAAATTTGTGTCCAGCTGACACCTGGAACCAATATCAATAAGGATAACTAAAGTCAAGATATGTAGATACTTTCATCAAATGGACCCATTCCAAAAGGACAGACATCTTATTACAATAATCTTCTGCAGCAAAGGGGAAAAAAGGAGCCACCAAATCACCACCCTGGAAGAAATGTTACATATGATGCAATATACAAATCAGCCACCAGGTGACACTGCTGCAAAATTGTTTAATATACCTGGGAAGGACTGTTCCTTCTCCTTGTCTGAAACCTTAAAAAAAAACACTCTGTTGTGGCTTCAATCCCTTTTTCTTCATCCTAGGTTGTAATGGTATTGTGCTGCAATACAAGAATATATTGCACTCCCAATATCCTGTTTTTGCTACTCCATACCTTAGATCTGGTTCAGCACAGAGCTAAATTTCTCATCTTTTAAAAATGAAACATCCTTCTCGGGACCTATAGAACAATTACCCTTTACCATAAGTAATTTTCCTGCTGTTTGAAATACCTTGGATCCACTGTTTCCTTCAAGTGCTTTCTTAAATTATCAGCTCCAGTGATAAACACAAAGGGTTATTAGTAATTCTACCTCTAAGTGGGTTGGAGATTCTTCCCCCCCTCCCGAGGTAAAACTATTTTTCTTTTTCTCTGAACTGTATACAGATAGTCCTCCACTTATGAACACAATTAAACCCAAAATTTCTGTTGCTAAGCAAGACATTGAATTTTGCCCCGTTTTACGGCCTTTCTTGCCACAGTTGCTAAGTGAATCACTGCAGTTGTTAAGCCAGTGGGACTGTTGTTCAGTAAACCTGGCTTCCCTGTTAATTTTGCTTTCCAGAAGGTAGTAAAAGGTCCTCACATGACCTCAGGATATACTGCAACCGTCATAAATATGAGTCAGTAGCCAAGTGTCTGAATTTGGATCACTGACCTTGGGGATGCTGCAATGGTTATAAGTGTGAAAAACAGTCATAACTTGTTTTTTTCAGTGTTTTGAAGAGTCACTAAATGAACTATTATAAGTCGAGGACTACCTGTACTGGGAATTCCTGTGGAATCTCTGCTTGTCAAAAAACAACCCAGCTGCACCCTCCAGATGAGCCAGGACTGTAATGCACCTGAAGGATAGCAAAAGGAATGGAGAAAGGGAACCACTGATCCCTCTAAGGCTTAAGCAACATCTCCCCTCCTTCACCCACTTCAGTAGTCTTCACTTTCGCCACAATGCTCCTGACACAAATGTTAATCTATTACTGCCACCTAAACCCTTAGCCTGGTGTCTGGGGGAGATAGTGCCACCCAAATATCATGCCAGGATCTGCAAGGTTCTGATAGAGACACTTACGCATCTGGAATGCCTGTGGTGCTACTTCACCAAGCACTCTGAAATGTGGGACTCACTTTTACATGTATTTGTTGTGGGACACTATGTTGGGCTGAGTTGCTATCCCACAGGGATAAAGGGGACTGTACTTGGATAGACTTGAGGATCTCCGGATGAGGGACATCTTGTCCCTCTAATCAAAGGGGCAGATTAGCATAAAGAGTTTGATTTATGTCCCTCAGAATTGTAGCCAAAGGAAGGATTTGCACCAGGCTCTTTTACAAACATCCTAGTCCAACACTCAGACCACTGCATCAAATTGGTGCTGAACATACAACGGTATAGTCCTTATGTGAAATACATTAAATATTTTTCTTTTAACTTTCCAACTTCTATTAGCCAAGTGCATTTTCTAAAGGGTACTTATCCATTTTCTGAAAGTAAAAGTCTGCTTTCCTGTGGACTGAAACGCTCGTATCTAGATGTTTTTTTCTGATTATGCCACCAGTTCCCCAAACTGTGTTGCTTCAGTCATATTCATGGGCATCACTCAGCATATCTTCATCAGCTGATTTGAACCATCCTTCTCCAAAAATCACCTTGGACTGGCAAATATTGAGCAGTTATATCTCCATAATCATTTGATTTTTGAGTTGGGTTTGAATCAGAAAACCTTCAACAAGTACAGTATCTTAGATCCCTTGTGATCTGGTTCAGTATCTTTCCTCAATGTATTTTATCATTGAGACTTTAGTTATAGAAGTACATGTACACAATACAGGTAATTCCACAATTACGTAAGTCCTATTAATTGTATGTTTTACATAAATATCTCAGAAATATCTGAAAATAAAAGGCAGAGAGTTCATTTATTCAATCAATCAATCAGTAAAGCAAGGAATCAAACATCTTTTTCAGCAACGAAAAAAGTCCCATTCACCGATTAAAATACCTGCCCACCAGTGGTGAGTTTCAAAAATTTTTACTACTAGTTCTGTGGCCGTGGCTTGGTGGCCGTGGCTTGGTGGGCATGGCAGGGAAAGGATACTGTAAAATCTCTATTTCCTCCCGATCAGCTGGGACTTGGGAGACAGAGAATAGATGGGGGCGGGGCCAGTCAGAATTTTTATTACCGGTTCTCCGAACTACTCAAAATTTCCACTACCAGTTCTCCAGAACTGGTCAGAACCTGCTGAAACTCACCTCTGCTGCCCACTGTAGACTATGTCAAGCTCTGCAAAATCAATTGGAAGCTAACACAGGTGTCCCACAGTTGACAGCAGTGTGGCAAAATATCACAAACTGGCCTTGCTAACAACCTCTACTTCTCAACGGAGAAATAATTTTAACACTAACTGAAATACTTTGCTATGAAAACAAGGGAAATGGAGCTAGTGTCCCTTTTACGATAGATAATAGGGAGCCGAGGAAGTTTTTATCTCATATGCAGGAGGTTAAAATATAAACATTTTATTCCCCTTTTGGAAGCTGTCATTCCTAAGGTTTGAAGCTGGCATATATGTAGGGTGGACAAAGAGCCAGAAATCTTCTCTAAAATATTCCTTCAAGAGATAGATAAGAAGGAAGATAGATAAGAAAGAACCAGGTTCTTAAGGAAACAAAGGAAAAATGTCACCTGAATCAGACAAAAGAAGTTGGACCTGAACATATGGGAACTCCTCCTCAAGACCCATTAACCACTACCACACTTGAAAATCAAGAAGAGTAGCTGCCAGTCTTGAGAATCAACAAAGCAAGGACTTTGGGGGGATAAAATGGGTCCTGAAGCCCACCCATTCTTTGAGTCATCTTTGGATCCAGAGTTAGCACCTTCTGTCCCTCTGGCTGGTGTCTGCCAGCCTAGTTAAGAAGGGTGTGGGTAAATGTAGATGAGAATGTGAGAAATAGAAAGTGTATATTGAAACCAGTGAAGTTATACTTTAAATTATCTGGGTCTCCACGTATTCCAAAGAATCATTGTGCCTCAGTGTTGGGTTGAAAGTGATTTGAGAGTGGTAGTTGACTATGGCTGTGTGTGAGTGAGTAACTGTAAGCTGAACCTGGGGGCACGCTTAACATTTCCAACATGAAAATGTGTTCAGAAATGACATTTATGCATTCCAAACCCTGAAGTGCTTGTGGGATCAGCTGAGTTAAGAAAATATGCCCAGGGCTAGGGTGATGATGGCAGGGTTGAGGTGGGAGGGTGGGCTTCTAATTTTGGGGAGGCTACCAGAATTAGGTTTCAAAAGGGGAAGAAGCCAAGAAAAGGAACTCGCTGGAAGGCAAAAGCTATAAAGTGTCAATTCACTTGCCAGTTGATAAAGTTACAACTCCAATAAAGTGGTTGTAAATCTAATGAGAACACACCATAAAACCAAGCTGTGTCACCTTCATGGATCACCTCTTTCTCATAGTATGGCTCATATGAAACATATTCCCATATCTGGGCTGTTCCCTTTTTATTTTCCCAGAAGAAATAATAACCTTTTCAGCAGAAAAAGAAACCGGGGAGACACTGGGAGTAGTATAGGAATGCAGCAGGCCTGGGCTTCTTCTCTGCCCTTAGAGGCACTGCCAATACATTTCCTTGAGTCTCTCTCCCCATGACCTTCTGATCCTCAGCCCTTGAATGAGGCAGGCTTAGTCATTAGTAGCTGTACTGGTGTTAAAGGGTTTTTCTTCTTATGCCAATTCCCTCCAAGGGCAGGGACAAGGTGTATACAATCTATTAAGCTGGTTACCATTGCTGTACATCAGAAGAAAATCAGATAGCTGTGATGGCCAGGAAGGGAGGCAATAGAGACAGGATGAGTGTCGGCAATAGGACAATAATTTTCACATCAGGATGAATAATAAGCACTATAACGTGGTAATTGGAAAAGGCCGTAGTACATTTCAAGGTTTCAGCTGAAATCCAGTGAAGGATTTCCACTAGGCTATAAGAAATGACAAGGAGAATTCCAACAGCAATAAGTCAAAGAAAGAAAGGATGAGATTATTACATGGAATAATACACTGAACATTGTTTCTAAACAACTAATTATACTGAAATGTAAGGGGTCTTCATTAACGCACTAATCAATTCCACCTTCCTTTACATTTCATTCAAAGAATAGGATTGAGGCATGTTCCAAAGAGGACTAAAAGGCAAATGGCATGGATGGCATGATATTCTTGTCTCAGTGAGGGACACCTTTTGCCATAACTCTTGCATCAATTAGATTCCATGAACATCAACACAAGATAGAAAAAAGGGATGGAGTTGGAAGGGAAGTTGGAGAATCCATCAATTGGCACACATAGTAAGTGAGGTGCCAGGCCCAAGCCCAGAAGCGACAGAGGAAAAATCTACTCAAGTCCAGTTCTTTATTTGCTTACACCAGTGGTGGGATTCAATTTTTTTACTACCGGTTCTGTGGGCGTGGTTTGGTGGGCGTGGCATGGAATGGTTTAGTGGGCATGGCAGGGAAGGATACTGTAAAATCTCCATTCCCTCCCCACTCCATGGGAAGGTTACTGCAAAATCCCCATTTCCTCCCGATCAGTTGGGACTTGGGAGGCAGAGAATAGAAGGGGGTGGGGCCAGTCAGAGGTGGTATTTACCAGTTCTCCGAACTACTCAAAATTTCCGGTTTCTCCAGAACTGGTCAGGACCAGCTGAATACCACCTCTGGCTTATAACTAATGGACAGAATCTTGCCAAACTAAAGCTATAACCTTTTAAGCTACTTCTAAGCTATCCTGAGAGATTCTATGGTATAGCTACCCTGAACCTGTTCCCCCTTCCCTCATGGAGCTTATCATAAGTCACTAATCAAATGTGGTTGGTTGGAAACAGGAAAATGGTTTTCAGAGTGTGGCACATTGAACAATACTGCTGCAAGAAGAAGAAAATTTCCAAATATACATTTTTTTAAAAAATGGGGAAGGCCTTTTATCCAATATATATTTCTACAATTTACCAAGTTGAGACATGATATATAACAGACTGGTAAAAGAACTTTTTTTAAAGGCAGAAATTGGGCATGCATATATTATACATTTCTAACCTTAAGAGGCTATAATTTTAAACACACATATTCAATCTTTTTGTTCCGAATAGGTGGAAGCCATTTATTAGGAGTTGCTATTGCTATGACAAAAAACTGGATATTTTTTTTTTAAAAAAAAAAACCTTAACTGAGCAATTCTTCAGGACGATTTGCTGGTGTGCTCATTTTTCACACAATGCTATTTCCCATTGTTTATTATATAATAAACAATCTATACCTTAAAGTCATCTGGAAATATATAGCAACCATACCTCTAATATTATCAGTAAGCATCAATGATAAGGAAAAAAGCATTTCCCACTCACTCCCCTCCATTATAACGCACTAACACAAAACTTAGTATTCAAAAAGAAAGAATTGTTATTTTTCATTTTGGTGATACTACAATACCACAACTCAGTTAGGAGAGTCCTATGATGCCAGGTGATGTTCTTTAGTATGATGGATGGATCTTGATTGTCACACTCATTCCTGGCGGTGGTGCTTCTTGCCAAGTCCGCACTCATTAGCTATTAAGAGTGACATCCAGAGCAGGACTGGATACGCAGGTGCATTTTCAGTGCTCTGCTGAAATCAGGTGCCAAAATGTGTCTGCTTACTACATGCTGTTTCTGTAGAAGTCCATGAGGTCCATAACAACCACTGTAGCTAAATTTTGAAATTTCCCTTTAGGACATTTTCCTAAACATAGTTTGCTCTTGTCAGCACAGGTAGCCCTCCCTTAGTGACTGTCTCAGACAGCAACTGTTTTAAGTTACAATGCTGAAAAAGTAATTTGTGAAGAATGACCTTATGACTTATGACCTTTGCATCATCTCTCTCATGCTCTTTGCCATTGCAGTCTGTTAGTGTGAGTGTGTGTGTGTGAGAGAGAGAAAAATTATCTTCTCTCCTTTATGGGTAGCTTATGTCTTTCTCAATTTTCTAACAGACGCCTGGGAGTTTGAAGGCTTTGTCCAGCATTTTAGCACTTCATTGATGTTGTTCCAGGGATCTGTTAGAGCCATTCTTCCATCTTAGGAGCCACAGCCCGAGTTCTCCACTTTGGTCTTTATTTTCCGCATCCTCTCTAGTTCCTCCTTCAGGCCCTGGTATTTCTGCAGATTCTCATATTCCTTGGCTAGACCAAAGTGTTATCTAGATTCGGGAAACCTAGGCGGGAAGAGATTGCTTGGATCTCTGTAGGAAGGGATTATCATGCTCTATAAATCAAACTCTCCAACTAATGGAGTCCTTCAAAATCTTATCTTTCACATTACAATATTTGTTAGGATGCTAGCTTTTACCAATGAATGCATTCTAGCATCCTACAATTATTTGTAATGGAGGTTCCCTAAAAGTCCTCAATGTTGTTGAACTTCTGAGGCAGCTCAGAATGGGAAGTCATCTAAGCAAATTTTCACAACAGGGCTTTCTTCTAAGATGAATAAACAGTTGGCTTGGTCAAGACCATTGTCCCTCCCCTCATAACAATCCAAGTAGAAATGTGTTTCATAACCAGCTTGGTCTCTGATAAAGATATCCCCTTTATCCTTCAGTGGCCCAGCTGCTTCCTTGTGTAAGGTTCTTGCATTGCCTTATTCAAGTCCTGCATTGCCGAATCTTTTGTATTTGCAGAAACAAATACGCTGTTATTGTGGGGGATTTGAAATGTAGGTTTTGAAGCCTTTCTTAATTTTTCTTTAAACCTGCTGGAATCAGATGGTGGCTTACAGTTAAAACTAGTTTGTGGTCTTTCTTGTGCTTCCTGATTTGATGATTAACGATTAACCCAAGCAAAAACACCAGCTGGAATGCTCCTGTTTGGTATCAAAACACTGGGCGATAAACACACATGAAAAAACATTGGCTGTTTTATGTACAGAATTTAAGGTTATGCTAGGCAGCATTGACATGAATGAAGGACTGAGAGGTTGCCAAGTATGTTGTCTTCAGATAAGGGCTGCAGCATGAGACCCGAGAAATGCATAGCATAAAAGTGTAGGGTTGTTGTTGTTTTTTTTACAGCCATAATACACTGTGTCCCTGCACTTTTGGGGGATACTGTACCCATCCCACACATCAATATGGGCTGAACTATACAAATCTACTAGCCACGGCAGGGAAGAGTGACATCACTCTTGCGAGGACGGTTAAGATTATGCATTAAAAACCATGTCAAATCCTTTCTATACGAATGCTAACTGTTGGTATTGTTATTTGAAGACCTGTCTCTGGTGGAGTTGCACCAATTGGGCTAGTGGTGGTGACACAGTTCTATTTCATTGGCAATGCAAGTGTGGGGAAGGGAATGGGGCTATCCCCAGGAAGGGTTTCCTTTAAACCCCTTCGCTTGTTTACAAAGCAAGAGAAGAAAAAGAGCACAAAAGCGAGAAAGAAGCAATCACAGGCGGGCAGAACAGGAGCCTGGTGTGTAAAAAAACAAATGACAAGTGTTTCTTCCAACAAAGAATAAAGGCAATTCCCAGCCAACGGGGCCCACAGAGCAGTCTTTGTCTGCAGAGACTCAGGTGCCCCCGCACCATGTGGCTTGCAGCAAGAGGCAGCAGAAGCTTCCCAAGAACTCAGCGCAGGAGGGGGTGGCCGAGCAGACAATCCAAAAAGGAGTTCAGCTAAGGGAAGAAAGTAGAGTAACCAAGATTGCCTAAACTAATTCCATTTTCCAAGCCCCAGTTATGATTAAAGGCAGGGGTGAAATGCTCCCGGATCGGACTGGATCGCCCAATCCGGTAGCAATCTTGGCGAAGTGTAGCTCCGCCCACCCAGCCAGGGGTCACTACTTCCTGGTTGTAAACAGGAAGTAATGTGTTTTTTACCTTCTGTGCATGTGCAGAAGGTTTTGTGCATGTGCAGAAGGTCTGCGTGTACCTGTGACGCGAGCAAAGCAAATGCATGCACGTGGCACATGCACTTCCAAACCAGTAAGGAAGGTAAGTAGATTTCATCCCTGCTTAAAGGTAAATGTTCAGTAACTTAGTAGAGAATCTTTTCTGCAATATGGTTTATATTATTATTCTATAACAATAGCAATATTTATTGCTTATAAAACATCAGCATCTTTCACGGCTCTGAACACTTATGTAAATGGTTTGGGATATTCCCATGCTCTTCCCCATCCTTGTACCGCCAGTGAAATGGAACCACATTACAGTTAATGCAACCCCAATGAAAACCACGCACAAGCTCTTCAAACAAGAGAAGTAATATTTTGCAGGCTTATGTTCAACATAATTTTTAATGCATGATCTTAAACACCCCACAAGAGCTGTATCAACCTTCCCTAGCTGGTTAAGGATGGCAAAAGCTGTAACTTCAGCACATCTGAAGCACGCATCTTGCTGGGGTGGGGAATATTAAACTACATCTCTGCCTGATTGAAAACCAAAAGAAGGGTGATGCAAAAGGGAGCAAGAATTGGAAACTTCTCTTCCTAGCAGAGAAGAAAGAAGCATTTGTAACACCTCAAGTTGATAGTACCGGTAAGTATCTCTCCTCCCTGATTTCTCGAGAGGCAAGAGACACAGGCTCCCATTACCTGCCAAGGGATAAAAGCCAAAGTGAGAGTTCTTTCTGCTCTCAACTCCCCGGACAATGCAAAGGGAATAAAGAAATAGCAAACAGAATGATTGGTTAATGCATGAAACACAGAATCCTGCTTAAAGATCTTTTAGTCTGGCTCTGCTATGGCGGTTCAATTCAATTCAAAATTCAATTCAAAACTTTATTATCAGCGCACAACATATGTACAATGAGATTGGTTGAGCTTCCTCAGTGTACTCCCCCCAACAACACAAAACAACTCACAGTGAAGATAGAAAATCCCTAACCCAATAAATCATATTAACAAACACCCAGTCTTATTGCACCAGTGTGAACATGTTACACATTGCACCGGCCCTGCAAGTCCATCATACTATGTAGTTATGATGTTATTTCACATTCAGGAGTCTTGATAGCCCACGGTTTATCTCTTGTGGACTTCGTATCCCATACTAAAACAGTTTTTCATAACTATTCCAGTTGAAATTGCTTGACTTACAGTTATACAAGGAGGAAGAGACATTTCCTCTCCACCCCCCAAAAAAATTATTGGAGCAAATCTCCAATTATATGCATGATGGCTGAAGAAGACGATGAGAATGAAATTCTGTGAGCAACAGATGAAGGCAGCATGGAGGCTGTGAGGGCAGTCAGTCAATCAGGCCCGAATAATCCCTTCATTTTCCCAGCAATTGCTTTTGAGCTAGACAACGTTAAAGTAGAGAAGCACCACATTCCCGTCCAAATAGCCCTATAGGACAAAGTTCTACAGGCAGAAGAGGGTGACTTTACCTTTACTCTTTTAGATTTTCCACTGTGCCCAAAGGTAATCCTATCTGCAGATGGTGGATTATGATGATGCATTTAGAATACAGGTCAACTCAAGGGAATCTCGTTAAAAGGCTTCGCTGTGTTCCCCATCTGTCATTCTCTTTGCCCATTGGAGTCTGTCTTCTCTCTGTGATGAAAGAAATAATCATTGGTCAGCTAGAAGCTGTGGACTCAAATAAACAAAGTATATCAGGAGTTTCTTTGTATTGGACAAGGCCACCTGGCTCAGGTGGCCAAGTATGGAAATGGTAGCATTATATGATTTTAGGAAAACCTAAGGAAACAAAATACCCCAGGTGTGATCCTTTTGGAAATTACCTATAGTGGAGACTTTGGTATGCAAAATATGTTACTTCTGCATTACAAGATGGAAGCAATCAAAGAAAGATGCAGACACATCTCAGCATTCAGCTCCAATTCATGATCCTTTCTAATTTATTTATTTAGTAAACAAATTTATATGGTCACCCAGCAGACACAGAAGCGATTCCAGGTAGCTTACGTTAAAAATCCACAACATAAAAACTCATAAAAATTCCTTCCGACACCCCCGCCCCCATGGCAGCAGCAATACAACATTAAGATATAATATTATTAACGTCCCCATCCACTGGACATTTCAACACAGATTGCTGGATGTAAATATGAATTTAGATTTCCCACATTTTATATCAGTGATGGCGAACCTATGGCACGCATGCCGGAAGTGGCACGCAGAGCCATTTCTCCAGACATGCCAGCTGTCACCTGTTGCTGTTCCAGGTTCCAGGGCCCACATGCATGCCGGTCACCTGGTCTTCCGGTCTCTGGCATGCATGTGTGTGCTGGCCAGCTGGTCTTTGTGTGTGTGGGAGCACCAGAAACCGGAAGGGCAGCTCCCTGACATGCATAACCGCACCAGGAAGCTGAGCTTCTGGTTTCTGGCATTTGCATGCGTGCCAGCTAGATGGTCTTCGTGGGTGGGAGCACTGGAAATTGGAAGAGCAGCTCCCTGGTGTGCATGTGCGTGCCAGGTCTTCATGCTGAGGAACTGCTCTTCTGGTTTCCGGTGCTCCCGCATATGCATGCCAGGGTGCTGTTCTTCCAATTTCTGGCGCTCCCCCCCCTCCCACCACGCGCATGCGCTCCCGTTTCGGCACTCAGTGCCGAAAAGGTTTGCCAACACTGTTTTACGAGACCGCCTTCTGCCACCAATAGCCTCCCACCGGCCAGTACGCTCGCACAGAGTGGGCCTCCTCAGGGTGCCGTCCGCCAGACAATGTCGGCTGGCGATCCCCAGGGGGAGAGCCTTCTCTGCCCACCCTCTGGAACAACCTTCCCCCAGAGTTGCATACAATAACAGACCTCCGGATTTTTCGGCGGGCCCTGAAAACCTATTTATTTCAACTAGCTGGGCTGGCTTGAGTTAAATTTTAAATTGATTTTAAATTGGGTTGTTTTAATTTACGGCCAAATATTTAATTATTTTAATACTGTTTTTAAATTTTGTATGCTCTGTTTTTACCTTGGCTGTGCACCGCCCTGAGTCCTATTTGGAGAAGGGCGGTATAGAAATTTAATTAATAAATAAATAAATAAATAAAGAAAGAAAGAAATAAATATCCAGTAGTCTACAGCAACATAGGCTTTTAAAGAAAACTTCTGAAAGTGATAATGTTTTTTGTTATTTCAAGGAAGACCCATAGATAGAATTTTTAAAATTACTTGCCACCGCTGAAATAAATATTCCTATTTTATTGGTTATCATGCCTACCGAAAGGTAGCCAAGCTCTTAAAAAATTGAAGAGAATTAATGAATGGTTTCTTATGCCAAACATTCTGTTCTCCCATTAAGCAACCAGAGATACTGGGAACTCCATTAGCAGGCTGGGAGGTCAGTAGCCCCCTCATGAAGGTTTGCTTTTTTAAGATAGTCCAAGTAACTGAATTAAATTACTATTACGGTAACTTTTGGATGAAAATGTATTTCCTCTTTTTAGTTCCTTAGACTAAAAGGACTATGAATATCAACTCTTACAGCAGAGTTACATCAACTCTAAAATTCTTCCAAGGACACCTGATAGAACATCATGTAAAGTTCTCGCGACTGGAACAAGGAAGCCTAGAATGGATATGGAGGCTGAAACATTTAGGCACTGTCTCAAATGCCAATAAAAAAAAAAAAAGACCCATCTCCTACTCAAGCACACAAATGCCAAAGGGAGCTCATTATACTCTAAGGCTACTAATAGCAATGAGGTTACTAGTAGTCGCTCTGGCTTGCTACGCCACTGTTTCTATGGCTGCAGCATCTCTAGGGTTGCCGTGTTTTTCTGGCAAGACTTGTATGTCTTTCTGATTTATGAGCAAAGGTTCGGCAAGCTTTCCATAGAAGGGTTGCAATACTTGAAATATTCAGCCCCTGACGGGATGAGTGTAGAGAAACCCTCTTAGAAAATCATGGGACATCTCTACAATGAAGCTGTTGAAGTTCAATCTGATGTCTATAAAGTGAGGAATATAAAGGGCTGACTGCTGGATAAGTAAACAGAGTACCGTAATCATCCTCCCTTCAGCAAGAGATAGCACCTCCCAAAGTAAAGCTATTTTAGATTGCAGAACTCTTTGTGAATGCTATTCCTCATAAATTATCCATTTCACCATGTTGACAAGAGTTTTCTTTCAAAGAAAAAGAAT
The DNA here is from genome assembly GCA_022577455.1 of Arizona elegans. NCBI lineage: Eukaryota > Metazoa > Chordata > Lepidosauria > Squamata > Colubridae > Arizona > Arizona elegans. The sequence continues at coordinate 101,067,239 of JAKOOJ010000001.1, forward strand.
GAACGCCTCTGTATCCCAGGGACAGCTATGATGCCTCATTAGTGTACAGCTAATCAAAGACAGAGGTGTGCTAATTTTTCTTAATGATCACTTCTCCCCAAGTAAAACAAGACAGCCCAGTGGTGATTTTGTTACCTTTAAAAATCCTTTCTCCACCTGACAAAACCACATGCGCATAAGCAAACATATTATATACAAAGATGCTCTGGAACCATGAAATTTGAATGGCTGCAGCCATATTGTAGATAAATTGATACAAATATAGGCCTTAATATATGAAAGTCTTATTCATGGGTTTTAGAAACCTCATGTTACCATTCCATCTCTTAAAAACAAATAACACTGTAGTTAAACACATGGAGAAATAATCTCCATTAGCCATTCTTGCTCTTGTTTAGGGGCACAGCTAGATTGAGAAATGTTAATGGAATATGTGGGAGTAGGAATACAGATGAGAAGCCAAACTTCAAACAACCATGTTTATTGCAGACAATGACTTAGTAAAACCAACATGCAATTTCTGGGTGATAGCCCCTTTTAAAGAAAACTATCAGCCTTTAACCAATAACATTAAAATATGTCCCACACCTGCGTGGCAGAAGAAAAGCCTCTGCTCCCGCCTGCGCAGACGTAACACCCCTTCCCCCTTCCTCAGGGAAACTTCGTATATCACAAACATAATCATCCAGATACATTGGTCTACGGTGGCTTCGCGTTGACTGGCAGCTCTCCTGTATTTCTGGCGGGCCCTCACACATTGACTGCATTCTCGATGATTCTTTAACTACATCAGATGGCTTACAAATACTCTCTGCCCCCCCCCCCCCGAACATATCCCTCAGTTGGAGATGGGGAAAAACGAGATGAGTTCCGTGACACTGGACCCTCAATAACAAGTATTTCATTCTGCACTGGCCTCAGCCCTACAGATACCCTTTCACTGCGTTGTTGTCCCTCTCGCTCTTCTGGATTCCCACCCCAGTTTATTTCTTCCAGCTCCCTAACAGCTGTCCCCCTCACTCGGCTCCGAAGCTGATCAATATGTTGGCGCCACAGGCGCCCATCCTCGAGCTCCACTCGGTACAAACGGGAACCCGTAACATCTGTAATCAGTGCCGGCACCCATATGGGTTGACCAGTATAATTTTGGGCGTATACTAGATCACCTTGCTCAAAGGTCCCGACCCTACTTTCCCAGTCTGTGAGGGGTTCGGTCGAATAATCGGGGTGTATTCTATCTAAATTTGTTCTCAGCCGGCGATCCATAAGTAATTTGACTGGGCTCTTTCCGGTGGCTACACAGGGAGTGATGTGTTGGTTGAACAAATACTTACCAAGTTTCTCCTGATAGACCCCTGGACCCATTCGAGTCAAGGCCTCTTTCGTTGTTTGCACCATTCACTCCGCCTGCCCGTTACTCGTGGGGTGAAATGGCGCGACCAGGGCGTGATGTATTCCTTGGTTTACTAGGAATACCTTGAATGCCGTTGCTGTAAATTGCGGCCCATTGTCCGATACCAACACATCCGGCAACCCATGTGTCACAAACATTTTGTTTAATACTCTCAGAACAGTGTCCATCATGGTTGACCTCATTGTGGCTATCTCCAGCCATTTGAAATAGGCATCAACAACAATTAAGAAGGACAAGGCCTTTATCGGCCCTGCAAAATTGAGATGTATTCTAGACCAGGGGCCTTTCGGTGTTTCCCAGTCCTGTGGTGGTGCTGCAGGAGTTGCGGGTCTCAATTCCTGGCATGCTTGACACTACACCACCCACTCCACAATATCTCTATCTATATTTGGCCACCACAGATAACTACGGGCCAACGCCTTCATCCTTACAATTCTGGGGTGGCCTTCGTGTAGAGTCTCTAATAATGATTTCCTTAGCCTTGAGGGTATCACTACCTGATTCCCCCACAATAGGCAACCCTTCTGCACTGAAAGTTCATATTGCCTTGCCTGGAATGGCTTAAACTCTACACTCCCTGTCTCTTTAGGCCATCTCCTCCACACCCAGTTTAACACTTGCATGATCGTTCGATCTTTTCTTGACTGGGTTGCCACTTCTGCGACCATAACAAGAACAGACAGCATGGTCTCAATCAGCAGTACTGATGCTGCTGGAGCTGGATCCTCCACTAGATTAGGTAGCAGACATCGACTTAGGCCGTCAGCATGGCCCAGTTCTATGCCAGGTCGATGTATAAGTCGATAACTATATGCTGCTAAGAACTCTGTCCAATGCGTCATTCTTGGGGACAGGACCTGCAGTGTTTGCTGGTCCCTCATGATTAGTCCCAAAAGTGGCTTATGATCTGTCACTAAATCAAATCTCCTTCCATAAACATTGTTAAGGATATTGTTCTGTTAACCAACCAGCAGAGTGTAGAGCACAGGAAAACGATGCTGAGAGCGATGAATAAAATACATACAAACTGGTTTATCAATGTTTTACTTTGTAGTGAAAAACAATCTCATAGTCTTTAATCAATCCAAGTCTTTGCCAGTCAAATCAGTCCAGTGATACAAAAGTCTTCTTACCATACAAAACAGCAGTAGGTAATAAATAGCAGCACATACACACTGGTAACAGATCACGATGGTAGCATATCCACACACGATGATAGCATCTCCACACACGATGGTAGCATATCATCAATGACTACATTTCAGCTCCCTTCTTAAATACAGTTACAACAGAGCTTATCCAATCAGGATACAATGACTCAGCATTACAATGACTCAGCAGTACTACTTAAAGCCATAGAATACATATTCATGTTAAAGTCATAGAACATATATTGTCTGGACAATCTGTTAGACATACACATCCTAACAAACATACTCATGAAATTTCTTAATTCCAGCCACCACTGCCAATGCCTCTTTATCAAGTTGGCTGTAGTTTCTCTCGGCAGATGATAATGTCCTGGGGAAAAAAGCTATTGGAGCCTCACAGTTGTCTGGAAGGCGATGACTCCAAACAGGGATGCATCACACTAATGGCAGACATTCATTAAACTGAACTAAGACGCTATCCAAGGAAATTAATCTCTTTACCCCCACAAATGCAGCTGCTTCTCTGCGCCCCCATACCCACAGCACCTTTTCCCCCAATAATCAATGTAGTGGTTCAGCGACAAATGCCTTTTGTCGCAAAAACACACTATAGAAATTGAGGAGCCCTAAAAATGCCTGGAGTTCCATCTTATTCCTTGGTGTTGGCACAGCCTGTATTGCTTGTACTTTCTCCTTGGTGGGTGCAATCCGGATGCATCGACCAGGTATCCCAGGAATTTGACTTGATTTACTGCTACTTTACACTTTTCTTCCTTTACCTTTAGTCCAGCCTCTTGAAATCTTTGTAGCCCTAGTTGTAGTCATTCAAATAATTCCGTTTTATTGGTAGTGGAGATGAGCACATCATCAAAATAGGGCACAACCCCAGGGATGCCATATAACAAATGTTCCATCAGGCTTTGAAACAACCCTGGGGCCACGCTCACCCCAAACTGTAGGTGGCGACAACGGAACGCCCCCCAATGCGTTATGATTGTTTGGGCTTCGGCAGTGGTGTCATCTACAGGGAGCTGCTGATACGCTTGAGCAAGATCTAACTTTGCGAAGATCATACCCCCCCCCCAACGAATGTAACAAGTGCTGCACCACTGGTAACGGATAAGCATTATGTTGAAGAGCCCTATTCAACATACATTTATAATCCGCACAAATTCGGACCGACCCGTCTGGTTTCACTGGCATCACGATAGGGGTCCCCCACTTGGCATGGTCCACCGGTTTCAATACACCTTGCTGAATCAATTTGTCTATTGTTCGTCAACTTTGGGCTTTAGTGCAAATGGCACCCTCCTCGGTTTCATTCTTATTGGTGCCACCTTGGAGTCCAAACTGAAGGATATCGGGGTACCCCTATATTCTCCCAACTTTCCGTCAAACACATCGGCGAACTCTTTACTCAACTCTCCGATGGTTTCTCCCTGGTAATCTCTAACCTCAATGCTGCAAACAAATCCAGTCCCAGGAAGTTAGGCAGTGCACCTTCAACAACAACCAATTTAAGTGGCCCGGAGAAGTCTTTATATTCTACATGGAACATTCCGCTACCCTTAAAGGGGATGTTATTTCCTTGATAATCTCTCAAATGAATACGACTACGTATAAGCTTCCACTCAGCTCCGTGTGGCACCAATTTCTGTAGAGTCTGCCAGGATACAATTGTTGTTGCCGATTCTGTATCCACTTCCATCCAGCAGGGAGATCCCACAATAATGTAAATTTTACTACTTCCCGGAATCCTGGTTTGATTGCTCACCCTCTCTGAATAAAAAGCATCCATATTAATAGTAAAACATTCGTCCTCTGGGATTCTTAACCTCAATGGGCCATGCTTCCCCCCCACCCATTTTGAATTGAAGTCTGTCCAGTTGGGGGGGGCAAGCAACACGGCGCGGCAAACTTGTGCTAAGTAACCCTTCTTCCCATACCATCTACAAATGGTGTTTTTATGGTGACACATAGCTCTTGGATGGTTTCCGCCGCACCCTATACATGAGGAGAACAACTTTCAATCCTCTGTCCATCTACGCTTGCTAGCCACTCTCAACTGATGGACATCATCATGATTATTTCCCTCATCTTCAGTGTCCTCCCGTAATTCCACCTCTCCCCGATGGACGGTTTCCCCCCTTCCAGCCGCCAGGGGGTTGCCCAACTTCTGTATCTCTTCCATCAATCTATTCGATGATTCAGTGGCTTGCGCCTCCTCTACTGCTGTCTGTAGCATTAATGTTGGTGTCACCAATAATCGCCTCTGTAACCGAACATCCAGAACCCCACAGACCAATCTGTCTCGAAGGGCTTCATCTAAGTTGCTAAATTCACAATAGGTAGCTGCTTTCCTGAGGGCTGCCATATAACAACTAAGAGACTCACCCTCCGCCTGGTCCCTATGGTAAAAAGCATGTCTTCTAGCAATACAAGATGGTCGAGGAGCATAATGTTCCCTCAATTTGCTTAATAATATGTCCCAAGGAACTGTCTGTAGGGGTTAGGGCGCAATGAGGGTCCTCGCTGTCTCAAACACTTCTTTTCCTCAAATACTCAAAAAAGTGCTCGTTTACGATTGTCTGTGATATTTGTATAGTCATTAGCTTCCAATATACAGTCAAAAACGATTAGATAAGAATCCCACGTCTGTGTTTCAGGATCAAACGGAACAAACTGTAGTGAGTTAGCCATTCTCTTTCCAAAACAAACAGTCTCCACTCACGCGTGCCTCTTTTATCTCTACGTTGGCTCAGGGCCCAGCAATCCCACCTTCGTCGCCAATGGAATGTGTGGGAGTAGGAATATAGATGAGAAGCCAAACTTCAAACAGCCATGTTTATTGCAGACAATGACTCAGTAAAACCAACATGCAATTTCCAGCTGATAGCCCCTTTTAAAGGGGCTATTAGCCTTTAACCAATAACATTAAAATATGTCCCACACCTGCGTGGCAGAAGAAAAGTCTCTGCTCATGCCTGCGCGGACATAACAGTTAACACTGTCCTAGCAACAACTTTTCTCTGTAAGCTACAGACAAAACTGTGTGTTTTCCCCCCATAGACACAGACTAAATAGTTCTGTTTTTTTTTACTTTCTTTCTGATTACATGCCTGAAGTTTTCGGTCCATGCTGTGATTAAATGACAAAGGCCATTCCTCTTCAAGTGACTTAGATTTTCCAGAGTCATTCACCCATTGTATGAATAAAGTTTCTGTCATCTTGCAATGACTGAGTGACTCTAGAAGATGCTGCAAGTCACTGGTGGAGCTTCTTCTGGTCAGGTGAATGAGAACATGCCTATAGCAAGCAGCCTAGCTGTGGAGGGGGGGAGGTTTACAGATTTGTTTTGAACCCAAACAATTCTTTGCTTAACCTGTATTGCAGTGTTTCTCAACCTTGGCGACTTTAAGATGTATGGACTTCAGCTCCCAGAACAGGAGTTAGTTCACACATCTTAAAGATGTTGAGATTGAAAAACTGTGCTCCTTTAAGTTAATATTGTTTTATAAATATGCTGGTTCTGGGTGAAATGTCTTTGGGAAGCCTCCATCTCCTTGACACAGTCACCACTGCTCATTCACATGTCCTCTGCCCCTGGGCAAAATTGGCTCAAGGACTCAGAAAAAAAGCAGAATCAGCAAGAAGAAGCAGTCGAGATTGAAAGACCAGGGGATACCGGTAGAATAAGGACCTTGTCACGTATGGGTAAGGGAAGAGCCCCTTGATATTGGCCCCTAATGGTCATCCTATGCAGGTGGTTTGAGAAGAGCCAGATAGTTAATTTGGTTCAAAAGCAGTGGTGAAATCCAAATGTTTTTACTACCGATTCTGTGGGTGTGGCTTGTTGGGTGTGGTGTGGTGTGCTGTGATGTGGCTTGGTGGGCGTGGCTTGGTGGCCATGGCAGGGGAAGGATACTGCAAAATCTCCATTCCCACCCCACTCCAGGGGAAGGATACTGCAAAATCCCCATTCCCACTCCACTCCTGGGGGAAGGATATTGCAAAATCTCCATTCCCACCCCCCTCTGGGGCCAGCCAGAGGTGATATTTGCCGGTTCTCCGAACTACTCAAAATTTCCGCTACCAGTTCTCCAGAACCTGTCAGAACCTGCTGGATTTCATCCCTGTTCAAAAGCTATCAGAAGGGTGAAACCTAGATAGGGCTTTCTTTGTCTTTGCTAAATGAATGGAACCTTGCTAATTTTTTGGAATTTTCCCTCCCATGCATTCTATTTTCTAACAACATTTTTCATCTGTTGCCATCTTGAGAGGCATTTTACCTGAACAATAGAAACTTTAATATGAAAAGAATAAATTTTAGCAGAAAGATAGAAATTTTAATACGAAAACAGTATACAAGAAGCAGCTAGGTTAAAGTTTCTTGTTTTTAAAACACTGCACTCTTTGCTCCATTCTCTTCTTTCTATTCACTTTTTTGATGCTTAAATAGAGAATGATTACTTCTGTTTTTGAGTCCTCATTTTCTCTCTTACTTGACTCTTTTCTCTGGAACAGAGGATTTGGCAATTGTTTAAAGAACATTTGGAAACAAACATTTGCCTTCCTTTTCTCTTTCTTCCTTTTGTGAATGGATTCCTTTTATTTATTTATTTTTAACATCTCTGTTGCATTAAATAAACAAGTCTGTTTGGATCTATTTAGAAGCATCAGAAGAAACTCCTCCTTTTGAAATGAAAGAACCTAGCCTAGATAATATTTCATGATCCTCAACTTACTTAATAAGTCATGCTTACATTTTTTCTGGATGTGAAAGCCTGTTATGAAACCAGATTAATTCTTTCTGCTGTGAATCATAATGAATTTCTTTATATAGTATGCTTAATATACTATACAGAAACCAAAGGATTTCTTCAACTTGTTGCACATGGAAATTAAAAAAATAGTCTTTATCTCTTGGGTCAGATCTCAAAATTGAGATCCAATGCCTTTCAGATTATCCGTAAGAGAACCACATTCCACTATTCACTGCTATTCTACGCCAAAAACAGAGCAAAGGAGAACTGCCTAGAAATGCATCTCACATTATGAACCTGTGTTCTTCTTCGGTTTGAGTTCTAGCCATCTCTCCTCTTCCAGCAATAATTATGTAGTTCCCAGCAAAATCCATGAGACTGACAGTATTGGAATATTCACATTTATGGTAGAATGACGGTAACACAAATTTTCCTCCACTCATCTTCCAAGGCTGCCAGCTGATAGTCAGCAAAGTAATATTCCAAACTTTGAAGCCCACCAGGGAACCTTGTAGGATATAGCTTGCCAACATTATGACCTCTATGGCTCTTGGCAATTTTTCCAGCAAGCCTGCCAACCTTTTGGTTCACGAAGCTCAAGTGCAAAAGAATCCAAGTCCAGTTTGCATATTGGTGTAGTGTTGCAGCTAGAGTGTTAGACTAGATCCAAGGAGACATAAATTTAAGGCCATGGAAACTCACTGGATAACTTGGGGCCAGCCAGTCTTTTAGTCCATCATCATCCGGTTGTTACTGTGTGGAAAAATAAGAGGAAGGAATGTTACGTATTCTATTATATATTCCTTAAGGAACACTACATTCCCTCTTCTAATTTTTCCACCCTGTAAGACCTCAAGGGCATAACTCTAAAAAATATGGAAGAGAAAAATAATGGTCCACTGCTGATCGTGCCATTGAGCACATGCACTCAAGAAAGGAAACCAACAGTTTCATATCCTATTTGGGCATCCTTTTCTTTACATGGTGTTAGATCGTGGGAGTCAATGAAGAGGCAGGAGGACAGACAGTAACTTCAGCTCATTATTTAAGTAAGTGACTACTGCAAAGGCTTAGCTGGCAACACTCCCTTTTAAAGGGAGCAGTCCCACTGATTCAGCCACTGACAACGCTTTACATTTCCCTCCGTTTGAATCCACCAATCAGTGGTGGGCATGCAAATGTCCAGCTAAACCCGGACCTGAGTGAAGCCTACATCCCTGGCTTCTCTTGCTATTTGCATATGTAACACATGGCCACTGCATTCTGCCAAAAGTTGTTTCTTTTACGGACCAGTAATAGATGTCAATGTGGAAATCTTAGGGACAGGTACTTGAGTACAGAGTCTGAAATATCACCACAACTGATTTGTTAGGCCACTTATTTTACCCTTCTAAGCCATTTATCTGATGTGCTCAGTCTGACCTGCATGGATAATATTCAATTTTGTAAACTTCCAGAATTCTGTTACAATATGAGAAGGCAAGCACCACAAGGTCTCCTAGGGAGTTGAATTATAGCTAAGCAACTATTTGGACCCGGGTCTCCCTTATCCGTGAGCCAATTATCTTGAATGGCTCAATGAAGGCCAGCTTGTTTGTTGAACTAGAGAACATTGGTTACTGTAGTTAGGTTTTAATCATACTTTCAGCTATGCATGCCGCTCTCTTATTTTCAGTGTCATGCCATTATCTCTAATGGATAATAATGATCTCAGGGATTGAGGAATTCCCAGTTGAAGTTGGAATCCATCAGACTCCAGCTGCCTCCCTTTGTATGAATGGAACAATGTTCTTTCTTTTCTGGCACTTCCTTGACAGTGCAACATGATAACACCCACTTACTCCGTGTCACCAAGAGAATGTAAAGACTTCACTGTCTAGGTGGGAAGAGATGCAGGGAAACAGTCCTAAGCAGGCAGTGCTTCCAAAGGCCCTCCTGGTTGCCACCTGTCCTTGAGCAGGAGTTGTGAGTCTAGGAGAATCCCCAGATTATGTACCAGGTCTGTCTGTGTCCTGCCCCAGGCCAAAAACACACAAATATAAACAAGGCTTGTAAACATGCACATTTGCCATATAGAGGTATGTTTTCCCTCAAAGTTCAGCAAGTTTGGCTTACAAGAATTGCACATTAAAGCAGAGTCCAGGGATCAAATCTTGTAGCAGATTTGTCACCAGGTCCAGAATCAAAGTTAGGGTTGTGAAGTTCACAAGTTAAAGCACACAGAGTAGGAGTTAATAGGTGGTTGTAATCAACAGAGAGTTTTGTGTTTGTTGCTGCATTTTAACAGAAACAGCCCCTTCGTAGGAGAAAAGTGGCATATAAATTGAACTAATAATAATAATTTAATGGGGTTGGACTCCTTCCATATAAGCAGTTGCTCAAGTCTCTTTGCAGCCCACCAAGCTCTTGTGTTGGGAAGAGGCAATATTTCTGTGCCCTCATCTTCAGAAAGCAACAGCAGCTGTGTTTGCTGGGTGCTGGTTTGTCCCATATCCTCTGCCTGCTCAGACGGCAGTCTCTGATGGCATTGGAGCTGGCTGCTTGTCATGTTTCAGAACTTCTGGAGCTGGCTCTGGAGCTGACTGCTCATCATCAATCCCTTCCTCTGACTCTGAACCCACAGTCTGGGGCAGTGCAATCCCGTTTTAAGACCAATGGTGGCAAGTCTCTGTGAACCAAATGCCCCAAACCCAGAGCCATTCCATCATGCCAGGGTTCAGTTTCAGCCCATTGCTCCCCATCCAGCCTTTAACAGCCTGCAGGCACTGCAAAAGGGAGGTCATGACATTGCTTAACTCATCATGGGCTGAGATATACAGCTGAGTATTATCTGATCCTGATGATATCTCACTTCATGGTGACAGATGACTTCCATGTAGATTACTTCATCCAGTGACTTCATGTGGATGTTAAATAGAAGCGAAGAAAGTACTGACCCCTCTGCAGGAGGGACACAGATCTAAAACATGTGCTCACATTCCCTAGGATTCTGTCCACTCCCTCAAGAGCAACGGGATTAAACTGTTCCTGGATAACTGGACAAACAGCTGCCCAAGATACCTCCAATGGACCAGCAACCATGTCAACATCTAACGAGTAACAAATCTGGGCAACCTTGTTTTCCAAAAAAAATCAGCAAATGCCTCAGCGTGTTCCTGCAGGTAGACCTCTGTATTTTCTTCCCTTAGAAATAAGTGGGTCATCTTAAAGAAGGCTGCTGGGCAATTATTTGAAGACACAATTAGTGTGGGGAAGTATTTGCAATTTGGCACCTGAATTGCCAAGAGGTAGGCTTCAATAACATCTCTTACCCATATTTGGTCAAATTCATTCTTCGTTTATCCACCAGCGGTGCTTTAGATATTTCATCCATCTCAATTCCTCTGTATTCTGCATTTGCATAACCCTATCCAAAGCCACTGTCCTATTTCAGGCAGTAACTAGGGACCGAATTATGCAGCAAATCTTTGATTATAACCCCTACTCCTTCTGAAACCCATCTGTGCCCATCAGTCACTGGGGGCAGACCAATCTAATAGCTCCTGCCTCTCTCTGGCGGGGTGCAACTCTAGAGACCTTCATAGCCAAGGCACAAGTTGACCATGACAAAGGGACCAAGGATAGGCCCACCAGTTTCAGATCATATAGGCATTGCTTCAACAAGAAACACCAAATCAGGTGTGACATATATTCTTCTATATGCTATATAATATATATTCTCTTCTATTGAAGTAAGATTCTAAGCCAGGGGTGAAATCCAGCAGGTTCTGGAGAACCGGTAGCGAACATTTTGAGCAGTTCGGAGAACTGATAGCAGAAATTTTGAGTAGTTCAGAGAACTGGCAAATACTACCTCTGGCTGGCCCCAGAGTGGGGTGGGAATGGAGATTTTGCAATATCCTTCCCCCAGGAGTGGGGAGAGAATGGGGATTTTGCACCATGCCCACCAAACCATGCCCACAGAACTGGTAGTAAAAAAAAATGGATTTCATCACTGTTCTAAGCACAGACATGGGTTCATTTAGCAACTGCTTCACTTAGTGACTAAGTTGCTGATCCCAATTGTATTTGCTAAATAAGTACTGTAATGAATATCAGTGTATTTTTTCTATCTTTTCTTGATCTTTTCAGCATCATTCAATGTGGATTTTTGATCATCTCAGCTTTCTAGTTCAATGCTTGAATTTTCTCTTTAATTCTAGTAGGTTTTGGAAAAGCAATTTTGTTCTTTTGCCAATATTTTCAATTTCCTGTTTTCTTGCAAGTATTTTTGTAGTAATTTTGTCTCATCTTGTAGCATGTTGGAAATTTTGACTCAGTTATGCAATTGCCACTCTTGTTTCTCTGGTTTTTGTTTAAATATGTTTCTGCACAATTTCAGGAATTTTTCCCAATCATCTATTTTGGCCATCTTTGCTTTTTTACCTTTTGCCAAAGTTTTCCATGTTCTTCAAGTTCATTTTTTAAATGTCTTCCCATAACTTTTCTGATATTTCCCAAAGGTGCTTTTTCAAAAGGCGACTTAAGAGTTTCTTGGTTTTTTTCCTTGAAAACATTTCACTTCTCATCTGAGAAGCTTCTTGAGTTCTTGGATGAGAAGTGAAATGTTTTCAAGGAAAAAAACTGAGAAAGTTCAGTTGCCTTTTAAAAAGCACATTTTGGACGATCATGACTTTAGGAGCCTGGTGGAGCAGTGGACTAAAGTGCTGTTAAATAGCACTTAGCTGCCAACTGCCTGCAATTACTGCAAGTTCGAATCTCACCAGGCTCAAGGCTGACTCAGCCTTCCATCCTTCCGAGGTAGGTAAAATGAGGACCTGGATTGTGGGGGCAATAAGATGACTTTGTATAAAAAAGAACACCACTTAGGTGGGCCCAAAAGCCCTACTAAGCAGGTATATACAAAAGTATGAAGGCTATTGCTTAATGCATTGTAAGCCGCCCTGAGTCTCCAGAGAAGGGCGGCATATAAATCGAACCAATAAATAAATAATAAATAAATGACTTGGATGACTGAGAATCTTGATAGGATTCCTTCTTATACTTGTTAGTATCCAATGCAGCAAATTTATAGAGTCTTTAAATTCTGTGGGTATATTTTAAAGATCATATTCATGACTGGTTTGTTCTAATGCAACTTTAGTCTGATTTGCATATTAATAGTTGATTATCTGTACCAGTCTGCTCCAGATTTGTCTTTGTGAATGTTATTGAGCTTTAATGTTATTGAGCTTTTCCATTGTTGACTTCCACAGATATAATCAATTTGATTTTTATACAGTACATTGGGCAAAGTCCATGTGTACAGTGAATGCTTATACAGCTGGAAGGTGTTAGAAATAAATGGTCTGTTAGTTTTGCAGCATTCAGTCAAATATTCTCCACTTTATTTCTATTCCTAAATTCTTTTTAATTCCCAATTTTTGTCCATAAATATTAATATATTGTATTTGCATGTTCTTTCAGTTTCAGTTTATACTGTTCATAGAATCAACTTCATCTTCTTCTGCCTCTGATGTTGGCTTATATACCGGTAGCTGAATAAAAGCAATTGCAATGGGCATTTCTCAAAACCCAGCAGAAATGTGTAAGTGTTCATTGATTACATTACATTGCATTACAGCTCTTGCAAGCTTCTCCTTGGTTATGAATGCAGCTAGAAAAGATTCTTGGGAATACCCTGGACAGTGAAGAACACACATTGATGACTCATTGACAAATCAATTCAGAGTTCTCATTCAGGGCACAAATGACCAGGCTCCAATTATCCTACTTTGGACACATTATGCAAAGGCCCAGCTCTTTTAAACAATTCTGATGCTGGGAAAGGTGGAAGGAAAGAGAGTAAAATGATAAGCAGCAAGATGGATGGACTCAGATTTAGTGGTGGTCAAATACACCATTGGGAGACATGAAAGAACAGGTTAGAGATAGACTGTAATGGAGAAAAATCTATTTATGTAGTCACCAGGAGTCAAAAACAAGTTGATGGAACATGATCAATCAATCAGGAACATGTGATTATCAGAATTGTGCCCAGTGACAATGCAATTTTGTTCAATAATGCCCAAGAAGTTAACTTGGGTGCATTCAATTTTATTCTTGGTTCTTTCGAGTTTTACTTGGTTCATGCTTCACACACTCCATGTTGGACATCTTTACTGCTTCTGATCCTCATTTTCAACTATATCAGCATTCAGATAATAAAGACTTTTGCTTCAGCTAGAGCATATATGCCAGCTTTAATCTGACACATCCAAAACATTTAAGAGTTCCCAATCCAGGTATAACGAGCTGTAAAAGTAACCTTGAGAAACAGGAAGAAGAACTGCAACTGAGACAGTGGTCAGACAAAAGACATTTGACTCTGAGGTAGAATTGTAATTTGAGAAAGTATCTCAAACTTGACCCTCCCTAATTCTCTTGATGACAAAGGGAGAGGCATGGAAGCACATTCAGATTTGCAAGATACTGTTAAGTAGTGCTAGCATTCCTAATTCTGATTTCTTAGTCTGATCTACCTCTAAGGGTTGACAGCAACTTTTGGGACAAACTATGTAGATGTGGAATACATGATATTATAGATTGTGTTTTCAACTTTCATCAATCTCCTTGTGATATTGAAAGATGACTCAAAGCACTATTGCAAACATTCATCATTAATATGGTTATGGAAGGACCTGCCAGTTTGAACCTTTTACATTGTTTCATTAAAGGATCTGAGAATGGGAGAGATCAATAGGGATTTTAAAAAACCCACAAAACAGCTTAGGCATCCTTAAATTTGAACAAAAAACATATCTGCACTATTAACCATTCATAACTATATTTATCTCATAGCACTTTCAAAACAAGCATGATTTATTGCATCCTTTATTGAATCTGGACACAAGGAATTAGGGCCAGAAAGTCTATAAATGGCACAAAGGACTAAGCTTGTTCATATATTATTAAGGTCTTATTGTGTTGAAACAGGAGCTGGGCCAGATCATTCAGAGTCTTAATGAAAAAAACAAGCAAGCAAACCAATGTAGAACCATACTGGCTGGAGAATTCTGGGAACTGAAGTCCACACATCTTAAAACTGCCAAATTTGAGAAATGCTAGTATAGTAATTAAAGGCACTACAACACTAGGAATGGGAAACCCAAGTTCTAGTCCTGCCTTAATCAGGAAAGGCAATATCCAGTCACTTCTGAAAAAGTTGTCAAGAAAACTGCCTGGACTTCTCAAGTACTTGATCAATCAATTAGAATAGCGCTGGAAGGAACCGTGCAGGGCTTCTAGTCCAATCCCTTGGCTCAAGCAGGAGACCCTGTACCCGTGATGGTGAACCTATGGCATGGGTGCCACAGGTGACACGTGGAGCCATATCGGTGGGCACGCAAGCTCAGCTTTGGCACGCATGTGTGCGCCAGCCAGCTGATTTTTGGGCCCACCAGAAGTCAGGCAACACACTGTTTCTGGCCTCCAGAGGGCCTCTGGGGGTGGTGGGGAAGGCTATTTTCACCCTCCCCAGGCTTCTAGAAAGGCTTTGGAGCCTGGGGAGAGCGAAAAACAGGCCCATCGTGCCATCGTGTGCCAAAAGTGGGGGGAGCATGGGGGGGCAGGGCGCATAGAATTATGGATGTGAGCATGTGTGCGGGTGACCCCACCGTGCTCCCCCCCCCCGCTTTTGGCATGCGATGGCAAAAAGGTTAGCCATCACTGCCCTATACCATTTCAGACGAGTGGCTATCCAGTCTCTTCTTAAAAGCCTCCAGTGATGAAGCACCTACAGCATCTGAAGGCAAGCCGTTCCACTGGTCAATTGTTCTCACTGTTAGTTAATTTCTCCTTAATTCCAGGCTGCTCCTCGTTTATTCTGGCTAAATCCACCCGAGTTAGGATTGATCCCAAAGAGAAGAGCCCTAATAGTAACATGCAACAGAAAGGGAACCCGTAGCTTCATTCCTTTCAGTCAAGAGGAAATTCTGACCTTTCACATCACCTCCCCCCACCTCCTCCTCCCCGCGAGAATAGGAGGGGTTCCCTTCCCCTCGCCGCCTGCTTTTCCACCGCTGGCAGCAATCCTAGTGCGCGCTCGCTCCCTAACCCCGGGATCGCGTTTCGTCTGGTCAATGGTGGAGGGCGGTCTCTGGTCCCGGCAAGCGCCCGCCTGTTTTGCTCCGATGCTTGCTAAACTGCCGCTCTTCATTGGGTATGCCTCTCCCGTCTCCCTATAAAGCCAGCCTGCCTGCCTGCTTGGATCCGCGGTTCATTCTGGGGCTCGTTCCACCCGCCCTCGCCAGCGGACCGGATCGTGCGGTTTTGGCCTTAGCATCCTTCCCTTCTTTTCCAGGTAATCCGGGCTGGAGAAGACTGGAGGAGGAGGAGGAGTGGCGGGTTTTTCTCCCGTTTCAGCAGCTCGAGAATCCGGGGGGAGCCGGAGCGGGGATGGCGCTGCCGCTCACGGATGTGAACGCTGCTTTGAAGTTATGAAGAAAAGGGGGTGCGACGGCGGTGGTGGGCGAGAGGGGGTGGGGGAACGCCGACCGCGTGGCCGCCCGCGCTTGGAAAAAATGATCAATGTGTGCTTAGGGGGGGAAGGGGGGCGCGCGCTTCCTTTCAAGGTTGCAAGCGAAGCTCTCCTTTCTGAGGAGACTCGACCCGGATTCGTTTGCGACTTGCTGATAGGCGCGTCTGTGAATTGCGACCGAAAGTCTCTCAGGCGAGGCTGGAGGGGACGGGCAGCTTTCACCTTAACCGCTTCCCGTCGTCGCGGCTGAGGCTACGTGGGGAATGTGGTCACCTCTGAAACGTGGGTGGCAGCTCGGACTATGCCAGCTGTTGGGGGCAGGGAAAAGGGAGGGGGGAGAATCGGTCAAGATGCCTGCGGGGGACCCTTGTTTCGCTTCAACTCCGCCTCCGGAGCTCCCGCTCTACTTCCCGCCGCTACGCCGGGAAAATAAAGGCGCCAAATTCCATCTGGGAAAGGATGGATAAAGGCTACGATCTCTGTCCTGACCTGACTAGGATCCTGCTTACCAGTACTTCGCCGTAGAAAGATCCCCGGCAAGAAACCCATCTCCGTGGCTCCTTAGATTGGAGTAGTTGAGCGCGCCTCGCCGCACATTTCTGGATCTGCCCGTCTTTGGCCTTTGCTTGGACTGGAGTCACACTCCTTCCGCGCACGAACAGGCTCGGAAAGAATGGGGAGAATCCACAGAAATGCTGCTCCTTTCTCTTTGACTAAGAAAGAGAACCGCTGTGGGGAAACAGCAAAGAGCTAGATCTTAATTGGCAGCATTGTTGTGGTGCTCCATCACTGCAGGTTTTCAAGGAGAGAGTGGATAACCATTGGTTCGAAATGGTATAGGCCAGGCTCTCCTGCTTGAACAAAGGGTTGGACTAGAAGACCTTCAAGGTCCCTTCCGACCCTGTTATTCTACATTCTAAATAAATGTTGCGGTTTGCTTGGTCTTTGGCAAAGGGAGCGGCCACACAAAGGCTCTACCCTCCATGTCAGGGCTTCCCAGACAGGGTACTGAATTAGAGCAGGGGCTTTCCAACCATATCCCAGCCACCCAAACCTGTTAGTTCAAAACAAAACAAAATTCCAAGACCCCCTATTTGAGAGGCAAAGCCCTATCTGTAGTAATGAAAAATTTGGAATGAAATACAGTGTGCACGCTTATTGTAATTTATTAATGCAGATATTAAAACTTATTTGAATTTCACAAAAATAGATTCCTCAATTGCAACACCGGAATATGCTTGGATTTTTTTCTGTTTTCACCAGTTTCTGCACTGTTTGTCTATACTAACTACCTATATGTGGAAAAATATTCAAATTACATAAATACTTGCTAGGCGAAGTAAAAAATAAAAGAGAATAGACAATGTAAATTTTCTGGGGATATAACTCTATGGGGGGAGGGTTATAATAGTTTAATATGGTGAGACTGAACAATTATCCAGGAAAATCACCATTTGGGATGTCTCTTAGAATAGTGGTCCCCAACTTTTCCGGCTTGGCGGCCCTGGAAGGGGAGAGGGGATGGTTCCATGTAAGCAGTAGGCACGTGTGCACCCAGCTCCATTTGTGCGTGCAGTGGGTATGTGAGCCTGCCACTAACACAAATGGAACTTCGCATGTGAGTGCAAGCACCCACTGCTTGCATAGTTCATCGCTCACATGGTTCAGTTCTGAACAGGGTTCTGAGGGTTTGGAACCCCTATCTTAGAATGAATTACTGAGGAATGCTGATAATCTAATGTAGAAAAAAATGACACACAGTACAATAATTGCAGGAAAAAAATAACGGATTAAGATGGTGAAGTTAAATTTGACTTTTTTTCCCATTGTGCATGCCAGGCAGAAGCCACTTCAGCAACTCTCTACCTCCTGCTTGCCTAGTTTTGCAAATGCAATGCTAACACGTGTTTACTCTGGAGAAAGTCTCATTCCAAAGGGATTTGAGGCACACATGCCCTGCAGCCAAGCTATGAAATCCTAAAGTTCTTTCTTTTAATTCCAATACAGTTTATCCTTAAATAGATATGCAATGGATATTAGCTTGACACAAACATACATACAGGCAATCCTCAACCTACAACAGATCATTTAGTGACCATTAGAAGTTACGACGGCACTGAAAAAAGGGACTTATTTCACACTTAAGACCGTTGTAGCATCCCCATGGTCATGTGATTTATATTTGGATGCTCGACAACTGACTCACATTTATAACAGTTGCAATGTCCCGGAGTCATATGATCCCCTTTTGTGACCTTCTGACAAGCAAAGTCAATGGGGAAATCAGATTCACTTAAGACCTGTGTTACTAATTTAACAACTGCAGTGATTCATTTAACAAATATGACGAGAAAAGTAACAAAATGGGGCAAAACTCACTTAACATGTTTCTCACTTAACAACATAAATTTTGGGCTCAATTGTGGTCTTAACTTGAGGACTACCTGTACACACAAACATTAGTCTGTAATATAAAAGAGATACATTTCCAGGAATGTGCAGCACTTTGGTTTTGATCTTTTAAAATCGTTCTGCCTCTCTTTGCTGCATGTTAGGACACAGTAATAATCACAAGGGGAAAGGCATTTTTGGCATTGAAGAGGGAGGGTCCGCTCGCCCTTCAAGGTAGTCCATACAAGAAGCACAACCAGGAATACTATACTACCTTTATCTTTATTGTAAGGTTACACTAACACAATCTTGCAAGCCTGTATTTCTCTCCCCCCTTTCTCTTTATTCTTGAGAAGACTAGAGAGGGTCCCTGCTCAAACATTCTGACTCAGCTTCTGTGGACAGAGGTATCTTTTGCGTGACAGTTGGCTAGACTGTCTCTTCCTCCCACCCCTCCAAGGTCATCCCCACATACCATTATAGGGACTCACCGGCTATCACTTTTGTGCTGAAGTCTAAGTTAGAAACTCCCCCAATGGACTTCCAACTTCACTCTGGTTTCAGTTGCCCTTTATGCTGTTCAAAGTTTGAGGGCAGGCTGGATGTCAAGTTTTGGGTGTGTGCTTGTGAAGGGACAGCAGTCGGAGCTGGGGGAGGTCAGCAGGGAGTGGAGGACCAAGTCTGTCATTCAAGGTGTTAACCCCCCCCCCCAGTTCCTTACAGAACCCATTCAAGGGAACCCGGTTTGAAGAAAAAAAAAACCAAACCCAAATTGGAGTATCAGAGCATATGGACAGCAGGCATAACTATGATAGGAACCTTTGTTGAAGTCACTCCACGGCTTACAAATTCATGAATTTGGGGAAGGATTTATTTCTGTTCTCTGAGTGTTACCTAACAATTGCCAAAGACAGGTAGTCCTTGCTTAATGGCCGGTCTTTTAGCGACCATTCAAAGTTACAAGAGCTACTTATGACAAATTTTCAAAGTTCCACTGGCTTTACTCACAATCCTGCAGCCATGTGATCATATTTGGAAACTGACTGTCATTTAGAGCCATTTGCAGCATCCCATGGTCGCATGATCACAATTTCCTGTGGATTGGGGGTGTTTTTGGAGGGGGATTCCATTTCCAGCATTTACTTCTGGTTTCCAGCAAAAACACCCATTGGCCAGAACAGGTTGGCTTAATGACTGCTCTGTTCACATAACAACTGCAGCAAAAAAGTTCATAAGGTTGGGCACAGTCAGACCCACTTAATGACCGCCATGATTTACAACTGTAATCCTGGGCTCAATTATGGTCGCATGTTGAGGACTATCTGTAGAACAAACAGGACTTTAAAATCTCTTCCTTTCTGTGTAGATCTTATAAGCAGGCTCTTGTCAACAGGCATTAGGATGAGCATTGGGGAAAACGGCTGGAAAGAATGTGCCTCTAGGGCTGGACCAGCTGGAGAATTCCAAGGCTGGAAAGAGAAGGGTTGAGAGCATCTGTGAATATGGGTGCCTCTCTGCTGGCCAGATAGCCTGCTTTAATCCCAACAGTGCCATAAGAGAAATAAGAACAAATAAAACTCTTTAAGAAAAAAAGAAAAGAATTGAGCAGGTGACCACTTAACTAATATAAAGTATGTTATAAATATTAAAAGTTGTTGGTTTACTTAACCAAAATCCAGCTTCAAACATCTCAGATTTTATGCTTATAAACTCTGATCATTATGAAAAAAATAATTTTTAAAAAAGTTACCGGTAAGCTAAGGATTTCAACAATACCACTCCTGGTTGAAAGTTTCATGAAGTTGGGATCTAGGAACAGAAACTAGAAAGTTATGTGTGCCAAATGCAGGGAACACTTTTGTTAGAAGTGCTACTAAAGTGTGAATACTTTGTTTTTGATTAGATCAAAAAATAAGGACTTTAAATTGACTTCTATGCCCTTTCCAGGTTCCATCTTAGGATAAATGACAGTGCAGCTAGAAGGATCAAAGAATCAAGAGAACTGCCAGTGGATCGATGCTGAGCTCTTGAGCTACAATTGGCTGACTAGATTTGTCCTCACTCTATCCAAGGAGGTAAAAAAAAGAATGTGTGCTGTTCCACCATACTTTTGCTTGCTGTAATGGCAGCCTCTCTCCAGGTCAAGTCCCCCTCTAACCAGAGGTGATTTTATAGCAGTAAAAAGGCTCTTGGTGACATTATTTCAAAATCTATTTTTCCAGATATTTAATTATGGAAAATGGAACTATTTAATTTAGTTCCAAACAGATATATGGAACAAAAAAAATGGATGAAAAGATAAAGTTAAGCATTCCAGGCTAAAAGAAAGTGCAGTGGTTTGGGGTGGGAGCGCTTTTTCGTGCATGCTGGTTCAGCTGTACTTTGTCCTCATAAAGGAAAGGAGGCTATCAGAACAGATTAGACTGGGATTCAGATATTTTATTCTGGGACAGAAGTGAGAGCCACTCCTACAATTCATATCACAAATAGACACACCCAAGCTTTAAATGATTGTGGTGCCCCTGTGTCCAAATTATGTACATGTGGCTACTTTAATTTTAATCATCAACGTGGTTATTACAAGTAGTCCTTGGGTTATGACAGCAATTTGGACCTCTAAGCCAATGTCACTAAGTGATGCAGTCATAAAGCATGGCATCACATGATCACATTATTTAGAGAGAAAAATCTCAGCAGTCTCAATTGCCATTGCAACCCTGGACCATTCATTAAGTGAAAACCTCACAATCTGTGAGGGAGGAAACAGATCAGGCACAGAAGAGATTGTCAATAGAAATCACTTGTTTCTTCCTCTTTGCAGAGCAGAGGAATTGGAGAGGAAGGGATTACAAGAGAATAAACAGGCACAGATTACAAGAGAATGGAGAATACACTGGGCTATTTGCATAGCTTGCTCACAGCCCTGAGTGCCAGTGCACTGCTTTCAAGGTATATTCCTAATTGTGTGCCTGCTTATTCTCTTGAAACCTCTTCCTCTCCAATGAATGTAAATACAAACATTAATTCCCTTCTTGCTAATTATCCCAGCACCAAAGAGAGCATTTCAAAGGACTAGAGGAGTGGGGAAAAGGAAAACATAGTCATGGTCAAATAACTTCTCACTTAGTGGCTACTTTCTTAATGACAAAGCTGCCAGTCCCAATTGTGGTCACAAAACGAGGATTATCTGTATAACCAAATATTAGATTGACGGGATAGTTACTATTAAACTGAAATATGTCAGCTTTCTAGTGGTTATTTAAATAAACTCAGTGAACTGACATTTGGAAGCTCATGTGTCTAATGAGCCTAATCTCTAGCAGTTGAACTATTCTATTTCTTAGTTTCCTAAACAGAAAATATAGGATGCACAGGCTGCTAGGATACACAGGCTGCTATTCAATTATTGATTAAAATGTATTGGATGCATTACCTCAGTGTAGATGCTCGGGGTATACATTACCAATTGAAAAGAGTAAGAGGATTTTGTTTGTCCCATGGAAAGCTCTGGAGAGACTAGTATGATATAATATTGCAGAATGGCATATTGCTAGAACGGGAGAAGATGGCAGGTAAAAATGGAGTTGAAGTCTGCAATCCTGTTTATAGTAATTAATTCCAGATTTTGAAATTTGGTAAATTGGGTAAATGGATTGCGTTTTGTAAACAGATTTTATGTTGTGAATTTCACTGGGGATACGCAGTTGGAAGTTTGGAGCAGTTAAAGAGAACTGAATTTTTTAACACAAAGAAAGGAATATTGGAATTTACAAAACATTCATGAACAACAGTATATAGAAATACGTGCTCTGGGGAGCTATCAGATTCTTGCCACATAAAGCAGCACATTTCCTTTACTAGTGGGGTCCTACTCGGACCTTCTCAATAACTGCTGACAGCTTTGTTGCACCAAAAGCTGCACTTTGGGATGGTCATAATCACAGCATTTCCCAGCTTCTCTATTTGGAAGCATGAAAGAAGATACAAGTAGATACAAATCTTCAGACAAAAGACATACAATTTCTTGATGCTTGTGGGGAAAAAAAACAAGATTAATACCGTCTCTAGCATTTTGATTTGCAAAAGGCTTTCAAGAATTCAAAATGCTACAACACCAATGCTTACATCATGGGTAGCAATAACTTTACCATATATCTTTTAAATGTTTTGGAGTTCCAGGTACTTCAGTATTGACATTTTGTTATACTATTGTTACTATAAATTGGTACATCTTTCCATCAATCCCTTTCAGCTCAGTAGAACTATTAATCTGGTGAGGCCAGTAGCCCCACTGATTCAGTCAATAAGAGCCTTGCATGAATCTTCAGAGCTTGCCAAAGAGACTGAGAGTATGCGGAATTATCTAAGTTTAATTCTAACATTTGCTTTGTTTTATTATTCATTTTCTTTTTAATACATTGTGTTGTTTTATACAATGATATTTATACAATATTGATTGAAGATTATTGACACTTTATTGTTTAGATAACGTAGACTATTGGAAATAAAGAAAGGAAGAGAAGTATTTTATCAATATTCATTACAATTTAGGATATCAATATTATAAGCCAAAGTTTATTTGATTTTTTTTTTCCCATCCAGAACTGAATATACCATCAGGAGAATGTATGCGTGTCTATGTCTATGTGTAAAGCATGCCAACAAAAGGACTTATTTAAGCAAAGCAAAATTAAAAAGCCTTAAAATGCCAAAAAATAAAAGAAAGAAAGAAAGAGGGGGGGAATGGGGTTTGGAGTTTCTAACTTCTCTCTATTTATACATCTGCTAATTTACATTGTAGAAATGTAGGCCCTCTCAGAAGCCAGACTGTAAGTGATGCTCCATGATGTATTGTATATATGAGAACATTCTTGCTTAAATTATTTAGCATTCTTGCTTAAGTCTTCATATTGTTGGAATTGTATCTTCTTTCCAGTGTTGGGTAAAATTCATTCTTGTTGATTTCTCTTCAGATCATATAAATCTTTCACCTTTTACTCTGATTTATTCTTATAGAATGACTTCAATCTGTGAATTCCCAGGTGTAGCAAAACATCTCTGTCTGAATACACAAAGCAGGTTATTCACCTGCCACTAAAAGGCCAAGCTAGCACAGAGTTCAAGGCACACATATATTGGATTTTTTTCTAAGTATTTTGAACCATCTTTCCATATGTAAGGAGAGTAGATATATACTTCCCCAATGCATTATTATTGCAATCCATATCAAATCAGGTTTTTTCCACAAGATCTATTTCAGCCTGTCAGATCTATTTCAGCCTGTAAATGAGAGAGGTGGAAAATGAGCAACAGAATGAATGCGACATAATAGCAATTGTTTCAAAGAAGCATAAGATCAAACACGTCATTGTTTTCAAAATGGAATAATTTGGCATGATTTCAAGATAACAGAAGAAAAATCGGTTATTTATATTTTCTGGCTACCTCACTCCAAATGATTCTGAACAGCTAAAATACAGTAAAAGAAAGACAGATCATAAGCATACAGAGGACAAAATAACTAAGCATCCTCAGGAGTCCAACCACCAAAGCCTATGAGAACAACCAGGTTTTCACTGAAACTCACTGAACAACATTATGGGCAGCTATAGAAATTCAATCAATCAATCAATCAATGTCAGAGTCATATGGCTCTCGGGTAAATGTTGTTCCAAAGAGTAGCCATGACAGAAGCACAGAAAACCCCAGAAAGCCAGATATGCTCTTATTCAAGAGTTTGATGATGGCAACTGTTCTGCCTAAGAAGCTTCAATGTCCCTTAAATTTAATTGTGTAAGGTTATGGAACAACATCCTCATCATTTTAAAGAGATTTGTGTCTGGATTTAGGGATGGGCTAAATATTTGCATCACAGGAAGTATAAAGAAACATAATTTATTTCTTTTTTCCTTTGCAGTATCTTCACCTTGAACAATGGTAAGTTGTTTTCATCGCATCTCTTCTTTTTCTACCATTCCTGGCTTGTGTGTGTGTTGCTATTTCATGCATGGGCACACACAGAGACATATATTCTTAAAGACAGTATGTGTGCATATTTTTAAGAATCCCCAATATCCCATTTGAGATTATTTCTAGAGGGGATAGAAAAGTGAAATGAAGATCTGTTAACAAGTAGAAACTGATTTCTAATGGGTGGTGGCTGGTATCACCTTCCTTTTTTGCACTGAAGATCTTTCTCATCTTGAGTCTTTTATGGACCAGCAGCTGAAACAGGGGAAAGCTCTCAAAATAAGTGTCTCTCTGTTCTTTGGATGGAATCTAAAGTGCATCTCTTTGCCTTTTCTTTGGCATATTTCTCAATACTTTGACTGCAGTTGTCTCTGGACCAGATCCACACTGAACCACCCCAAACACCCAAGGAATTGGATTGGGCAGAACAGAGCTTTCTTCCACCGCTGAGTCCGCTACGCACCACCCGGCACCGAGATACACTCCTAGATAGCAAAATTAGCCCTGAGGATGCACAGGCCAGGGCCTGGACAGCCTATTACTATGACTTGTTGCAGTGCAGCTTACAGCAGCAAGGGCTCCCAGAAACCACTGATCACACCAAGGAGCCCCGATCAGGTGGGTGTCACATTGTATTGGTCACATGTAGGATACATTTTAATTATGATTGATTGAACAATTATATATCCTGTCACCAGAGGTGGGCTGCACATAATTTAACAACCGGTTCACCCCAGAATCAAAAATGTGAGTGCGCATACACCTTCCGCCCATGTGCATGATCTTCTGTGCATGCGCTTTGCTCACACGCACTCTTGTATGCATGTGTGCAAGAAAAACCGGCCAGTACGCTCCCATAGAGAGGGGCTCCTCCGGGTGCCATCGGCCAAACAATGTCGGCTGGTGACCCCCAGGGGGAGAGCCTTCTCTGTGGGGGCACCTACGATCTGGAACGAGCTCCCCCCGGAGATACGGAGGATCCCGGATCTTCGCACCTTCCGTCGCGCGCTTAAAACGTTTTTATTTCATCAAGCTGGCCTGGCCTAAATCATCTCTTTTAAATTTAAATTTTAAACATAAATTTTTAATCTGTTTAATTATGGGGTATTTTAAAATTCAGCCTAAATTATTTAATTTGTTTTAATTTATTTTAGATTTTGTATTTCCTGTGTTTTATCTTCTGGCTGTTCACCGCCCTGAGTCCTTCGGGAGAAGGGCGGTATAGAAATTTAATAAAATAAAAAAAAATTAAAAAAAAGTGCAGCTAAATAGGACGGTATAGCACCAGGGCAGGCCCTCCCGCAGGTCACAACTACCAGTTCACATGAACCGGTACGAACCAGCTGAATCCCATCCTTGCCTGTCACCTGATTTGCACATATGTTTAAATCATAATGGCTTATCCTTATATTTGGAATCGGGATGTAAAATACAAACCTAAAAAAGATAAAAAAAACCTCCTTGAATGAAGCTGATGACTCATGAAGGTATTCATGTAGCTTTCTGGACAATGATAGGGGATTAAAAGAAAATCATTTACCTGTCTAGTCTATAAAATTGCTTGATGATCCTCTGTCCAACTACTAACCCAGTCCAACGTGTTTAGCTTTTTTTTTTTTAAGTTCAGCTCTGATGGGTTAGGTCCTGCCACCTACTGAAGACAGATACAGAGCTTTTGTGCCTGAAAGCTGATGGAATAAATAGAATAAAAGGAAATATATAGGATAATCTGTCATCTCATGATAGAGTAATCCTTATATTTGAGCACTTCATCTGCCTCTATCATCATCATCTTCTTTTAACGACCCCATAATTCCTTGCCGGGTGGAGTCTGGACATCGAATGGAGCTAGCAGAGTGTTTACTGGCCGGATGTCCTTCCTGTCACCAATGCAGAGTTTTGTTGAGCAGATTTATTCTCATTGTGTCCAGAGAGAGAAATATCTGCCTCTACCTAGGATCAAACTCACAGCCTCCTGATTGTGAGGCTAGAGCTCCAACCCTAGGCCACCACACCACACCACTCCACTTCATCTATACCTGTAAAAAAGACTTTTCCAGCGATTCTGCCTAGGAGATGACCAGAATGCAAAGAAAGAAAGAAAAAACCCTGAGGTTTCGAGGTTAATGGACTACTGATTTTGTTCATGTCTTATTTAGGATTTGGACCCTCAGATATAACCATCTGTGTCTTGGGTTGCCCTGCTTCATATCTGTCAGTGCTTCTGGAAGGTGGCAACCAGTGTCCTGGTAAGTTCTTAGATTAGGTATTTTGCTTGACCTTAGCCTATTCTTAACGTTTGCTCAGAAGTGCTGAACTGAACTGACCTTATGCTCTTCCACTTGATAAATTATAATAAATGTGAAAGCTCATTACCATCAATTAATTCTCAAAATTTTGTTTCACCCCAAACATACGGTCAGAAATGAGCCATGTTCAGTGCTCTTCAAGCTAGTGCCTTCCCATATGCCAGAAGTGCCAGAAGATATATGCCACTTCCTTGCCAAGGGTGCCTTTGAAAATCAGCTGTGATCTTCTAAGGTGATAAACAGTAGCATCTTCTTTATCATACGATAATTCCAATTCTGAAGATGCTAATCATTTTTTTCTTTTTCTGTTCAATCATGTCAGATCCTTGGAGACTGCCTGAAAAGTGGAAGAGTTTTTGAACATCAGTGACAATTAAACTAGATATTGGAGATACTGTTTGTGAATCCTCTCTGTCTTAATTTCTGGTTCCTGGTTAGGTCATTTTACTGTTTCTTTGTTTCAGGAGAGGAGGCTAAACCAGAGTTGGTTACCATTTTAAATGTTTAAGGAATTCAAAGTTGTATATTGTCACTTAAACTGGAACAGTTTTTGGTGTTCCAATTTTGAGAGTTAAATCTGTTTTATAAGGAAGGCCAAGGCATCTGAGTGATTCCCAGCTGCACAGATAACACGAAGAACCAGCTCTTTCTTCTCCCTCCACTTGCCCTTCAACACTTTTTTGCTTTCCAGGCAAAGAGAGATGAGCTGGTAACTCACAAACCATTTTTTGCTTGTTTGTTTTTTCTGTTGCCTTATCCCAACATCCTTTCAAAAACAAACAAGCACATCCTTTCCAACAAATAAAATGCAAAAATGAAACAAGCAGACACAAAGTAGGAAGCTATCTATGCAAAGACCTATCTGTACACCTTTAATTATAAACATGTTGCTTGTACCTTTGGGGAATTAATGTTAGCAGCTTAAAAAATTGCATGTTTAGCTTTCAGAATGCCTTCTGCATACTGCAATAGGGGCTGGATATAACATTATTAAGTCAAGGCTTGTGGTACTCTCCTCCAAAGTATAGGAGGACATTTTCCACCCAAACAGCGAACAACCCATTGTAATAGAAAGACTGGCTAATGAATAATAATAATAATAATAATAATAATAATAATAATAATAATAATAATAATAATAATAAAACAACAACATATAATGACGATGTGCTAATGATATCCTGAGAGATTATTCTATTTTCCTTGTTCAGTCTCACTAGGTTCAGTGGTGTCATGTGGGAAATATGTCAGGATAGCACATTACAGAAACAGGAAGGCAATTTGCTGGTTCCAGAGACATTGTGAGAGCCAGTAATCAGGGTGCTGGTGGTACAGAATACACTTTTCACTGTTTTGAATGGCCTGGGAACTGGCAAATTGCCTTGCTGTTTTCTGTTCTGTTACAGGTTATTATGATGCAAATGTGGTATAGGCAATTTTGGGTTCATTTTAAGTTTTCACAACATCCTTACTTTCTCAGATATATCCACAGGCTGGATTTCCCGTCTTCTCTTTCCCTAGGTAACATGCTGCTGTGCTTGTCACCAGCCTGGCTCTCCAAAGTTCCCTCAGAAACTCATCCTGGTGAGTCATCTTTATACGTACTGAAGGCTGTGACATTTGAGCTTGGCGGCCGCACAGTGCTGGAAGAATTTTCTTCCCCACGTCGAGTCAGCTACTTCACAGGCAGCTTTGGGCCCTGCAAGCTGCAGGGCCAGTCAGCAGCAGAATTGGCCCGAGATCTTGATTGCCCCACCGGAAGTTCGGGAGAGTTGACTCGCCTGCTAGAGGACAAGTTGCTGACCCGGCAGCTGATAGATCAGAAGGGAGAAGTAGCTGTGCCACCCACCCTGGCCTTCACCTTCAAGCGCCCAATGCTCCTGCGCAATGAGACAGAAGAGCAACGCATCCACGTGGTTGAATTGAGTGGCCGGGAAGGACAAGACAACCTTCTGCAGGAAGAAATTACAGCCTTCTTGCAAGGTGGTGCAATGGAGTCTTACAAACAGGTAAGAGGTCCCAAACTCAACTGAACTGAGGGGCTTCCACAAAGAAGAGGGGGTCAACCTATTTTCCAAAGCACCAGAAGGCAAGACAAGGAGCAATGGATAGAAACTAGCCAAGGAGAGAGCCAACCTAGAACTAAAGAGAAATTTCTTGACAGTGAGAACAATTCACCAGTGGAACAGCTTGCCTTCAGAAGTTATGGGTGCTCCATCACTGGAGGCTTTTAGGAAGAGATTGGGCAGTCATTTTTCTGAAATGGTATAGGATCTCCCACTTGAACAGCGGGTTGGACTAGAAGACCTCCAAGGTCCCTTCCAACTCTGTTATTCTGTTCTGTTATTAGAAAGCAAGACAGATAGGAGGTGAAGACAAGGGCATTATAGAGCAAGAGCACTGCAGTTCTTTCCATTCAGATGAGAAGATAGGATGAGTGTTGGAAATAGAATACAGAGTTTTGGGGAAAGAGCTGGACATTTAAGCCTTGCTGCCACAGGTATTGTACTTCCACAGGTGGTGGTGAAGCCCTCAGGCTGGCGCTGCAATGGAGCCCAAACTGTATCATTTCATGACAAGTCAGAACATGGAAGCGTTCTGCAGGTGGTCCTTACCTTACTGGAGACTCTAGAGGAAGAAGAGAGCATTTTGCTGGAGCCTTTCATTCCTACTGCTCACATCATCCAAACTGGGCCTTTAGTTACAAACAACTCCTCAGGTAAGGAATAGCTATTGATTAGTTCCCCTTATGTCACAAAGCTAATTATCCTCCAGCTGAGTGCCTGTAACGTACAGGTAGTCCTTGACTTACAACAGTTTACTTAGTGGCCGTTCGAAGTTACAACAGCACTGAAAAAAGTGACATGACCATTTTTCACAGTTATGATCATTGAAGCATCCCCATGGCCACATGGTTTACATTCAGCTGCTTGACAACTGAGTCACACTTATGACGATTGCAGTTTCCCAGGGTCATGTGACCATCTTTCACCACATTCTGACAAAGGCAATGGGAAAGCCAGATTCACTTAACAACCGTGTTACTAATTCAACAACGGCAGTGATTCACTTGTGGCTAGAAAATTCATAAAATGGGACAAAACTCACTTAACAAATTTCTCACTTAGCAACATAAGATTTGGGCTCCAGTTGAGGTCACACAACTTGATCACAACAGATTTGTGGCCATACGTTGAGGACTACCTGTATAGTTTAATCTACCCTTCTACCTCCTATATATGCTGGAATATAACTCCCAAACTACCTATAACCATGATGGCGAACCTATGGCACGCGTGCCACAGGTGGCACGTGGAGCCATATCTGTGGGCACGTGAGCGTTGCCCTATCTCAGCTCCAGCGCACATGCATGTACCGGCCAGCTGATTTTCGGGCCTTCTGGGCCCACCGGAAGTTGGGAAATGGGCCATTTCCAACCTCCGGAGGTTCTCCCATGGGGAGGAGGCCATTTTCACCCTCCCCAGGCTCCTAGAAAGTCTCTGGAGCCTGGGGAGGGTGAAAAATGGGCCTTCTGGTCCCACTGTGCCATCACACGCCAATAGTGGGGGGAGCGCGGAGGTCACATGCACAGCGGGGCGGGGCACAATGAATGATGGGTGTGGGCACGCGCGCGCGAACCCCCCCCCCGCACTCCCCCCGCTTTTGGCACGTGATGGCAAAAAAGTATAACAACAACTGGGAATTCTAGGATTTGTAAGTCCTTCGTATCCAGGGTGGATTTGATTTAAATCAACTTGATTTAAATCACAATTTAAATTGTGATTTAAATCAACTCGATTTAAATCATAATTTTAAAAGAGCAACTGTTATCTCTGTCCCGTAGCGGCTCCTCCTCTGACCCACTGTTGACTCACCGACAGTCCCTTCACTTTATTGGGATGGCTGGTGATGCGGCAGTGACACAACAAGGTGAGGGACATGGCGAGTAGCAGATGAGTGGATGCCCGCTAACAGGCGCTGCCATGATGGATCTGAAATGACAGGTGCTCTTTAAATGTAAGGACTCATTCTTGCTGGTAGTTAGGATCTTTAATATTATTATTTGCAAACAAAATGAAGGTTTCCTATTTAGCTTGCAGAGCTTGGATTCATTGAATGAGTTTACCAAAAATGTAAATATTGCAGAATATACAGCCTCATGCTACATAACTAAGCTCCATTTCATGCTGAATAAACTAAATTATTAATGCATTTTAAATAGAAAACTATCTTTAGATAGATTTTCACTCCAAAAGCATTTTATTAAAATAAGTTTGATAAAAATTTCTTCTACTTGCTTCGCTTCATTTTGTTAGCATCTCTTGCATGTACCAGGGCTTGAGCATTTTGGAAGAGAGGCTTTGTAATGATGATTTATGGTGTGGTAGGACCTGCACAACTCACAGTCCTAGTAGTAATTGTAAGGATAATATATTCAGATCCACAATTCTCCAAAATTATTTGACTGATAGTACTCCAGAGTAACATAAGCTTTTCATCAAACCTGTCTTGTCCTCTTCATTTTCCTCCATATATTAATAATATATTTATATATTATATATTAAACCTTTATTGTCACTACACAACATATGTACCATGAGATTGGTTGAGCTCCCTCAGTGCACCCCCCCAACACAATACAACTCACAGTGAAGACAGAAAATCCCTAACCCAATAAATCAAATAACAAACACCCAGTCCTATTGCACCAGTGTGAACATGTTACACGTTGCGCCAGCCCTGCAAATTCATCATACTATGTAGTTATGATGTTATTTTGCATTCAGGAGTCTGTCAGACTACGGATAAAAACTGTTCTTTAGCCTGTTTGTGCAGCTGGCTATGCTTCTATATCTCCTTCCTGATGGTAGGAGGGTAAAGAAGTGCTGACCAGGGTGTGGGTCGTCCCTGAGGATTTTTCTCATTCTTTTAATTCAACTATATATGAACTTGAATATTCAGCTCCTATGAACTTGTCTTTATGATCGCTTCCATTTCTCTTTCCTATTTTTCTTTCTGCTCTACATCTCCAGTTCCAGGCAACATATCTCTGCAGCGCAACCTGGCAATCCGAATTTGTGCTATTGTATGTAGGTCCCGAAAAGACCAGCCTCTGCTAAGCAAGGTAAAGGGAACCCAACTGAAATTAAAAGAAAGCCAAGAATGTATCATTGGTAAAAAAAAGGCATACAGGCCACAGAAGAGCCATATGCAGTACAAGAGATGATTAGCATATTCACACCAATTTTGGTGTCCCACTTTGTACTTTTCTTCGGAACAGTGTAAAAATAATTAAGCTTACAATTATTGGTGCTTAAAAATACAGTAAACCTTTCACGCCAAAATAATGTCTCATTTAGAAATAAGCTAAGTTACATAATCAGTCATTAGAGTGGCAGTTTTTACCCTCCTGCTGGGTAGGAAATACTCTAATATCTCAAAATAAATAAATAAATAAAACCTGGAGATCTTTTTATATTGTATAGCTGTAGCCATAATCCAATACAGTGGACACAACCCTTAGGACTCTTTGAATGGAGATGTTAAGACAGATTGTTCACAATAGTTCAAAAAGATCTTAAACCTTTTGGTTCTTTTCAGGTAATATGTGGTGTAGGTCCAGCAAATAAGCCACTGAAACACCAGACCACAGTGCCTCAGAGTCTGGAAAGCAGCTTACAGCACTGGGGACTAAAGGATGAGATCCAAATTGCTGCAATCCACGCCCAAATTAAGAAAAAAGCAGAGGATGCCATGAAAGCCTTCATGGATATGGAGACTAGTCTATCAGTTGAGCAGAAAGGTGGTCGCCGAGCACAAACTGACATTATTGGTAAGCTTGTCGCATCAGTCATTATATCTTATTGTTTGTAAGATATTGTGGGGTTTGATTGCACAATGAAACTGGGGTTGTCAGAGCAGCTGAACTACAGTTTTAGCAAAGCGTGGGGCAGTAGTGTGAAGTGGCTTTACTGATTATAGTAACAGAACCAAATAGCATCCCACAGCATTAGAGAAATTCCTTTCCAGGTTCTCTGTTCTAGAAATAGGCTTGCACAATGTCTATTTTTATGTTTAGGTTAGCAGCTGCTTGCCTGACAGTAAGACTAAAAGCATGATAGTCTCTAATAAAAAAAAAAAACACTGCATGATATTTCCTTTATGTTAAACATTGCTGCTGCCTGCCTTCTTGGAATAGAGGCAAATTAGGGTCTTCAAACCACATAGTATTTATTGATCTGGATTACTTTATTTTTTGGCATAGTCAATTGATTCCAGCCTCTGAGGATATACTTGAGCAATAGGTTCTTGTGCAATTTTCCCCTTAAAAACAACAAAGAACAACCAAACTTGGTTGCCACCAGTGAATTAAACTTGATATCACCATTTCACTTCATCTGAAATTCACAAGTCTGATTTTTTGTGCTAAATTACAGTATTTTTTGGAGTATAAGATGCACCTTAGATTTTGGGGAGGAAAATAAGAAACAAGCTGATTGGCAGGTGGATGGCCTCCCAAAATATTCCCAATCAGCTGTTCCCAGAGGTGAATTTTAGCAATAGGTTCCTTGGTTGTGAGCTCTGTGCCTTGCTTTTTTTTTTTTTTTCTGCCTCTGAAACTTTCTTTTCTGCCTCTGAAAGTCTCTGAAACAGAGCTTCAGAAAAAAAGCCTCTGAAGCTCTGTTTGGGGGCTTCTTTTCTGAAACTCTGTTTGGGGGCTTTTTTTTCTGAAGCTTCTTTTCTGATGCTTTTTTCAGCCTCTGAAACCTCAGTTTGAGAAGCTGGGTGGGGCTACATTCGGAGTATAAAACGCACCCAGATTTTCACTCTCTTTTTTTGGGGGGAAAGGTGGATCTTATACTCCAAAAAATACGGGTATCTATTTTCCATGTTACTACTTTGTACTACTGATCAAACTTCTCCCAGCCTCTTTACTCATTGTTGACAACAGCTTCTTTGCCTCACACAACCTCAACTACCGCTTGATAACAAAAATAGGGAAACACAGAAACACATTCTTGGTTTGTTATTCTTTTCATTGTTCTTTTTTTCCCCAATAGCATGACTGGTGTGACTGTTTGTGGCGAAAGAGAATTAGTGATGAGAGGCTTGGAATGTGAGTCCAGGCATTTTTTTGGTAGTGTTAGAGCTGCATATTGGGTAGGAGGCAAATAGGCATGAAAGAAGTGAAAGTAAAAAATATTCGTTTTTTTTTTCACTATGTTGATTATTAGTATTTTAAAATATTTTATAAATCGGTGTTATTTGTTTAAACTTTGAGGTGGTTGTATTGTTATTATCTCTGTACTAAAAAAAAAGTCAGAGTTCATTATTGTTATATTAGTTTGATGCATAATTTTTGTCACTTTAATTTGTTGTGTTATTCCCTTTCCCTTTTCTGCCAATTTGTATTTTAATATTTAATGTTGAAATGTAACAAAGATACCATTAAAAAAAAGAAATGAAATTAAAGGTAGAATGACATGTTGGTGATCTCTGGCAGGGCCAAAACGAATGTCCTAGTTTTTCTTGATCCATCAGCAGCTTTTAGTGACATCAAGGTATCCTTCTGTGGGGATTAGGGGTGGGAGAAAATGGTTCCCCCACTCCTAAATGGTTCTCCTTTCTCCGTGGTTGATTCCAGTTGGTAGTGAAGAGTGAGGAAGAGATCAATCTCAAGACCATTGAAATGTGGAGTGCTTCAGGTCTCAATACTCTCACTCCCTTTTTTAATAACTATATGAGGCTGCTTGGTGAGGTCATCCAATTTGTAGTTAGAAGTATGCTAATGATACCCCCTTATATCCTGATCCCAAGCTAACCAGGTGATTCTAAGATGTCTCAGTGTCTGGAGAAAGCAGAGGTCTGGGTGGAGAGGAACAGAAGCAAACCCTGATAAGAATGACTGGCTCTGGGTGTTTGGACCATTCAGGTCACGAGATGGTCCATTTTTAATCCTAAATAGAGCTGTACTTCCCGCTTCAGGACTGCTGTATAATTTGAAGGTCTCCTTGCACTCACAACCTCTTGCTCAAAGAGCAGATGGCAGCCATGATCAGGAATGCCTTAGCTCTAATTCATTTTGTGTGTCAGTTGAGTTCATTCCTGAACTGGGAGACTCTAAGGATAGTTACCCATACTTTGGTCACCTCATGTTTGGATTATTGCAATACCCTATGCAGGAGGCTGTCCTTGTAGACCAACGAGAAGCTACAGCTGGTTCAGAATGCAATATATTGGCAATTATGGACATGCCTTGGTGTGCCCATGTAATACTTATGCTTGGTGCACTGCTTTAGTTTCCAGTACGCTTCCAGGTGCTCATTATCACCTATAAGTCCTTTATGACATAGCCCCTATCTGTCCCCCATATGATTAGGCAGACTCATCATGCTCTAGGTTCCATTGATTAAAAATCTGATGGGAGACAGGAAGCAAGCAGTCTTTGTCATATTGCCTGTCCTCTAGAGGAGGGGACTCCAACCTCAGCAACTTTAACTGGAGGAATTCAACTCCCAGAATTCCCCAGCCAGCTTTGCTTTGCTGGCTGGGGTATTCTGGGAGTTGAAGTCCTCCAGGTTTAAAGTTGCTAAGGATGAAGACCCCTGCTCTAAAGCAATATTTCTCACCTTTGGAAACTTTGTGGACTTCAACTTCCAGAATTCCCTAGCCAGTATTCTGCTGCACCAGAGGGATTCCTTCGTTTCTTCTCTCTTGTGTTATGTATTATAGCTAGGATCAAAGGTAGCCTCTGTGGCCTTTCTATGGTCGTTCAGGAAGGCCTTGTTACAAATGTCCCTCTCTTTTTTTTTTTTTTTTTTTTTTTTTTTTGGCATCTTCTTTTCTACAGGGGTGGATTTTCTTCTGAGCTCAAAGGACCAGGTGTTGCAATTGGTAGCCCTGGAGATGAACTCACAGCTGTGCCTGGAGACTTGCTCAGCCCTTGAATCCATGGGCCGGATGGTTGGGGCCCCAGGAAGCGAGACAGCACGCGCCTTGGTGGAGACAATGCTGCATCGTGCACAATGCCGCCTGATGGAGGGCAAACATGTGCTAGTGATTGGGGCCGGCGGATTCAGCAAAAAGTTCGTCTGGGAGGCTGCCAGGGACTACGGGCTAAAAGTAAGATGCGGAAACACAGACCTGTGCAGCCCTTCCAAGCTGCAGGATGGACTAGCTAGAGCAGCACCACCCCACAGTCCCTGTCCGTATCCCATCAATGTCATGGGCATCACCTAAACAGAGAGGGGAGTAAACCACAGACCCACGTTACCCATCAGAAGGGCTTGCTCATTTCACTTTTGCCCGTAAAGCTGAGGAGTTGGCCTACAGGTCCCATTTCCAGCCTTGCCATCTCTCAGGAGTACTTCAAGTGGGGCGTTGGAGGGCCCAATCCAGAAGCAAGGTCCTGTTGGAAGAGTCACTGGGGATGGAAACAAGTTCTGCGGACTTCAGAGCTCCTTCCACCACTTCCTGTCTCCATGTAATAATGTTAGGATGCAGATATGGGGCAGGACAGATGAGCTAGCTGTGGAGATTGTGGATTCCCACTTTTCTCAAGAACCATCCATTCCCCGTTGTTATTTTGGCATGGTTCCTAGTCTTCAGTAGCAGCGTAAGAGGCAAAACCTGAAACTTTCATCACTGAGAATTCCTAGAATCACAGGCAGGCCTGCCCCCATCTTTCTAAATACCTTTTTCCTGATTTTTCCAGATCAGATTCAGGATATAAGTACTGTTCCCTACAGTCTTATCAGACACTGGTGTCTTCCACCTGTAGAAGAGGTAGAAATGCAGTACAGTACTGTTACTGCGCCAAGAAGAAGCCATCTTGGGTTTGCTAGTCTCAAAGCTCTTAATTTCCAAGACCTACTTATCACTTGCGCAACTAACTACCTGTTTAGAACCAGAAAGAAGGTCCCTCCAAATAAGTTGGATGTTGTATCGAAATTAGATAAGGGGACGTATATAATACGTCAGGGTGGGAAGATGACTGGAATGAAATGAAAACTAACGGCAAGAGTAGAAGGACGCAGATCACTGAGCCAGAGCCAGATTTAGCTTCTGGAAGCTTATTCCATTGTCCCTGAAGGTTTCAAGTGCTTTAATGTCAGCTTATTCCTCTGCGACTGAAGGATGATTTTGCCCCTCTTGGAGCCTTGATCCATTCTCCAGTTCAGACCCTGAATTGAGCACAATGGCTGCATGTGCCACAGTCATATATCCACAGCTTTCAAAGTGGGGACGGTCAATATCCTATGCTTTATCCAAGTTCCTCCTGGAAAAATGGCTTGGCTCTGAAGTTATCCAGAGGCTTGATAGCCTCCGTGTCCCTGGAGTTCACTGCTAAAAAGCCCCTACAGTGAAAGAGATAATGTTGGCCCATCCCCACACCCTCGCTCTTAACTCACAAAACCCAACGCTGGCACTTCCCTGATCTAACCAGAGTCTAGCTAAAGAGTGGAAAATGAAACTGTGATTCCCTTGTTCACACAGCCCTTCCCATGCAAGCAACAGGGTCATCTTTGATTTCTCAAGACTGTGAACGCTTTTTAGCCAGCCTGCCTACCAACATGGGTATTGCCTCAGCATTAATTCCTCCTCCCAAACCTAGAGGACAATGGAGCTCTTCCTTCTAAGCCCTGCTGCTGCAGAAACGGGGATCTAGAGAAAGCTCAGAAAGCTCAACCAGCTTGATGGAATGGAATGGTCAGTTGATTGGGGAAGCATCTGTCTATTGATAGTGCCTTCTTCTTAAGGGACTCCTGTATGGTCCCTGGCCCCAAGGAGTTGGCCTTCTCTGATACTGTCTGTAGTGATGCATCTCTGATTTTTTCCCCCTCCTTCTCTGCATCTCTGCCTTTCCCTCTTCCCCACCCTGTTTCCACTCCCCTTTCCTTCTCTTCTTCTCTCATCTTTCCCATCCCCAGATCCACCTGGTGGAGACCGATCCCAACCATTTTGCCTCCCAACTGGTGCACACCTTCATCCACTATGACACCACAGACCACACGAGGGATGAAGAGCATGCCCGGAAACTGCTGGGGCTTATTCAGGAGAGGGGGCTGCATCTGGATGGCTGCCTGTCCTACTGGGATGACTGTATGGTCTTGACAGCGCTGATATGTGAAGGGCTGGGTCTGCGCTGCAGCTCCTCAACTGCCATGCGAGTGGCCAAGCAGAAAAGCCGCACTCACCAGCACTTGTTGCGGCGGTGCAAGGAGGGGTCTCGCTGGTCCTCCGCAGCACTCTATGCTGTGCCATGCTGCCACCTGGAGAGCCATGCTGATGTGGAGCGAGCTGCCAGCCACATTAATTTCCCAGGTGTCATGAAGCTCGAATATGGGGCCGGAGCGGTAGGGGTAAAGCTGGTAGAAGATGCCCAGCAATGTCATCTGCACTTTGACAAGATCACACAAGATCTGAAGGATGACTCGGATTATTTCGGCATTGGGTTGGGTTGGGGCAATAACATGCTATTGATGGAGTATGTCTCAGGCACTGAGCATGATGTGGATCTGGTGATATATGAGGGACGGATGTTGGGGGCATTTGTGTCTGATAATGGGCCCACCAGGGTGCCCAACTTTACAGAGACGGCAGCCTGCATGCCCACTTGCCTGCCCCCTGAGAGTGAAGCACAACTTATCCATGCTGCTTATCAGTGCTGCTTAGGTTGTGGTCTCACTGATGGTGTCTTCAATGTGGAGCTCAAATTGACAGCTGCAGGCCCCAAACTTATTGAAATCAATCCTCGTATGGGTGGCTTCTACCTCCGTGATTGGATTCGGGAGATCTATGGAGTAGACATCATGCTAGCTTCTGTCATGGTTGCCTGTGGAGTGGCCCCAGTCCTGCCCACACCCTCCCGTCCCCGTACAAACCTAGTGGGAGTGATGTGCTTAGTGTCACAGCATCTCCAGGCTCTCAAATCCACAGCTAGCCTAGAGATACTTCAGGCCCTACATGAGCGTGGTGTCATCCGCCTCAACCTGCTTGAAGATGAGATCGTGTCTAAAGAATATGAGGAGCCTTATTGCAATGTGGCTTGTACCAGTTCTAGTCGCCATGAGGCCTGCATCAAGTTACTAGGCATCTGCCAGGTGCTGGGCATTGACTCCCTGCATTACCCTGTTGCTTACTTCCTCTCTCATTTCAAATAGCCTTGGAGATTCAGCTCCCTCAAGTTGGAGCTGAACTTGCATGTGTGAGAGAAAGAGAGTGAGTGTTCGTGAGAGAGAGACTTGTCTATTCCTTCTAAATTATCCTCTTCTTATTCCTAAGTTTTCACCCCTGGAGTTTGCATTACACAAACTTCCTACTTACTAGTCTTTGGAGCCATCTCTGGGAGGTGTTCACAGCTTGAAAGGGCTCACTTCTTTTAGGAAAGGATTCTAATAACTATTAAATCCTCCCCTTCTGCCCTCTGTGTGAGGATATTTTCTTCTATTTTATTTGTGCTTCTGATTAATCTTCCTGGTCCCAGCCCCTGGTTTCTAAATTACTCATGCGCTGGACCATAGATAATGTGAAGTTCCAGGCTCTTCACTTTCTCTTTTTTTCACTGAAAAAGGGGAAGTTCCTTTAAGG
This sequence comes from Arizona elegans, assembly GCA_022577455.1. Classification (NCBI taxonomy): domain Eukaryota; kingdom Metazoa; phylum Chordata; class Lepidosauria; order Squamata; family Colubridae; genus Arizona; species Arizona elegans. The sequence goes on from JAKOOJ010000001.1 coordinate 101,106,346, forward strand.
TAGCCCTGCAGAGAGAGCCTGTTGCATATTTCCAGAATCAATGGAAGAGAAAGCTAAGGTCAATTCTTTAGAGCAGGAGGTCAAACTGGCGACCTGCCGGCCGGCCACGCAGACCACACCCACCCCGACTCCGCAAAGGCAAAAACCATCGCGATACATCACGTGACGTGATTGAGTTTGACACCCGTGCTTTAGATCCAATATTTCAACAGCAACATACTACAATAAATGAGCAAGTGTATTTCTGAAAGCACAGTTTTTCCTGAAAGGAACCATTGTATGCAAACTCCATCCATATACAGGTGAGCATCTAAACACCAAACCAACCTACTTAAAAAAAAAAGGATGCAAAGATACAATAACAGATGTTTAGCAACAGTATGTAAGATTCAATAAGATCTGCTGGCTCCACACTTGTAAACCTTGCAAATAATAGTTTAGTGCCTTCTGATCCTTTCTAATCAAACCATAAAATAATGAGGGCAACCAAACATCCTGTGATGAGCCTTCATATTCATAACTGATGCTGGGAAAAGCTCCTATATATATATTATAAATTATATATATAATTTGTGCTTGTAAGATTAACATCTATAAACATCTCCTTACCTCTGTAATGTGCCAAGAATTCCACAAAAGAATATTACTATAACAATATTTCCAAGCACATGACAATAATCTATTATAACATTTTCTGGTTTGCACCCCTAACTTCAAATAATCCAATGGAACTCCAATGACCCTAAGGTCCTACAATACTGAGCAGCCATAATGCTAGCATTAGAGTTTCTGCAGTAACAAGCTGTAATTTTGCTATCAATCTGAATTGTGAATACTATGCTTTGTGCATAATCCAAACATCCCCAAATATGTAATGCTCTTTTAGTACACTAATAATACACTTAAGCATATTTCTAACCAGCATAAAGAGCAATGAGAAAAAAGTGTAAATCTGTGCAACTGAAAAGCATTTCTGTCTTTTTCATGGTTTTTTTTTTTACCATTTTCACAACAAATGGAAACTCAGTTGGCAACTGATTTGCCTGAGAAAATATTGAGAACATGAGATTTAAAATAACTAACAACTTGAACCTATTTGGATCAAAGAATTGGGAACTGGGAGCTTTAAGGTAGTCAGAGTTGGCTTATCAGTGGGAGCATTAGTTAAGCATGTCCTCTTAACTGGTTGGTGACTCTACCTGCCTATTTTTCCATAACCTCTGTAATCAAGCAGGTATAATAGTTCCTCCCCAATAAAATGCCATGCAAAAATATCAAGACTCCTGGAGTGTTCTTTACAGCTGCACCACAGCTCATTCCCCACGTAGGAGTGAACACAAGAAAAGCTGGTGAAGACTCCCCAAGAAACTAATGGGGGGGGAGGGGAGAAGACTTCAATTATATAGAGATGACTCTTATGGTTTTGTTAGTTTCAAAGAGACTTCCAAGTGATCCGTTTCCAGAACATTTCAGATTTTGGATTCACCACCATCTATGAAAATCTACCATTGACCCCAAGTCTTCATATCAGTTGTTCTCTTCCAACTTCATTGCTTTAGCACTGACTTATATAGGAAATTTAAATTGGACTGAATTTTATCTCCTTCCCACAGTCTGCAAAAGGGAGAACAGTTCACCCTTTTGGAATCTTTGTCTTACTTGTTCTGCATATTCAGTCCTTTTTAACAGAAGGACTGAGCTATAGGCAGGGCAAAGTTGATATTCTGTAAAACACTAAAGCAAACAGAAAAACTGTCATTTACAAGCACCGGTCTCAATTCTGACCTACATAAACCTTAAGATTCAATCTTTTCAACTTTGGATGAAATACGACATTTTCAAAACTTCCCATCAGAAGCAAGCTTCCTTCACAGGATCTATGCTAAATATTTCCTACTGCTTCTTATTGGTTCCACCAAAGTGTTTATTAATTCTGAAGATACAAATTGCATCATGAAGTAGATCAGGTTATGTGACAAGAATGCATAAGGCAGATTGAAAGAAATTGGGTTTTGTTCAAGGACCCACTCCATGTTGCCAGGGATTTGCAACATTTTGTCAGCGATGGAGGTTGCTAGGTAGTATGAGAAAAGCACTTGAGCAATGAATTGTTAGAAGGCAGCCTTAAACCAGAAAGGGATATGTTGGTAGTGGGAATGGCTGTGGAGGAAAAAAATAAAGAGCCAAGCAATTTCTATTTATTCATGGAAAATGTCTGAACTCTACATCCTCAGTAATTTCCTCCAGAAATCTTTGAAAATTTAAACTCTGTGGGGTCATAGAGTACTCTCCAGAATGTCAGTCATTGGTTCTTTGCTGAGATTGTGGACAGAAACAGTGTTTACAATCTGAATGTCAACATTTAACATACTGTATCTTCCCCTATTCTTTAGATGCCATGGGCAGCTATTCTGTATGGAGTCAAGCCATCGCCTACCACTTCGTTGCTACACCAACTGGCAATACTTTGGGTTTCAGACGACATTCTGTTTCTGTACTGCTGGGAGATGCCAGAGATTAAAATAGGAAACTTGTGCATGCGAAGAAGATACACAACATCACAATCATAGCCCTTTCACAGATAGTATTTTCAGTTGCAAAATATGGATCTGGGTCTATGAGTTCAGGGATGGTGAAATTAAATTCTCTCCATTCAGAGTTTGAAATCATATCTAAGAGGAGTAAGAGAAAATTTAAACTATTTCCTTGGGAGTTTTACTGCTCTAGGGAACTAAGCAAAATGCTAAGTCAAACTCCTTGGTGGCTTTGCAAAAAACTTCAGTAGCACTAATAAGAGCACTAACTTCTCTGATAGGCCATTAGTGACCTCCTCTACCTACAAGGAAACCAAAAATAAAATAGTTCATGAGAGCAAACTTTAAGGATGATGGTATCAATTGAAATAAAAAAAAACTCTTTGTGGATCCAAAAAGATTAGTTCGGAACTAATCATTCTAACATAGAATAACAAGATTGAAGAGGCATTGAAGATCTTCTAGTCCAGGGGTCACCAATCTTTCAGATCTCAGGGACCACTAAATTCATAATTTTAAATCCTGCGGACCACTAATATGATCTGCCTAATGGGCGTGGCTAGGTGGTTATGTGACTTGGGTGGGTGTGGCCAACTCGATGTCACTTGTGTGGAGGGGCACCTTGCCAGCCTCTAATTTCCCGTCCCCTCCCAGCCACTCTTCGCCTGCCCGCTCAGGCTCCTTAGGGCCCCAAGAGGAAGCAGTTGTTGGAGCTAAGCAGCCACCATGAGAAAGAGTTGGCAAAACAGCTGGCTCTGTTCAAATTGGATCTGACCGAGAAGGAGGCTCAGCAGAAGCACCTCACTGAGGACTACAGGCATAGGCTTTCAAAGCAGAGGGAAGACCTGTGGGAGTGCAAGGCCAGGTACCGGCGCCTGGAGGCCATGATGCTGGCCATGATGCGCCTGGAGGCCAGTTCCAGGCCATGATGCAGTCTCACTAGAATGAGGCCTTCTGGCTCTTCACCACCAGTGGTGCTTCCCTCCAGCCTTCGTCCAAAGTCCTGCACCAGGAGGCTGAAGCAGACCCCATGTCGGAATTTCTGCCCCCCTCTGACCGGAACAAAAAGACCCCGAAGGGGGAGACTCTCTGCAGCAACACAAACATTCATTGCACGTATCCGGCCCAAGGGACGTAGTTTGAGGACCCCTGATTTAGTGCAATATAAAAAATGCAAATAATTTTTCTGCGGAGCACCAAAATTTTCTCATGGACCACTAGTTGGTGACTGCTGTTCTAGTCCAACCCCTTGCTTGAGCAGGAGACCTTATACCATTCCAGACAAATGGTTGTTCAATGTCTTCTTTAAAACCTCCAGTGCTGGAGTTCCCACAGCTTCTGACAATAAGCCATTCCACCGATTAATTGTTCTCACTGTCAGGAAATTTCTTCTTAGTTCTAAGTTATATCTCTCTTTAATGATATTCCACCCATTACTTCTTGTCCTGCCCTCAGATGTTTTGGAGGATAGGTCAACCCACTCTTCTCCATGAGAGCCCTTCAAGTACTAGAAGACCACTATCATGTTACCCCAGTCAGTGGTGAAATCCAAATTTTTTTACTACCGGTTCTGTGGCGTGGCTTGGTGGGCATGGCAGAGGAAGGATCCTGCAAAATCTCCATTCCCACTCCACTCTGGGGCCAGCCAGAGGTGGCATTTGCTGGTTCTCAGAACCTGCTGGATTTCACCCCTGCTTTACAGGCATATTTTGACCCTTTAATACTGGGCTTCTCAACCTCAGCTACTTTAAGACGTGGGGACTCCAACTCCCAGAGTTTCCCAGTCCCTGGGGAATTCTGGTAGTTGAAATCCCCACATTTTAAAAGTGGACAGGGTTGAGAAACGCTGCCTCGGAAAAAGAATCCAAGTTGCAAAAGAGATGTTTTCTTCTGCCTCAAAAGATTTTTCCCAAAGATTGCACTGATATCTGGAAGGAAGTTTGGGAAGAGCGTATAAAAGAACTGGAGCAAATGGGACATTTGGAGGAAAATTCTCGCTTGACAAGGAAAGCCAGCTGGAGATGATCAAGTCCTGCAGAAGTGGCTAATTGGAAGGTAACACTCACTGAAACAGATCCTCGAGGCCAGAGCTGCAGGAGGCTGCTGAGAAGCGGCTTCATTACAGTGTTTCCCAAAGAAAGGGCAACAAGAGAAATTTGGGGCTTTCAGGCTTCTACCGTAAGTCTCGGATCGGAAGAAACCACGTCTTCCAATCTGCCCCCTTTTCTAAATTTAGAGTTGAGGGGAATCACCAGGCGCAAATCAATTGCACTAGAAAGGGGGAAGTTGCAGGCTTGTAACCAATGGCAGGAAAAGACCAGAGGGAGAGTTATATGCAAGTGAGCAAGTCTCACTTTTCCAGTTTCGCTTGATAATGGCATTGTTCTCTTGTAAGTGATAGTAGGATTTCAGAAAACAGCTTTCAGATCGATAGCCATGCTGCTGTTTTCCCATCTAGAACACATTTTAAGTTATTTTCCAAAAGCGGTTTATGAGTGTTTCTAGGTGCATTTCTTTCTTTCCCTTTCTTTTACCTTTTAAAAGCATTTTTAACTACCGGTTCCAGAGAACCGGTAGTAAAAAATGCTAAAAAAAGAAGGAAAAGAAAAAGTTCCAACCATTGGGCCTCGCTCAGCTGATTGTCGGAACTTTTTTTTTTTTACTTTTTAAATGCTTTAAAATAAAACAATAAAAACACGTTACTTAAAAAACACATTAACGACAACCGCGCGGGTGGGTGGAGCCTCAGGCTGCCATCGCTAGCGGTTCTCCAAACCACCTGCCACGATCACTACCGGAGTAGAACAACAAGCGGGGGGGTGGGGGGTGATCAGCTGTGACGCACAATCTTCGGAGCCATTTTTTTTACTTTTAAAAGCATTTTTTTACAACCTATTTGCCCGAAAAGGTTGTAAAAAAATGCTTTTAAAAGTTTTAAAAAAGGCTCTGACGATGCGTGCCACAACTGTGATCATCGGAGCCTTTTTTTTTACTTTTTAAAAACATTTTTACTACCAGTTCTGGAGAACTAGTAGTAAAAAAATGCCTAAATAAAAAAAAAGTTCCGAAGATCAGCTGAGCGACATGTGATCTTCAGAACTTTTTTTTTTTACATTTTTTACTACCGGTTCGGCGAACCAGTAGCCTTTTTTACTACCAGTTCAGGCGAACCGGACTGAACCGGGAGCATTTCACCTCTGCTTCAGCCCCTTATTTTGTTGCCCCTCTCTGTACTCTTTCTAGAATTTCAGCATCTTTGTATCACAATTTACCAGAACTGGACACAGTATTCCAGGTGTAGTCTCACTAGGGCAGTATAAAGCAGCACTATCACTTCATGTGATTTTGATAATACTATCCCTCTGGTGATGCAGCCTAGGAAACATTCTGAATAAATAGTTATTCTTGGTTCATAATTTGGAAGCACCCAAGCAACAATCATTTGGTAAGATGAAGCCTGAAGGAATACAGAATTATTTCTGTAAGAAGCTACTAGACTAGGATTTTTCAAACTGGGTTCTATGAAACCAGTAGTTGGAACCTGATCTTCTCAAAATTCCATAGACTAAAGGCAATCCCACCTCCTTTCTCTGTAGTGGACTAACAAGAAAAAAAGATTTCTGTAAAATACAATAGAAAGGGTGGGACTTGTCTGCTGATATTCAGAAGGTTCACATCTCTTGATCAGAAGTTCTGGAATGGGAGTTTTTGTTTGCTTGTGTAACAAACAGGCTTTAAGGTTCAAAAAAAAAAAATGAAATTCCTATCCAGATTATCTCTATAAAATTACCATATTACGAAATCTGTGATTGTAAGGCTCCACTAACTAAAAAGTAAGTTCTTTTAAATTCAAGAAGACTTGGGTCTTTCTAGAGTTAGCGATTTCAAGCATTATCCCTTCAGCTGTAACTATAGTTTGCATCATTTTCTGTTTGATGAGGTAAAGGAGCCTGAGTGGCATAGGAGGCTAATGCCTCCTAAGGCAGCATTTAACATCCAGCTGCCTGCAATTACTGCGAGTTCAATTCTCCCCAGGCTCAAGGTCGACTCAGCCTTCCATTCTTTCTAAGATAGGTAAATTGAGGATCCGTTTGTGGGGGCAATAAGCTGACTTTGTATAAATATACAAAAGTATGAAGGCTATTGCTTAACGCTTTGTAAGCTGCTCTGAGTCTCCGGAGAAGGGCGGCATATAAATCAAATTTTAAAAAAAATATATGTATAAGAAAGGGGAAATTCATAAGCATATTATATGAAAACATTCCCACATATTTTAATCAATGTGCATAAACGTGCACTACAAACTTTAAAAAGTATTTTATGGCACTGGAAAAAGTTACTAAGGATCCTGTGTCAAAATAAGATACTGTACATTGTGATAGTTCTTCCATTCAAAATGTTACAGTACTGTGTAGAAAGTTGTCACCCACTCCTCTCCTAGAAGAATGAAATATTTTAGGAAATATTAAAAAAGCAGAGTATTATATTTCCATGGATGAGAAATGGAGAAACATGTTTTTTTAGAGGCAGGAAGCAGAGTCACTCTTAATAGCCCCCACCTCTCTTAATAGCCCACCGCAGATGTCAGCACTTAAGAGATAAAGAGACAGATATTCATAAGCAAATTCCCTGCAGCAAGGTCTCAACAAAGGGTTAGCCTTTTGTGGCTGAGGGTTAGCCCTCAGCCACAAAAGGAATTGCCCAAAAAGCCCCTTCATTGCATCAGCCCAAACTTCAACCAAACCAAGCTCAGACAAACTCCTAGGATTTGTACACGGCCCCATGGGAATCTGACAACAGCCAATAGAATGCATGTTCTTGCACAGGAACAGGAAGTTCAAGTGCAAAGCCCAAGAGAAAGTATAAATACCCGCCCACTCTCAACTGCATGTGATCAGCTACCTAGAATCACATGTGCTTCATCAATAAATGGACCCTCTTTCCAATCAGCCTCCAGCCTCCATTTTGTCTCCAGTGCCTTTCTCCTGGCTTGGAACTGAACCAGATGGATATTTCTTCCAACAACTGCAATACCAAAGACACGCCCTTTCAAAAAACTGGGAGTATAATCTATCTAGTGAAGACCATATTATATTACCACCACACAAGACACCCTCACACCATTTTTAAAAAGTAAGATTTTGTATAGCCTGGGGAAAGGAAAGCAGAACTGAGAAAATAAAGTCTGGGTCATAGCACCATATGTGTGTCCTGTAAAAGCTCCTGAATAAAGCATGACTCTTCTGGAAAATAACATGTGTTACAAAAGCACTCTTAAATAAACAAACAAAAAAATAGTAAAAAGGGCTCATGAAAAAGTTTTTCAGGCTTATTTTAACCTAACTATTCATTTCTTGACTTTATTTAAATTGAGAGGAAAAGAAAATCCTACTTCTACTACTATGTAATTAAATGAATATCACAATGTAATTGACAAGGTTCAGGTTCAATTCTTTTTTCTTCCCTATTTCTAAACAAGCTAAACAGGTGTTTAGTCACCACAACTGGTTCCGGTAACTCTTTTATGAAATGAAGCAATTGCTAAGTGTAAATATGTGACCATGACTGGGTTTACAATTTTACTTCTGTTGGAATTTATTTTTGGAATGTACTTTTATGCAACAACTACAGTAGTATTCCGGCAATAGATGGCAGCATTTACAAGTTTGGATCTATGGTGTATACTTTATATACATATATATAAATCATAAGTTTATTTGTCAAATATACTCTATGTTCTTTAGTCCTAAACAGAGTTTCCTGTTATAATTAAAAATAGTTGAGCAATAAAGCACATGATGACTGTACTCTTTGCACTATGGTGCTATATATAAGCAGGATTTCTAATAACTTCAGCTTTCCTTTGCTTCTTGCTTCTTCCTTCAGCTGAACTGGGATTCTTTCTCTTGCTCTTTGAGGACATCTTGGTGTCGGGTAAATAAGCAAGTGAAAATAAGAGCAGATTACCGATATATGTGGTACCATATTAACTGACTGTAATGACAGTCACTGTCTAAAGCAGTTGCTAAACAAGCACTACCTGTAGGATAACTTTGCAAGCTAAAAACATCCCCTCCTGTTGAAATAAACAATTTGCATTGATTTGCTCAAACATTTGCATTTATTTAAAGAATGAAATCCATGGGAGTCAACATTACTTTTATGCTTTTCCTAGTGTCATCCCCATTCCCAAGTTCTATTGCATTTCACCATCCCTGATTTTTATTACTTCAGTCATCAGAATGTTTTTGTTGTTGTGTTACTCTAAATGTAGTTATCAAAAGGGAAGAGAAGAATTAAAGGGCAAAGCTACAGCTGTGAGGCCAGGGAGGCAAGGGGATGAAAATGATTCAGAAACAGAGCTTCAAATTACTCTTATCTCATTTTTGACTCAGGTAAATTTGACAATCAACTATACTTCTGATCTAAACATCAATTTTAAGAATTCTTTTTATCTTTTATTTTTCTTATAGTATCTGTAATGGTCATTATGTGATCCTAATAGGCAGGGGTAGGTTCTAAAATTTTTTACTACCTGTTCTATGGGCGTGGCTTATTTTGTGGGCATGGCTTGGAGGTCATGTGACTGGGTGGGCATAGCTAGCTGGTCATGTGACCGGGTGGCCATGGCTATGTGTATAGGGACTACTCAGAGGGCTGAAAAAAGTCATTTCTGACAGGTCCTCACACTTTTGACTGGTCCTCACACTTATGAATCATCCTCACATTTATGCCCGTGCAGCATTCTTAACAACCATGTCACTCATTTCACAACTGCTTCTCTTCACCATGGTGACAAGATAGGGCAAAAAATGTAAAATGTGAGGACAGTCGTAAGTTCAAGGACTGGTCAAAAGTGCGAAGACCAGTCAAAAATAACTTTTTCAGCCCTCCGAGTAGTCCCTGTGCACAAAAGGATTCAATTATTTCTTCAAAGTGCTGATGATTGCACCCTGGCTGGAAGAACTCCAACAGGGGAGTATTTCCTCCCAACAGCGGTGTAAAAAGCTTAAAACAATTCTTCCCCTTTAAGAAAGTCAAGCAAAAAAATAGCCTCCGGAACCGGAAGTGACAGTAAGTCTAGGCATACTGCCGGAGAGGCAGTTTCTGTAACAAAGTTTAGGCTAGGAAATAACACCAAATGTTGTAATTAATCCTTACAGGATTAACCCTGTAAAATGGAAAAAGACAAAAGGAAATTTCTTTTAACAACCGGTTCTCCGAACTGCTTAACTACTTAACAACCGGTTCTACCGAAGTAGAATCCCACCACTGGGTCTACCCATTTATTTTTGCAGGCACCGGTCTACTCATTTGTTTTCTTTTAACACTGATCAGCTGAAGGAACTCAGGAGGCCACAATAGATTGGGGGTGGGGCCAAATAAAAGGTAAGAATAACAGGGGGGCAGGGGGGCAGAACTGGTTTGGTGACGTCATATCGTCACCACTACCAGCTCGGCCTAACCGGGCCGAACCAAGAGGAACCCACCACTGCTAATAGAATTACAGATACTCCTCACTTATCTGTAGCATTAAGACTGGAATTTCCCATCACTAAGCAATGCATTTGTAAAGTGTCATGTCACATGTAAAGTATCTGACCACATTGCTTACTGATGGCAGTGCCAGCACTTCTCATTATTGTCATGTGAGGATTGTAGGCCATTAAACAAGGACTTTGTCATGACTTTCTGCCAACATCTGACAAGCAAAGTCAATGGGGAAGCTAGCAGGAAATTGCAAGTCCCAGGCGGCTTGCAAACAGGTTGGCAGACAAATAAGCGATTACTGCTGGCTGGGTGTGCAAGTGGCTGGTACAGTATGAGTGTGGTGAGGTTGGAAATGAGTGCTGCTGGGTAAGGGAGGTTGTGCAGGTGGCCAGTGTGGTGCAGCTTGAGTGCACCAGAGCCAGCAATGGTAGCTGTCGGGTTTCAGAAACTTAGTAGAGTGATGTGCACCCTTTCCTGCCAGCTTTCCCACTGATTTTGCTTGTTGGAAGCCAGCAGGAAAGATTAGAAATGGTGACCACTTGACTACAGGATGCTGCAACTTTCATAAATGCAAGCCAATTGCCAAGCACCCAGATTGCAATCATGTGATCATGGGGGCAATGGGACAGCCAAACTTTGAGGACTCATTTTAAGTAGCCCTTGTTAGAACCATTGTAACTTTGAAATGGCTAGGCTAGGCTACGCTAGGACAGGCTAGGCTAGGACAGGACAGGACAGGACAGGACAGGACAGGACGGCAGAGTTGGAAGGGACCTTGGAGGCCTTCTAGTCCAATCCTGCTCAGGCAGGAAACCCTATACCATTTCAGACAAATGCTTGTCCAGTCTCTTCTTAAAAACTTCCAGTGTTAGAGCATCTACAACTTCTGGAGGCAAGTCGTTCCATTGGTTAATTGTTCTAACTATCAGGAAATTTCTTAGTTCTAGGTAACTTCTCTCCTTGATTAATTTCCATCCATTACTTCTTGTCCTGTCTTCTTTGCAAAATAGGTTGATTCCCTCTTTTTTGTGGCAATCACTTAGATATTGGAACACTGCTATCAAGTCACCCCAATCCTTCTTTTCATTAAACTAGACATACCCAATTCCAGGAATCGTTCTTTATATGTTTTAGCCTCCAGTCCCCTAATCATCTTTGTTGTTCTTCTCTGCACTGTTTCTAGAGTCTCAACGTCTTTTTTACATCATGACCAAAACTCATCAACAGTCCCAATATTGCAGAATATACAGCCTCATGTTACATAACTAACCTTCATTTCATGCTGAATAAACTTAAATAGAAAACTATCTTTAGATAGATTTTTATTCCAAAAGCATTTCATTAAAATAAATTTGATTAAAAAAATTTAAAAAAAGATTTAAATCAAAAACATCCAATTAAAATTTTTAAAAAGTCAGATTTTTTTTAAAAAATCATCAATTTTTATCCACCTTGGGTCTAAAGCAGGTTTTTTTTTCTCCAAATATGGCAACTTCTAAGATGTGGCTAGAGAATTCTGTGCATTAAAAATCCAAACATTTTAAAAGTTGCCACATTTGAAAAACGCAACTCTACAGGAAAGGGAAGTCTAAGGAAGTCATGGCTGGATGGAAACTCGCCTATATATATTTCACATATATATAAAAGGTAAAGGAGTCCTGTGGATTTTACTCTGCTAGTCATTGCCGATATATATATAATATTATGTGTTTTTGTAGATTTTCACGGGTACAGGTATGCAACTCTTGGCGTATTCGGGTCTTTTCCCATGTAAGATTGAGAGTATCTTGGCGACATTTCGACGAGGTCCCACTCGTTATCTTTAGGCTGGTGTCTTCGGCTTCGTGCTTGTCACGAAGCCAAAGACACCAGCCTGAAGAGTGGGACCTCGTCGAAATGTCGCCAAGATACTCTCAATCTTAGACGGGAAAAGACCCAAATACGCCAAGACTTGCAATATTATGTGTGTATATACCATCCCATATAGTCGGCAACGAGTAGCACACGCACACAAAATTACTTCATTAATTCATTCCATTTCTGTAGCCACCCAGCTGAACCAACAGACTCTTGTACAATAAATACACCCCTGTCTCTTGGTATGCAGCGAAGGCTCATCCCGGCCAACCAGTTCTATGCTAACAAGCGACTCCACCTAAAACATCATTTTACCCGCAAGGTCAGCCTTGCTTTCCTCTCCTGTCAGGCGAGACCGCTAGAGGTCGCCCGTGAGCTCAAACCACACCGCCTTCTGGCTCTCGCACGCTGCGCCAAAACGACGGTCGCGCCCGCCACATGACGACAGCAGTCGCATCCCTGGGCGGGGTAAAGGTGGTGACGAAAGGCAAAGGGGCGTGGCCCGGAAGTCCACGGGGTACTTGGGGAGCCCCCGATATGGCCGGCGTCTTCGACATCGACCTGGAAACGGAGGAAGGGAGCGACGGGGAGGAGCCTGAACTGGGGGCCTTGGTGAGGCGGGATGGAAGATGATAGAGGAGAAAGGGGTGGGTCCAGCCAGAGGAGAAGGGAAAAGGGCGCAAGAGCCCAGCGCAGAGTTTCTAATGACTTCAGTGGGGGTTACCCCCAAGTGGGACAGGGTTGGGGTGGGCAGACCTCGTTCATCCCCTGGGTTGCTGCTGCTGCTGCTGCTGATCATCTGCTCTGTGTCTTCCTCCACCCCGCTTGTCTCTTTTAGGAAGTGGACCCCGATTTTCGTAGCAGTAGCTCAGAGTAAGTACCTTGCCAGCTCTAGGTTGTTTTGCTTCTTGGCGTCACCCCAGTCTGCCTTTGGGCAGAATTCTCCTGGGTTTCTTAGGTGATGGATGCACTCACACACTATTGGAAAATAGGCTGGCAAGAAAGGGTGAAATTGTCCCCACCCTGGCTCAGTATAATGTCAAGCAGCTACTTCTTCCATTCTTTTAAAATGGCTTCTTCTAACTTGATCGCCATGTGGGCAGGGCAACAATTCCCATCATCCCCATACAGGATACTTGTAGGGCTGGAGACAATGGGACCTGTCCTTGATGAGAGAGAATCCAGCGGGGAAAGAACTGCAAAATGCAAATTGTGTCAACCTAAAACATGTGATGAGATTTCTAGGTGCTGCATAGGCAAAGTGACAGGTCGGCATTTTGAGAGCGGAGATGTAAACATTTCAAGGGGACATGAAATGTCCTTGTTTCGCTACAAATTGCCCAGGTTAGATTCCTGATGACGGCGATAAAAGTCTATTCTTTGGCTTCCCTGACTGAAAATTATCAGAACAAATCAAAGTGTCTGCCTTGCTGACCCAGAGACTGAGACCCCACTAATTCAGCACTGAGTTCCTAAAACTGTCATCTACAGTAGTTCAAAGTCTGTGGGAGATGCTCGGATCACAGCATGATGATGGTGGCATAAGTATTTTGCATTTATAGTGGATTTCTAGCTGTTTTCAACAAATGCTATTCCTAGAGGCTGCCTTTATTGTGCATTTGTCCTTTTGGCATCTGAACCAATCACCATCACCATTGTAGGGTAGAGAACTGAATGTTCATCACAGCCTGTGCTAAAAGCAATCTTTGGAAAGTCAGTCTATTCACTGACCCAAGAGTATCTGGGATTGTTATAAAATGGTGAATGTAACCAAACATGGCTTAATCTTAATGAAAAACACTCTCATGCAAATTGAGGCATCCAGTTTCCACTTAAGCACTCAGAAAACCAGTTCTATGTAGTGATTAAAGAAACTCGGAGAGTTGAGCTCTACACCTTCTTTAGGCATGAAAACCAATCAGGTGGTTTTCAGCCAATTGCCCTTTTAGTCCAAACCACCTCACAGGGTAATTGTAGTGGGAGTGGGGGGAAAGAAGCAGGAGCACTATATATCCTGCCTTCATTTGTACAGGCAAAGGTGGGCTATAAGTCTGATAGTGAAATTAATAAAATTAAAATCTCTCTGAAGTTGCTCCTGGACTGAACTGTGACAGAGGGTTGAAATGGGTACAGTAGATTCCAATGCTCTCTAACATATACAAAGCACTGTGTGATAAAGAAAAGCCATCACTTTAATGTGCCTCTAATCAGTGTAGTGGACCTCTGAATTAGTACAGCTTCCCTCCATTACTTTCTTCTTCAATTAACATTCTAATACTTTATCTGTTCATTCATGTACATTGAACAAGGCAAGCAGCATTTGGTTGCCACTTTGTGACTGATAGAGATCATGGTTTTGGTATACATACTAACTACTATAATTCCCCTTGGGAATGTCACATTTGGCACAATGGTATCTGGAGTATTCTAGAGTATCACATTGCTATAATGAATTTCCTTTATTTCTTTTTGGCTTTGATCCTGATTTAAATCAATTGAAGGAAAGTTGTTTTCCATATCAGTATCTTCTCCAGTACTGTGCACATCCCATATCACATTATGGGATCCTTGGCTCTCTGCTAATAGCTGCAGGAATAGGCAGATATAGATAACTTTCCTTTCTTTGAATTTTAATTTATCCTAAGGTTCAGACTTGTACTTTCATAAAAGGCACAATGCAGTTACGCTGCCATCTCTTCATCTTCTCTTCTTTTGATTTTCAAAAATTGGACCCTCCTCATTTCTGGAAAGTCTCACACTTTTGCCTTGCCCTTCATTTATATGTTTTTTGGAGGGTGGGGAAACGATATAAAATTAATCTCTTTCTTCTCTCCACAGTTTTGTGCCAGGTTATTATGAGGAAATTGAAATCTCTGAAAGCAGCGTCAACAATGGCTCAGAACGCATTGGGCCCCACTGCTTTGAGCTACTACGTGTTTTGGGAAAGGGTGGTTATGGCAAGGTGAGCAATTCCTGAAGAGTGAGCGTGGAGGCAGAGAGTTCAACCCTCAACCAACTGGGAGAAAAAAAATCCTTTCTAGTAGAAGAGCTAAGTAGCTACATTGGCCTAGAATCTTAGGAAATAAGTGTATTTGTTTCTGTATGGAGGAGCATTCATCTTGGGACTGCCTATCCAGAGTCTGAAATGCTGCAGTTTAGACTGGTTTGTCTCCTTGGGAGAAGTAAGCTACCACATTGTGAGAAAGCATGTTGACTATCAGTGGAGAACTGATGAAAACGTCCTTAAAAGCCTTTAATTAATCAGAAGGCACTGTTATTAAAGCTCTCTAATCAGGAGTGTGAGAATAATATTCTGGATTGCCTTCACCCCATACTGTTTAAATGGTCTTGCTTGTTCTTAGATGTTTTTTTTAAAAGAGAGGTTGAGTGCACAATGTTAAGGAGTATGAAAACCCAGTGTTTGGGTTATTGGTATCTGATTTTCATAAAAGAGAAGACAGTTCTCTTTCCTCACTCTTTCCTCTGATGGATAGCTGTGTTGCTCACTTGAAGATTTTGCTTACTGCTTCCATTTGTGTTTTAGGTGTTTCAAGTGCGGAAAGTTCAAGGCACAAATTCTGGGAAAATCTTTGCCATGAAAGTGTTAAAGAAAGTAAGTATTTATCTATCTATAGCTCTGTGTGCCTTGTTAAATATTTTTGTGAGACCATAATTCTCTCTGAATATCTCCTGCAGGCCAAGATTGCCTGTAATGCCAAGGACACAGCACACACAAAGGCTGAGAGAAATATTCTGGAGGCCATCAAACACCCATTCATAGTAGACCTCATCTATGCTTTCCAGACTGGTGGCAAGCTCTACCTCATCCTGGAATGTCTCAGTGGTATGGAAACAAAGCTCGATGGAAAGGAAACAATTGCAGTGGATTTGGCCAAAAGCCTGGGACCTGATTCTTCTTGTTCTGTGTAGATTTTAGAGGTTGGGTCAGACATTGCTGGAGAAGACTGATGGTATCTCTTTGTGCTTTGCTTCATAGGAGGAGAACTCTTCATGCAGCTGGAACGGGAAGGCATCTTTCTGGAGGACACAGCCTGGTTAGTGAAAATGCAACCTAAGGTGAACTGGAATAGCCACAACGATTGGTATTCACCATAGGCTTTGTCTCTTCTTTCTTACCATGCCCAGAAGTAAGGTGACAATAGGGCAACTGGAAATCTTAGAGTGGAGTAAATCTCTCTGTACCTCGCAATCATTCTGAAACAGCCACTGAGTCCTACCAAGGGGTCCTGTTCAAAGTGATTCAGTTCCCCTTAGCTAAGGGTGGGAAGACAGGCATAGGCCATTTCAGACATTTTTTGCAGGATGCTTTATGGATAAAGTCAATTTTATTTGGCTAGATCTGGGTGCTATCTAGCCAAACACAGCAATGGTGATATCTAGTGATATTTTCTGAATTCCTGTGAGCTCATACAACCAGAAGAAGTGGCTCTAGTGCTTTTTAGGCAGAGTTCAGCCACCTGGCCTTTTTCAGGTGGCCTAATGGGATGTATATGTGGCTGGATGTGGGGAGTAGTTCATGCTTTTCTAAAAAAGCATTAACTATTTCCATCTGCCATAGCAGTGCCATCTGCCATAGCAATGTGATCATGTACCCTTTAAGAGACTATCTCTTGATCCAGCTCTATTGGACAATGTTTATGCAGTCTCCATTTTTGGAAAATGTTGTGGAGTGGTGTTGGCAAGTCAGCTACAAGTGGATTATCTGGATCCCTTGAAGTCAGACTTCAGGTCCAGATATGGGATGTAAACAGCATTGGTGCTTTAGTGGATGATCTTCATGGCAACATCCTGGTCTTATTACACCTCTTCTCCTTATGGGCTTGATGGGTTTGCTGCTACCTAGTGGATGGTTTCAGTCAACATGTGGGATGTTGCTTCCAAACTGAGTCTTCGTGTTAATCAACATTTATACATAACCACAAGGAGAGGCCATCTGTCAGTTCATTGAAAGGTATCCTTGGTATGTTGATGAGATTCAATTCTTCCTTGTTATTCCTGCTATAAGTGGCTTATGGGTGAGGAGGTTATATCAAATGTATGTAGATAATTTCTACTGCATTTTGAAATGTACAAACTCTTGTTTTCAGATATGTAAAACACATGGCAAAGCAGTGCCCAAGTGCCAAGTGGGGAAGGTGGGGAGAGTTGACTAATTAAAGGCCACTGTATTTAAATATATGGACAAATTTCCACCACCCTTCTCAGATTGCCCAGTCTCATAATTTCATGTGGCGGTTTGTGTTCTCCTCCTGATTTTTCTGTAAATGCCCCCCCCCCTCCAATTAGAGCTAAAAGTGGGAAGATAGGAAGAAATTAAGTGCAGATCATCTTAAAAAATTGAATTCTTGCAAAACCACCTCCTTGAATATGCAGAATGTGTTCAGAGAAGATTTTACGGTTGTGAGTCTCTGTTGCTTAAAATACCAGATGCCATTTGATCCTTCCTGTTTTCCCAAGCAGAAAGTAGATATTTTTATCTGAGCTCGAAAGTGCAGAGTTTCATCTCAAGGTCTTTTTCTGACAGCTGAATTCCTCAATTCTATAAATGGCTTAAAGTTGAAGATGGCCCCTTCCTCCTAGAATTATTTCAGTGAAATCAGACTCTCACCACCAGCTTTCATGATGAGTTATTGGTTATAGTTTGTTGATTAAGTCCATTTTGTGTTCTGTCAGTTTCTATCTGAGTGAGATCACGCTGGCTCTTGGCCATCTCCACTTTAACGGCATCATTTACCGGGATCTTAAGCCAGAGAACATAATGCTAAACAGCCAAGGTAGGGAAAGCATCCTTGTCTACAGAGGGAAGGGTGGGAGGATGCATAATAATTTGAATGTCATCTGTACTACTCTGGGATCTCAACCAGGGCTGTAACAGGACTTTGACTTTCCAATTTCTTCTGCAGGGCACATTAAACTGACGGATTTTGGGCTTTGCAAAGAATCCATCCATGATGGTGCTGTCACCCACACCTTTTGTGGCACTATAGAATACATGTAAGTGATGAAGGCTCATGAGCACCTGTAGGATACCTGTTCTGGATCAGTTTTAGTTTGAGGTTAACTAGTTTACTAATTATGCACTGATTTCTTTCTCTGCCCTCAATTCCAGGGCCCCAGAAATATTGATGCGCAGTGGCCACAATCGGGCTGTTGACTGGTGGAGCCTTGGTACCCTGATGTATGACATGCTCACAGGATCGGCAAGTCTGTCTTGTGCTGCTTTTGGAGGCAGGGTGGAAGTGACAGAGGATGCAGTGATGGGGAGGGAGTGAAGGAAGAATTGCCGATCAGTTGCTCTCCCTGGATAACAGATAAACTTGCAGAGATTCTCACGTTGAGGTCAGCTGGCTGTTGACAAAGAATAGTAGGAAGAATGCCCTATTGTCCTAATCAACACACTACACTGTTTCTGACAAAAAGGCAGTATAACCAGTATAAGCAGTACTAGATCTGCCAACTAAACCATTCACAGGGCTGCTGAAGTGATACTTGGCTGTCTTGCTGTCTCTTTTACTTGGCCCAGGCAAAAACCCACTAGCTGGACTTTCTGTTTTTAAGGGACAGTGCTTCTATTTCTATTTGAATTTACTGCCAAGTTCTTTCATCTGTCTGTTGTTTCCCTTAAACTCTCCCAACCTCTGCCTACTCTACTATCTACTGTTCCTTGAGTTTTTAGGATCATTTATCTTAACACTATCTTGTGTTAATGCAGCCTCCATTTACCGCTGAAAACCGCAAAAAGACAATTGACAAAATCCTGAAAGGCAAGTTGATGTTTCCACCCTACTTGACTTCAGATGCTCGGGATCTGATCAGGAAGGTATAACTCTATATATCACATAAGATTGAGCTATACTGTTTGGAATTTTGCATCTTATTATTATATTATTAATTACTATAAAATTAATAACTGGCTTCTCCTCCTGGGTATTTTACTGTTGTTATCAAGCAGTCTTCCTAATCCAGTTTTACTTTTTCCAACATAGTTAAGGGCCATGTTGACCACAGATTATAAGAATCAAAGTCCAGCATATTTGGAAGGTATCAGGTTTAAGAAGGTTGCTGCAAATTACCCAGAGATTTCAGTAATCAGCATAATAAATTGAATAAAGATGATTTCATTAATAAAGCCATAGGTTAACAGTACCTGTATGAATGTTGTCATTGAAAGCTAAGTTGGTTGACTGATAAAACTTTGCTCAAGGCATTCCATTCATATATTCCAAGGAATATGCTTGGTGGATTGATATCCACCAAAGAGAAGATCTGTATCCAATATGATGAGTATCATATTGGATTTTAGAGGGAAGAGAAGCTTAACACATGATTGGTAAATGCCACCCTTCACAGAATGACAATTCAGAAGGGCTCTCCAGAATACATGTGTACCTGAGCAGCTTCCTTCCTATCACATCTTTCAGTGCATGATTTGCCATTCTTTTTCTTAAATGTGGGTACTTAGGCAAGTGCCCAGAATGCACTGGTCACCTTTTCCTGAAGTTAGAGTAAGCACAGCTGGTTTTCCGGTTCCTTCTTTCCTATAAAAGTATAGTCAGCTGCTCTTGCCTTTTAGTGACCTATTTGTTTTATTACCCTCAGCTGAGAATGAGGAGGAAGCCCCGGTCTCTCTCATCAGCAATGCTCAGAAGAAGGAACCATTTACAACACTAGAGTAGCCCTGCTCAGCTTATGTTCGCCTACTTGCTCTACTTGACCCAGGCTGAACAGAAACAGGTAGCAGCCCAGTGGCAAAGCACATTGGATTACTAGTAGTCCTCACTTACCGACTGCTTGTTCAATGGCTCTTTGAAGTTAGGATGGAGCTGAGAAAAAGAAATTTATGGCCAGTCCTCAAAGTTGCAGTCATCCCTGCAGTCACATGATCGCAATTTGAGCACTTGGCAACTGCCCCACACTTTTAAAACAGGCGCGGCTCCTGTGGTCATGTGATGGCCCTTTGCGGCCTTCAGAGCCGGCTTCCCACAAGTAAAGTCGATGGGAAAATCAGAAGTTGAAATCATGGCATTGGGTTTAATAGCTGCAGCTTATTTGCTTCTGGATCACAGCCGGAACTGATGTCTTCAGTCAGGTGTGATCATGTGATATTTCACTTTATGACTGTGTCACTTAGTGTGGAGTTTCCAGTCCCACCTAGAGTTGGTAAGCGGGGACTACCTGTACTGAATGGGCTACAAAGAAGGATGGGGAGCCCCATCTCAATGGAATGTAGTGGTGCCGATGACTTGCATCTCTTGCCAGAATAGGAATGGGGCTTTTATCATGAGACAGGGCTGGGTGAGCACCTCTGGGTGGAAAGAGATCCAGCCAATACAGTTCTGTGGTGAATAACATCCTGAATCAGGATGAAATGGAGGTTATTGTGAAGCTGTCCTAATGGAAAGTTTTGGACTCTTGAGTTCTGAAAGAGTGATTTTTCCTTTTGTTATTATCCGAAGCACTATTTCTTAAAACACGCTTCTTTCCTTCCCTAGTTTCTCAAAAGGAACCCCAATCAACGAATCGGGGGTGGGCCAGGTGATGCTGGAGATGTGCAGGTAAAGTGGATTGGGGGGCGCAGGGGAGAAGCAGATCCAAGAATTTGGAATTCTGAGCAGCTTTCTTCCCTTTTGACAAGCAAGTTAAATCTGAAGGTGATTTTGGAGAAGCTGCTTTAAGCAAGGGGGTATCGCTTCAGCAGGCTTTTCAAAAGAAAGCAGAGCATCAGAACCTTGCATTGTTCTTTCTCTAAACCATAATTAAATGCTTAAAACAATTAAAGTTATTGCTCTCTTCAGCTGCAAACTATTGGGGAGGATTTTTTGATATTAGAAGTGAATATCAGCTCATTTTTAAGAGTAGAAGATTCATAATTTTGTAGAAATTTGAGATTTGGAATATGAGAACTGTGTTTGAGGATTTTTCATGTGTTTTAGATAGTATTAAATTCTTTATTTTCTCTTTTTAGAAACATCAGTTCTTCCGACACATTAACTGGGATGACTTGTTGGCCAGGAGGGTTGACCCACCATTCCGGCCATCTTTGGTAAAGCCACCACATCTCAGTCCTCACTCCTCCTATTACTGCCTTTTCTCTACTTTATGATCTTGTCCCTGACCGTAATAGGCCTTCTCAGAATCTTGATCTTGATTTGTAGCTTATATAATGTAAGATTGATAAGGACTGCTAAATTGGATGAGGCTTTTGTTGGATTTTCTTTTCACATAAAGAGGTTTCCTGGTATAAATAAATATAATTTGCCTACTTCTTATATATTGCTAAGCCTAGTCCTTTTGTACCAGGGGCTAATATTGTTTTGCCTCACAATTTTCAGCTCTTTTCCACCATTTTCTTGGTGAAAAGTGGGATTGCATTGCTGTTTGTGGCCAGATTTCTGAAGTATAGTCTTGGGATGGAGCCATGACAAAGTTGCAGAAATGGAGTAGAGTAGCTCAATTTGAGTTGCTTCCTTCTAATAAACTGCAGTGGCTATATTTATTTATTTTTTGTGCAAAGAAAAGCCAAACAAGCTAATACCTGCCCACTTCACATGCTCCTTTGACAGTGCAGATTTTCATTACACTTTAAACATGTTTGATTCTACCCTCACTGTAGAATTTATTTATCTCCCTTTGGTAAGTACAACTGTATGGTATCTAATCTTATTATACAGTATAGCTCCTTTACACCATGTGCTAACAACGCATGCTTCTCCATGAAATTTCTGGAAAAAGAAAGGCCTTCATTTGTGTAGATGTTAACATAGACTAGAATTCACTCAGAACCAAAAGACTAAATGATAGTATGATGAGATATCCAGAACATCTTTTTCCATCCACAGCAATCAGAAGATGATGTCAGCCAATTTGATACCCGCTTCACTCGCCAGACACCTGTGGATAGTCCTGACGACGGGGCTCTCAGCGAGAGTGCCAATCAGGCTTTTTTGGTAAGGAATAACCAGCTGGAACTATAGTGAGAAGGAAGAGGAGGTAGCAAAATCATTTTTGCACTCCTATTACGAAGCAGTGGAGAGAACTTTCTTCATCCCAGGTGCTACTTTTCCTATGACTAACGTTTGGGGACCACATGCCTGCTGCAAATAAAACCAGTGCAAAAATTCAGTGGTGACTCCCAACTTTTTGAAAAAAGTCTTAGATAACAACCACTTGCTGCTTGGAAAAAACTTTTCTTAAGAGCTGGCTTGAGATCCCAAAGGTGTTTTTTCAAAAGGCAACTAGTTCAGAACTGAAGAAGCTTCTTGGATGAGAAGTGAAACATCTTCAAGAAAACAAAGTCCAGTTGCCTTTTGAAAGGACAACCATGACCTGGATGACTGAGAATCTTCAGCTGGTTTGGGAGTTAACTCTTAACCACCCTTGCCAACTGCAGTCTTAAAGATGATCCTCTCCTAGCAAACAAGCAGATCAAAAATAAAAAGCATTTCAAAGCGATGTTTCGTGCAAGGGGAGTTGAAGGGAACCTAGGCTGAATCCAGCAGGTGATTCTAACTTTTCATTAAATGGGGAACTTAGGCATTCCAGGTATTGCACTACAACTTTCAGCAATCATTATTGGCCACATTAGCAAATTAGAGTTGCTGAGAACTGTTGCTTGCAACATTGGGAAGGCCACAAATTCCTCACTGTTGATCAATAGAAAGAAAGAACATAATTGAACCCAGATCCTGAAATTAAATTATGACCATAGCATACTGACCAGGTGTTCCTCCCCTAGGGATTTACCTACGTAGCTCCATCTGTGTTGGAAAGTATCAAGGAAGGGTTTTCCTTCCAACCCAAGTTGCGATCTCCACGGCGTCTCAACAGCAGCCCCCGCACACCTGTCAGGTAAATCTGGAGATAGTTGGGAGAAAGTCTAGGTCTTCGGGTCATGTTCCTCAAGGGGCTGGCAGCAGGAAGGGTGTGGTGCTTGCTGAATCCTTGCTTCCCCAAGGGGAATGCTGTCCCTAAGGATACTGTTTGTTCTTCTGTCCAGATATTAGTGCCATAAGCAAGACTTTAAATGACTTAACTCTAACCTGTGCTTGTTTTTGCAGCCCGCTGAAGTTCTCACCCTTTGAGCCCTTTAAGCCAAGCACAACAATAGAGCTAATGGAGCTGTCGGCAACTCCTCTTGGGCCTGTACTAGAAGTCACGGCTCCACTGCCCATCAAAACACCTTCAGGCACCAAAAAGAAGAAGGGCCGAGGACGGGCACGATAACTAGGGCAGCAAGGAGATCTCCGGATATGCATCATCAGGTGGAGCACTGGAGTGAGGCAGTGGGTGGACTAGATTGTGTCTATGGGACTTCAAGCCCTACCGGAAGTCTCAGTTTCCCTTTCACTTCACAGGGCCACCTTCACTCCCACCAAGAAAGAGATACCTGATGTTGGTGCTTCCTTGATGTCAGGACTAACTCAGCCATGGTGCTTTTAGTTCAATCTACAATGAATCCTGGAGGGAAGAGAATAATTTGGGATGCACTAAAGGAGCCGTGAGCAGCAGAATTCTGCCTTATTATCACCCTAGGAACATTTGTCTGAGGGCATCTTGAAATTTTGCAGAGAGGATAGTCAGAGGAAAAGCACATGCTCTGGCTTATAGCGTGGCTACTCTAGTTGAAAGCTCAGGACCTGCAAAGGAAACAAAGCAACTCTGAGAAAGTGGAAGGAAGGCTCAGACTGCTTCTTCTGGGTGAAGCTTCTTTACCTGTCTTCTTTTTCCACCAGGCATCTATTTGCCAAAAATGACCACTTCTCCCTCAGTGGTGGTTGTTGCAAGATAAGTGCTCACCCAGGACTGCTGTTGACCTTCTCTGGTGTCCTTAGCCACAAATGAATCTTCGCAGACGGCACGGTGTCATGCCTGGCTCGTATTCAGAAAATGAGTGTGGTGCTGCATAGAAAAATTGGTTGGTTGTAGGAATTGCTGCAGGGAGAAATACTAAGCAAAGAGAGCTAGGGTATTTTGTTTTGTTTTGTTTTGTTTTTGACAGTCCAATTACAAAATCAACTATTGAGATACAGCCACCGGTTCTCTGTTTTATTATTACAGGGAACACACCTTTTTTTCTTTTTTTCTTTTTTTTGAGAACAAGCTTTTTGGAACAGGTTAGAAGAAGCAAATGCAACCGTACAAACAGTGCTGCTCCCCAATGGAAGCAGTGTACAAAGCAGAGTGACAGGAGTCTTGGGTTTCCAGATGTGGATCTGGTACCAAGCATTAGAAGCTTGTTTATGACAAGTCCATCCTTCCCTCCTCCCTGGGATTTCTAGAGAGCAGTGACATTCAGTGATTTGCCACTGTCTTCCCAGGATGCTGTTCCAGAGAAAGAATGCAGATGACTCAATAGAACCTCTGCGCTGCCCTGGGCTGCCTTTGATGCCTCATCTTCTTCCAAGGCTGCCTCCGCTACTGCCTCTTGATTGGCTTCCTTAGTCAGCTTCTCTTCTTCCTCCTGGAGGAACTGCTGCTGCTTCTCCTCCTCCTCCTCCGTCTCTTCCTCCTCCTCTTCTTCCTCTTCTTCTCCTCCATCCTCCTCATGCTGTTGTTGCTCTTCCTCAAGCTCTCCATCGCTCTGTTGCTCATCCTGGTAGTCCTCAGCCAGGTCCTCAGAAAGTCTCTCTCTCCAGAACTGCTGCCACCAAACAACCAGGATTCTCATCAGGTGCCTAGGATGGTACCTTCCTTCTGTTACACGGTTCAGATAGTGCCATGCTAAAAACAGCAGCAGCAGAAGCACAAACAACAGGCAGATGAGGATATTCACTGTGACAGCTCCATTGTTTCTCCCGCCACTCTCTGGATTCTCTGCCTGGATTTTCCCAGGAAGTAACAATAAGAGAATATGGGGGAGCCTGAGCTTCTGTAAAAAGAAAAGAGTCTCGATTACGATCACGATCCTAGCTTCTTTGGACACTTCCATGCAGCCGCCTGACTTGCTCCTCAGATCTTCAACAGGAGCATCCCTGTGCTTCACTCTGTCTCCATAGGGAGGCTCCCACTGCTCCTTCTAGCTGGCCATTGGTGCCTGACAAGCTAGCTCCTCCCAGCCTACCCTCATTCTTCTCATGCCATGAAACCAAACTCGGCCATTATTTGTGAGGAGCAGCAGTGCCTCTCCTTGGGAAGCATGAGATGGACCATGGTACGTTGGGTAGAAGGAAATGGGGAAATCCCAAGAAATGGAAGGCAGGATAAGGTAGGAGATTCCCACCAATGGGAAATGGGCTGTCCCGTAAATCCAGAGGAGACAATGCACAGCTGCCACGACAATGTTTCCTCCCTAGCACCTACTGAGCCTATAAACCCCCCCATATAGGGTGGGGACAAAAAGGACTAGTACAAATCTCAGATCAGCACAGCCCTTGTGTGTGAAAGGGCCACTTACTGTATTCAACCCCTGAAGCAATCCTGTAGCTATGGAATCTTGGAATTCTATCCTAAAAATGTTTAATTGCACAATAATTGGCCTCCGCTACAATTTGAAAGGGAAAGCATGGACAAAGATGGACCGGAAGTATCTGGCAATTGCTCAGGAGCTATTTAAACTTTACCTGTTAACCAGTTAGCTACTGCCCTACAATGACTTGTATTTTAAAAATAGTACAAGGAGTTTCACCTCTTTTGCGGTCTATGTTAGATAGTAGGGTAGTTCTGATGTTAGGCACTTTGCAGCATTGCTGCAGTCTCATAACTCATAAGATGCATGCTTCCTGCTATAACAGTAGCATGAGAGAGAGAGAATGATTAAGGTTTTGTCCTTGCACAAGTTCTACTTTTGTGGTTATTTCTGAAGATAAAGACCCATCCACATAATACTCAGGGCTAAATACATTCTGCACTTAAAAAAAGGAGATTATGTACCCAGAGAAACCTTAATGGTTTTAGAAAGAAATGCACATGCGTATTATTTTTTACACATCTTTCTGCTATTTTTAGATAATTTATTCTGGATTGTATAATCGAAAGAACTAGGAGGTAAGAACCTCTGAAGTCTCACATCTGGCAATCTTCAGCTACTGGTTTGCTCTTGCAAACTCTGCTAATATTGCCCAAATACTTTATTTCTTCCAGCTCTCTTGTGACTAAATGTCTGCTAACAGTGTGTTACTTTAAAAATAAATGCTGACAGTCTCAGCATTTGTACTCAAAGTGAATGGGTTTTTCTACCTGGAAAAACGGGAAATCAGCAGAAATCTCAAGCTTTGTTTCAGAAGATAGGACTATGTCTGTTGTAGCAGAGGCACGTCCAGCTTTTTGGCTTGCCTGGGCTGCATTGAGTGAAGAGGAATTGTCTTGGGCCATGTATGAAATATATAATATAATGTATATAAATAACAAACTTCCTTTATTTTGGAGTTCTTGTGGGGCCACATTACTGGCTGTTCAAGGATGCATGCAGCTTGTGGGCAGTGAGTTGGACAAGCCTGTTGTAGCATCTACATGAGACACTAAAAGGGCACTGCGTTGCTGATTCTAATTCTCACTACTTAAATGTCTTCAAAAGAACGAAAGATGCTTTTTGCAAATATAGGTAGTCCTCGACTTACAACCACAATTGAGCCCAAAATTTCCATCGCTGAGACATTTGTAAAATGAATTTTGCCCCATTTTATGATCTGTCTTGCCACAGTTAAGTGAATGACTGCACTTGTTAAATTAGTAACCCGGTTGTTAAGTGAATCTGGCTGACTGCTTATCAGAAGAAGTGATTACATGACCCTGGGACACTGCAACTCATAAATATGAACCAGTTGCCAAGTGCCTGAATTTTGACCACATGACCATGGGGAATGCTACAACTCTTGTAAGTGTGAAAAACGGTCGTAAGTCATTTTTTCCCTATGTCGTCGTAACTTTGAACGGTCACTAAATGAACTGCGGTAAATCGAGGACAATCTGTAGTCCTGTCATACACTTGGACAAACTTTTCCTCTCATCTAAACAGGACAGATAATCTGGAAGGAGTTTAAACTGATTTAATGTATTAAACTGTTAACATTTTCATTGGCTATTGCAAATATGGTTAATGGTCTAGTGTGTGGTGTGAACTCAGGATAATAAACCTGGAATCCTCAAATATTGGGCCTCATCTTTGCCAACCCTTCTGCCCGCCTTTTTTTTTCTTTTAAAGAATCTGCATTTTAAATAGGAAGGTGACAATCATGTGGTCGTCTGCATGGCTTTTATTTCTAAGGAGAATTCTTTGGTAGTTTAAAAAAATAAATAACTAAAATGTTGAGTAATTGTGGCCTTGAACTTTATTTTGAAATATACCTATCTGCCCAGAAAAAGAAAAAAAACACAATGCTTAGTAGGGAGCAACCTCAGTGACGGGCTAGTGAGAAGCACTGTTTATTGTGGGTGCTAGAATAATCTGTTCTTGAGGAAGAGCCCTGGTAGCACAGCAGACTAAAGCACTGTTATTAACATCTGCCTGCAATTACTTCAAGTTCAAATCTCACCAGGCTCAAGATTGACTCAGCCTTCCATCCTTTCTAAAGTAGGTAAAATGAGGACCCAGTTTGTGGGGGCAATAAGCTGACTTTGTATAAAATATACAAAAGTATGAAGGCTATTGCTTAACGCATTGTAAGCCGCCCTGAGTCTTCAGAGAAGGGCGGCATATAAATCAATTTTTTAAAAAAAAAAAAAGCTGTTGAAAAAAATAGAAATGTTTAGAAAGTGAGTTTAATGAGCAAATAAATAAGATGGTTAGGAAGAGTTTTGTGATAAAGTTCAAGTGTGGGAGATCATTAACAAATCCAGTGAATCGTGCAAAGAACGGAAGTGCTGTTGGATGGAGTTGATTGTGCAATCCTTATCTACAATATCTGACATATTTGTGTTCTACCTGAAAACCACAAAGTAAATGTATGCTGCAAATGCAGACTCCCTAGATGTACTTGAGGCGGAGAGGATCAGAGCAAGAGCTTTTATCAGCTGATGAAAGAATGAAGATTTCTTGAGCCAAATCTAGGAAATCCACTTAAGAGTAGATACATGTTGCAGGGTTCCAGTGGTGGAGTTCAAATTTTTTTACTACCAGTTCTATGGGCATGGCTTGGTGGGTGTGGCAGGGGAAGGATATTGGAAAATCTCCATTCCCATCCCACTCTGGGGCCAGCCAGAGGTGGTATTTGCCGGTTCTCCAAACTACTCAAAATTTCCGCTACTGATTCTCCAGAACCTGCTGGATTTCACCCCTGCAGTGTTCCACAAGGAAGAGAGAGAAGCAACAAAGTCTTATGGATGAGAGCGATTGCTAGAAAGGATCTTCTGAAGAAAATTTCCACATTAAAAATTTTCAGGTTTTCATTTAAAAAAAATAAGCTTTGGGTTTGTAGGGAAGAGACAAGAGCTTAAGATGGAAGACTGGAGACATGTAAAGAAGGATACAACTGCTACCTCTAGAAGGATCAATAGGGCAGTTGTAATAATTTGTGACTCCCTGTTAAAAGGAATACACAATAATGCATATCGGATCTGGTTTAGAAAGTGTACTGTTTCTCAGATGTGTAGTTGATGGATGTGACAAAGCAGCTGGCTTATAACCGTTCAGGCATTCTCTCTTGATGTTATCAAGAAGAACTAATTTATCTTGGACTTTGAAGCTATGGAAGTAAAATGAAAAATTTGTGAGCACTGCTGGCTGTGTCATCCTTTCAACTCGTAGAAGAGAAGTAGAAAGCGAAAATATATTGCCATTTGAATTACCAAAAACGAAAATGGTAACAGAAAAACATGATTTCTGAGAATATAGTTTATGTAATGCCGACAATAAGCTGTTGGCATGAAATTATTTGCATTTTAGAAAGACTGAGAAAAGTGTGTTTGAGCAAAGAATATCAAATTCAGTCTGGAAGATGGAGGAAATCCAGAATAAGATTAACTGAGAGAGTAACTTTAAGGGCCTATTAACCCACCAGTGGAAAATCAGAAATCGGTTTCTAAAATGCACAGTATTCATTGTCTATCTACTAATGAACAGAATAACAGTTAGGAGGGACCTTGGAGATCATCTGGTCCAAACTCCTGCTCAGGCAGAAAACCCTATACCTGTGATGGCGAGCCTATGGCACATGTGCCACAGGTGGCACGTGTAGCCATGTCAGTGGGCATGCAAGCTCATCTCTGGCACACATGCGTGTACCGGCCAGCTGATTTTTGGGCCTTCTGGGCCCACCAGAAGTAGGGAAACAGGCTGATTTCTGCCTCCAGAGGGCCTCAGGGGTGCGGGGTGGGGAAGGCCCGTTTTTTGCTGTCCCCAGCCTCCAGAGCCTCTCTAACTTCCGGTTGGCAAACGGGCCGTTTTTGGCCTCTGGAGGACCTCCGGGGGGGTGGGGAAGGCCGTTTTCACCCTCCCCAGACTCCTAGAGAGGCTCTGGAGGTTGGGGACAGCAAAAAAACAGGCCTTCCGGTTCCACTGGAAATTGGCAAATGGGCTGTTTCTGGCCTCTGGAGGACCTCCGGGGGGTGGGGAAGGCCATTTTTGGCCTCCCCAGACTCCTAGAAAGGCTCTGGAGCCAGGTAACAGAGAAAAATGGACCTACTGGGCCATCGCGTGCCAGGAGTGGGGGGAGCAGGGGAGGGTCATGTGTGCATGTGTGGGGGCGGGGCACATAGAATTATGGGTGTGGGCACATGTGTGCGGGACGCCCCCACACGCACACACCCCTCCTGGCACACGATAGCAAAACTCATGGTTGTCCAATCTGTTCTTAAGAATCTCCAGTGTTACAGCACCCACAATGTCTAGAGGCAACTCATTCCACTAATTAATTGTTCTCACAATCAGGAAATTTTTCCTTAATCCTAGGTTGGTTCTCTCCTTAATTTGAATAGTTTCCATCCATTGCTTCTTGTCCTGCCTTCAGGTGCTTTGGGGAATACATTTACCCCCTCTTCCTTGAATGGGGTGGGTCAATGCACAGAGTATTGAAAAGAAAATGTTTAATTCATATTAAAGGCAGGCAAATGTCATTTACTAGATATAATTGAGGGGCAGTGATATCTTTGCACTGGATTTCAGAAATTATAGGATAGAATTTATTCAGAAAGAACCAAAAATGTGGCTGACTTGCATTTTAGGTTAAAATGTCCATGTCTGCACAGAAAACCAAAGATGCTAACTTGGAATTAATCTGAATTGAAATAAGCAGCAGGAGGAATAAAGGCAGTTTGTTGATGTCCATAGTTACCTCCCACCCCTGAGGTGAAGTTGTGCACAATGGTTTCCGAAAGCAAATTGTTGAGTTTTTGCAGGGCGGGCAGATTTTAGTGAAATGTTAAGAAAGATTTATAAAAACAACTAAGAGCAATGATGAGAGGAACCGAACAACCACAGAAGGAGTGTACTCACCTTCATTTGGTATGTCCAAGACCAGTGTTTCTCAACATTGGCAACATTAAGACATGTTGAGGTCCACATATTTTAGCATTGCTAAGATTGAGAAATGCTGGCTTAGCCATTTATAAGGGATGCTGTAAATTGATTCATGCATTGGGAAGCAGGCTGGACTTTAATCTCTTTATAAGTATTGTAAGTAGTCCCTTCCCATTTGTGATCCTATTAGCCTCACCATGATGTTTGAATTGTGCCATCATTTGTATGCAGCATTCATTTCTCACACTCAAAATTTCAAAAGGGCCGCTAACCTGAAAAACCTAAGGGATCCATAATAAACCATGATCTAACAAGCCACTGCTCAACAAACAGGCTTCTCTGAATTGTATTTGGGCAAGATCCCACTGGAACGAAATGTTGATTGAAGATTAAATGAAAGACACAAATTCCAAATGTTGTAAGTTTCTCAGCCTTTGATACAAAATTAACCCTCCTTGGCAAAGCTGACTTTTGAGTTGCCTGCTTTCTAAGTCAGAGGGAATGGCTGGCCCAAGGCCAGCCAGCTGGCTTTATGCCTAAAGTGGGACTAGATCTTCCAATCTTCTAGTTTCTAGCCTGATGCCTAAATCACTACACCAAACTGGCTCTCTAATTAGGAAATATGTAATATTTTGTACAGTGGACCATCAAGACAAATTGTTGCTATTGTGGCTTAATTTCTGCATTAGCAATTCAGTTTGCTCTTTAGTTCAATTCTCTCTCTACTCCCAGCCGCACCTTTAGTTTTGATACAAGACTAAGGCCATTCTTAATCTGTTAGAGGGCTAGGGATGATACATTCATTTTAGTATCCCACCCATACTCATACTTTCCTTTCTTTGCCACCTATATTAATTTAATGTTTTTAGCCAATGGCCCAGCAACTGGAGTGGATGGGGAAACGTAAACTACAGAAATAACTTTGGAATGTTTTATCTAGATTAAGTAATTTGATCAGTTCAAAAGATAAGCATACTTTGGATTGGTGAGCCTTCATCTATGAAGCTAAGGCCATTGCCCACCTTGTCTCTGCCTTGAGCAGACCCTCTGCATCAGAAACAGTTTGCAACTCCAGTTTCTTTTGCATCTAGTTTGGGTTGCAGTAGTATAATGATTGACAGATACAATTAATCCCTCTCTTGCTCCATCTAACCCATCCAGATGCTTCCCAAATATGCTAGAATCTAGTTCTTATAAGACTTATCAGCTTGGCTGCTTGGCTCCTTATGGCTGTTGAACACCTTGATTGATGATGAAAGTTGGGAAGGTAGGTTGACCCCTTGACTTTCTGGTTATTAGAGTCCAGTGTATTACTATGTATTTAATATCTCGGTAGTCTTGGTTCAGCAAAAGTGCTTCTGTCCTCTGTACAGTATTGTTTCAAGGACTGACTATGGAAGCAACATGACCTGAGTAGCACAAAGAAACAGACTTAAATCTCCCATTCATAGTTAATTTTTTGGCCTTAGGAAAAGGATGGCTATTCAATTGTATCAATGAACATCTGTTCTTAATTAGTCCCCAGGAATGTTGGCTTGGTTTTGTGACCATATTTGCCAACATACTTAACAAACTTTCCCCTTAATTATATGATGATGATGGCAGTTCATTGATGAAAGGAAGATAAGGAGAGGAAGGGTATACGGGGTGGGGGTGGGAATGCTACAGCTTGTGTAGCCGTTTTAGTAAGTTTCCAATTTGCACAAAAATTCAGGTTGCACAAACTTCTAGCTTAATATACTTAAGCAATTAAAATATTTGAGGGATATTTGCATGTATAATATTAAAAGCCAGTCTTCAATATCAGCCTTTACTCTAACCATGCAGTATTTAGAATAATTATTAGCTGAGCAAAGAGTGTTGTTCTGGCATAGAGCATGGCTGCCAGTAGAGATAGTACTTGATTTACAACAGTTCGTTAGTGACTGTTTGAAGTTACAATGGCCCTGAAAAAAGTGACTTATGACCATTTTTCACATGACCATGGCGGCATCCCCATGGTCACGTGATCTACATGTAGACGCTTGACAAGTGGTTCATATTTATGATCGTTGCAGTTTCCCGGGGTGATTCTCTTTTGTGACCTGCTGACAACAAAGTCAATGGGAAGCCAGATTCACTTAACAACTGTGTTACTAATTTAACAACAGCAGTGATTCACTTAACAATTTTTTTTTAAATTTGATTTATATGCCGCCCTTCTCCAGAGACTCAGGGCGGCTTACAATGCGTTAAGCAATAGCCTTCATACTTTTGTATATTTTTACAAAGTCAGCTTCTTGCCCCCACAAACTGGGTCCTCAATTTACCTACCTTAGAAAGGATGGAAGGCTGAGTCAACCTTGAGCCTGGCAAGATTTGAACTTACTAACTGCAGACAGCTGGAGTTAAATTACAAATGTGGAAAGAAAAGTCGTAAAATGGGATAAAGCTCACTTAACAAATTTATCACTTAGCCACATAAATTTTGGGCTCAATTGTGTTCATAAGTTGAGGATTACTTGTACCAGTTGATCCCTTAGGATGCAATCTGAAAACTCTTATTTGAAAAAAATCTCTTGAAATTCAAGGAGCAGAGATATAAGGAAACTCGTATTTTTAATCAGTTTCCCATGTAGTTAAATTCAGGGGTGGGTTCTAAATTTTTTTACTACTGGTTCTGTGGGCATGGCTTATTTTGTGGGCGTGGCTTCATGGTCATGTGACAATTATTTAGGATTTAGCAGAGGTACTGGTCTACCAGGCTTTTAACTGCTTGCAGAGCTGTACCGATCTACCCATTTATTTTTGCAGGCACTGATCTACTCATGTATTTTTGCAGGCACTGGTCTACTCATGTATTTTTGCAGGCACCGGTCTACTCATTTGTTTTCTTTTAACACTGATCAGCTGTAGGGCAGCCCTTTGAAGCCCCGCGGCAAGAGTTTAAACAGTTTTTTCCTCTCTAGCCATCATCTGGGACTCAGGAGGCAGCAATAGATTGGGGGGTGGGGCCAAATAAAATGTAAGAATAACGCAGGAGGTGGGGGGGGCGGGGGGGCAGAGAGGGGTTGGGGGGGGCAGAACAGGTTCGGTGACATCATATCATCACCGCTACTGGTTCGGCGGAACCAGGCCAAACCAGGAGGAACCCACCACTGGTTAAATTGCTCCCTTCTCACTTTTATAAAACCTAGTAAGTCAACAGAAGAAACGGCTACAGCAGAAGCAAATGACTTCTAGATGAATTTTAACATCACATGCTAGTTATATTGATTGGAGTTGAAAATCACAAAACATGCACACTCCAAATTACCTAGTCCTGTGCATTTCTAGATAGTGGACGAGGCAACACATGAACCAACAGGACCAGTGGTGGGTTGCCCCCAGTTCAGACCGGTTTGCAAGAACCTGTAGTAAAACTGGTGGGAGCCCCCACCCACCACCCCAAATGTTGTCATCGGCGATCTGCGCATGCACAGAAGCTTCCCGTTGCGAACCGGTAGTAAAGGTAAGTGGAACCCATCCTTGAACAGGACCCAACATTTTCTAAACACAAAGAGTGAGGTGAAAATCATGGTTGTAAAAGAATAGTTCTCTTGTTCTTTTAATAAGTGAAATGGGTTACCCAGAAAAACCTTCTAGCTACACAAACGTAAATCACAGAGAGCCATGTAACAAGAAAAATTTAACCCTTCTTCTTAATACATACAGTCTTGGTTACTTGGTACAGAAACAAAATAGTCTTTTAACTCTGAAGAACAAAGTATCTATTTTCAGTGGCTTTCAAATGATTTGCAATGGACTTCTTTAAGCGGTGGGACGGGAGCCATTCCAAAGCAACAATGTCTGAGTTAACCACCTCATAGGAAAAGCGATGGAAAGTAGACAACTTCTGTTTGTTTCAAAAGCAGGAATGTAGAAAATGTGGTGTTTATGGATTTTCTACAAAGTTTTTCATCATGCTAGAGAGGGACAAGTATTTCCTCTCTCCACCCCACCCATGCGAAATGTTAAAAACTAACTTGTGCAAAAAGCCACTCTTCTATACTATGTTCCACACTGTGGCTTTTCTTAACCAGAGAAATCTGGGATTTGCTATTGGTAAGCAAATGAATTAAATTGAAAATGGATTGTTCTGGGAAAGTACAGAGAACTCTGCACCTTAACCAAGCACCATTTCTGGCCCAATGGAGTAACTGATTCCAGTTAAATTGTAGTTTTAGATAATAGTTTTAATTTAAAATCTGGGCTATTAATACATCCCCCTGCTAGACTAAGCTATGCACCACTTTCATATTCATTCTCTTTTTCTTCCCCGTTGGATTGTTGGTTCCCTTACCATCATCCCAAGCGATGCAGTTCTCTCTCTGCTGAGCTGCATTGAGTCTTGAAGAGAGAAAAAATGAAACTCTTCAAAGCGCAGAGAGTAGGGAGGGCTTCCTGCCTGTGTTCCTCACCCTGAGATGGGGTTTTGCTGCGCATTTTTGCTCAGCGCCATATGCAAACTGATCTGCCTAGCTTGTCTTTTTTGAATCAACTATCCAAAACTATTGGGGGAGCAGCAAAACATCCTATTTTCCTTCATGAAATCTTCCAAAATAAAATAAATAAAATTCAGAAGTGCCTTAATTGGGGGGAAGGGAGAGAGAATAAGGGGAGAAGATTTCTCCCAACCTGCTACCTTTCAGATGTGCCGAAATTCACATTATGGCTGGAAATGTTCTTACACAGTACAGGAGGGGAGATTGTACTTATATATAAATTTCATCCTGGAAAAGAGGATGAAAGAGTGAAGGCCATCTTAAGGTCATATTTAAAAGTGATGAGGACAAAGAGGATTTTTCCTGAAGGCTAACAGAAATAACCTCAGAGCAGGATATGACTCTGGAAATTGTCCAGGAAGAGAGAAGATATACGGAGGACACCAAGAAGAAAGAAGGCATCTCAATAAACGTTGCTAGTTCTTGTAGGCATCTTGAAAGAAAAGTATCAAGATATTAGATGACCTCTGTCGCTGGAACTGAGTAACATATTTGAGGATCTGGAAAGGGCAGAATTAGTGAGGTGCCGGAACAAAAAATTTCACCCAAATATTGCAACTGAAGAAGGAGCAAGTCCTAAGAAATCCAAAATCAATTTATTTCTACACTGGACAAAGTACTACAACAGGTTGTTAAGCAGCATGTTTGAAAGCACTTAGAAAATAAATGCCACTATTGCCTGGAAGCAGAATGACCATGTTAAGAACAAATTGTGTTAGATTTACAGTATCTCTTTTTATGAGAGAATGATTGTGGGGCTCTTGTGGGCTGTGGATGGAGCATACCTTTATCTTTGTAAAACAATGAGAGGGTCTTTCATGACAAATACTGCAATCTGATGAATTCCAATCTGTTGAACAACCACATCCAAAGGATGCTATGTTCACAGGTGATTCTGCATCCACCAGGAGGTAAATACTAAGGGAGTGTACACCAGGGCTCCATCCTCAGTCCTGTGCTGCTCAACACGTTAAAAATGACCTAGAAGGTGGAATAGAAGAAATGCAGTTCAAAATGTCAGACAATGAGGTGCTGAATGGAAAATTATCAAATGGATGGATACAGGATGGGAAAGACTCTGGCTTACATGTATGAAGGATAAAGGATGACCTGTAAACTCTGAAAGTACTTTTCCCCCAACTCTATGTTTGCCAGAATTCCCTGGCCAAAGTGAATCTTAATGATGGCAATCTTAATACATTTCCAGTTTGTCAGGCAGAAAGAGAGTTGTATATTCAGAGGATGATCACAAAATGGTGAAAATCTACAGGACACGAGCAAACAGACTGCACGCCTGTTTGCATTTGCTCTACTCTATTTCCGCAGGTTCAGGCACCTCGGTGACTCTGCTCAGTAGCATCAGCCGCAAGCTTCCTGCTGCCCCCATAATTGCTTGAGCTAGGACAGGAAGAGCAATGCACCTGCCGCCCACCCGTGCAGATGTCTTTAAAAAATAATGCTCAGATGATGCTTGCAGCATGCAAGTGCATTAAAGTAGTTGCTCTGCTCTTTGTCTGCAAACCACAACAGGATATTGTTGGGTGTTGAATGTCACGGATGACCAATAAATTCTCTCTGCACTTTCACCAGGCTGGTGGAGAGGTTCCTTCATGAGAAGGGGGTTTATCATGAGGAGTGGCCATGACATGATCCTTTTACATCATTCATTTTTTATAACTTTTTAAAACAACATTTTGGTACATGTCGTCATTCACACAAATTTTGCCACAGGAAGGGCTGGCCCATTTATCCGTTTTATGAAAAATAATGCAGTTTATCCCTGGAATGTTCCAGGGTTTTTTTCTAGAACAGGTTTATTGGTGCTTTTGTAAGATGAATGAAGAACAGAGGATGAGTCCTGTTGGGTCACACCTTTAATGACTTCCATCCTCCCATGGCCCAAGTTCTCTATTTGAAGGTTTTGTTATTGTTATTTGCCTTAATGTATTTTGCCATGCATTCTTCAGTCTTTTAAGGAGAAACACATTTCACTGACTGCTGCATTTATTATTTGTGTGGTGTTTGTGTTCTTTCCATTTGTGGATGGATTACATTTTTTAAATGAAACCTTCTTGACTTCAGTAGAAGTTCTGACTCTACATAGGAGCCAAGCTGGTGTTCTTTGCATATCTTGCCAGTATATATTTGAAGTGAGATTCTATTATTGTAGTTTGGAATAATGTCTAAGCATTGTGCAGGTAATTGAACTGCTTTGAGCTTCCTTTTCAATATTCTTTTCACCATTACTGTTCTAGTTTTTGGAAGGTTGGTCTACTTTGTTTTTTTTTTTTAACAGTGTTTTTAGATGTTACAATTAAAAAGACACAAACTAATAGAAAGCTTAAAAATTAAAAAAATTAGAAAGTGCAGAAAAAAAAGAGAGTAGAAAAAATAAAAATAAATAATGCATGTATATATGTATGTACCCATAATTACATTTAGCATTGCTAAGATTGAGAAATGCTGGCTTAGCCATTTATAAGGGATGCTGTAATTTGATTCCTGCATTGGAATTTTAATCTCTTTATAAGTATTGTAAGTAGTCCCTTCCCATTTTGTGATCCTATTAGCCTCACCATGATGTTTGGATTGTGCCATCATTTGTATGCAGCATTCATTTCTCACACTCAAAATTTCAAAAGGGCCACTAACCTGAAAAACCTAAGGGAATCATAATAAACCATGATCTAACAAGCCGCTGCTCAACAAACAGCCTTCTCTGAATTATATTTGGGCAAGATCCCACTGGAACGAAATGTTGATTGAAGATTAAATGAAAGACACAAATTCCAAATGTTCTAAGGTCCTCAACCTTTGATACAAAATTAACCCTCCTTGGCAAAGCTGACTTTTGAGTTGCCTGCTTTCTAAGTCTGAGAGGGAATCATGTAATGTTGAGAGCCGAGGTGGCACAGTGGTTAGAGTGCTGTAGTGCAGCTACTTCAAGTGACTGCTAGTTCAGCAGATCAGCGGATCAAATCTCACTGGCTCAAGGTTGACTCAGCCTTCCATCCTTCCGAGGTGGGTAAAATGAGGACCCAGATTGTTGGGGGCAATATGCTATTTAGTATACTGTCGATTGTTGTAAGCCGCCCAGAGTCCTCGGAGAGTGGGCGGCATAGAAATATTATTATTATTATTATTATTATTATTATTATTATTATTATTATTATTAATAATAATAATAATACCCTGTTTCCCCCAAAATAACACCCAACCGGAAAATAAGCCCTAGCATGATTTTTCAGGATGCTCATAATATAAACCCTACCCCAAAAATAAGCCCTTGTTAAGATCGTCAACAGACAGACACGTTTTGTACTGTATTTCCCCCAGAATACGACCTAACTGGAAAATAAGCCATAATGCGTCTTTTGGAGCCAAAAATAATATAAGACCTGGTCTTATTTTGGGGGAAACACTGTATGTATGTATGTATGTATGTATGTATGTATCGGGTGAAATCCAGGAAGTTCTGACAATTTTGAGTAGTTCGAAGAACCAGTAGCGGAAATTTTGAGTAGCAAATACCACCTCTGGCTGGTCCCAGAGTGGGGTGGGAATGGAGATTTTGCAATATCCTTCCCCCAGGACTGGGGAGGGAATGGGGATTTTGCAGTATCCTTCCCCTGGAGTGGGGTGGAAATGGAGATTTTGCAGTATCTTTCCCCTGCCACGCCCACCAAGCCACGCCCACAGAATCGGTAGTAAAAAAATTTGAATTTCACCACTGGTATGTATGTATAATTTTCACCAGTGTCACAACTAGGATAAACAATTTTAGTAACTTATCGCCTTCTCAAATACAGCATATGACTTCTTAAACACAATTGTTTTGTTATGGGGGCTGTGATGTTTCATCAGCTAGGGCTCCCTTATGTTAAGCAGCTAGTTCTGAGGGTAGCTCGACCTAAAGTGAATCAGAAATACAAAGTCTATTTCAGAGGTGGACCTACTATGGGCCACCATAATCATTTCTGGTTCTGCAAAATTTACTTTTTGAAATGGATAAGCTGCTCTTGGAATGCTCAGGTCAGCACATTCCAGGAAGAAAACAAATTCTGGAAGCAGGCCATGCTATTTTGCAGATCCATACTATTTATAAAATGATTGTTGTGGACTATACAGCTTAGCACAAAGCATAGATTTACCAGAAAGCCAAGTGAGATTGCTACCCTCACCCTACTTTCAGTCTCTAATTCTCTATATTACTCCAGCTGCCTTTTTCTTTTAATGTGAAGGACACATATTGCAAGAAAGCATTTGTGTGCAACTCTCTTTCATAGTGCCTGTGGGGACCAGATTCACTTTTCCAGAAAAGCCACAGATGTCTGAAGATCCATAAATTGCAGCTACCAGCAGGTCATCTAAGATTAACAATGGTTCCACTGTACCTCTCAGGCTGTGAATTCAGATCATCAGTGTGAGAACTATTGTACAGCACAACTGTCCATGTCACCAATTCTTGTTCAACTTCCTGATCAAAACTGCTTGCTAGCACATGTCTACTCACTCATTGACTATGATGTTGAATCATCAAGACTTCTGCTGTCTCTCTGGAGCCGGATTGCCTTTTAAGGGCTGGCATCAGTCAGGTGGTGATGTCATCACATTGTCAGATGGCTACTCTCAGCTGTTTCATGTGGATGTTAAAACAAGAAAAAAGAGACACAGAACATGTGTGATATACAGGGATTTTAATAAGTCTTTCTTACAGTATAACCCTAGCCCATCTTCTACATATGACATGTATGATGTACTAATGATTTAAGCCGCTGATGCAACATAATATGCAGCCTTTATTATGCTGTACATATATGTGTCTAACACACCATGAAGGATCTACTACTGTAGGTAAAGTCTGTGGTGAAAAATGCATATGTAGCTGTATAAAAAGAGCCTTGGTGGTGCAGCAGACTAAAGCATTGTTAAGTAGCACCAGCTGCCTGCAATTACTGCGAGTTCAATTCTCACCAGGCTCAAGGTTGACTCAGCCTTCCATCCTTCCGAGGTAGGTAAAATGAGGATCCGGATTGTGGGGGCAATAAGCTGACTTTGTATAAAAAAGAACACTGCTTAAGGGGGGTGGGGGTGGGCGAAAGCTCTACTAAGCAGGTATATACAAAAGTATGAAGGCTATTGCTTAATGCTTTGTAAGCCATCCTGAGTCTCCAGAAAAGGGCGGCATATAAATCGAACCAATAAACAAAATAAATAAATAAATAACCATTTTTTCCTCGGGTGCCGAAGGTGTGTGCGTGACAGTGCGTGTGTGTTACACCTATAATGCAATACCCCCCACACGCCACGTCCCCTCGTGCATGCATGTGTGTCTCCGCAGAGACCCGAAAATCAGCTGGTCGGCAGGAGGCGCGTGCGCATGCGTGATAAAACTGGCCTAGGATGACAGCTCGTGTGTCAGCAGAGGTGGCTCCACATGCCACCTATGGCACGCGTGCCATAGGTTTGCCATCACGGCCCTAGCCCATATTACATCCAGCGGCATCACTGGGTATTGCTTATAGAAATAAAAAATAATCTGGTTGTTTTCTGGCAAAAAGATAAGAACCTAAATTAGACATTTTAAACTATCATCCTATAGTATAGAAAGTATACTGTCTTATTTCGGTGACTAGGGACTGCATACTTAACCTTGTTCAGGACAGTAACATGGGATAGGCGGGCCTGCCCTTTTTCAGAGGGGAGGGCAGTTAAGAGTCTTTTAAGCCATTCTTTTGGAAATTAAAAGGTGCCAAAATCAAATTTTGCTTTATATCAGTATTGTCTCTACTGAGCCAACATCCCTTTCATTAAATAATGGGGGCACGATGTATGAAACTGTGCAGTCACATAAAATTATTTGCATAGCTCCTTTCTTTGTTAAAATTGAACTTAGTGGAGTTGTGACAAGAGGAGAGACTAGGTGGTTGGGGTGTCAAGGAAAATAAAGTTTTTATTCTACACATATTTTATATATTCTGACTACTCATTTTTATACCTCAAGCTTATTTATGCAACTCAGACATGTTCCATTAGGATCACACGAAGCTTTTGACTCAATATATATATATATATTTGATGCATATCAATTAACTGAACATAAACTGCCACCAGAAGACTGTTTTCTATGAGGCAGTTATAAGCTTCTGTTAGTCCTTTAAACAATCCATCTCTATCTGTATGTATAATCAAGCCAGGATGAGAGCCATCCAGTTAGAAGATATGTCAAGGGCTCCACATCAAACTAGATTCCAAGTTTTAAAAAATCCAAGTAAATTTATCTGTAAAGTATTTCACAACTCAGTGTTGCAGGCCAAAACACTACTTTTACAAGTCAAAATTAATACTGACATCATTTAGGAAAGCTTTACTGGCAGGCACAAGATTTCCAAAACAGCCACTTTAATTCATTACTCTGTTTCCGGGAGAGAATCTACAGTATGGTGGACTAGATGTCCCTGAAGGAATAGAGATGGTATTGCATCAGAGATCAGTGGCTAGATGGTAAATTCTGGCCGCATAGTCGCTCTAGAAAAAAGAGAGAATATGAGATTGCCCACTTGCAACCAGGACAACTGCTCTGGACAAGGAGACCATAGAAACTGAGATATTTGCAATTAACTCATGAATCCAGTGGCTATGAGTTGAGAAAATTCAATCAAGCTCGCAGCCATAATGCAGCCTATATGGACACAAAGTTCACAAAAGTTGTACTTTCTTAACCACCTTTAGATGCAATTTATTTACCGCTAAAGAGAAGTTTTCCGAGCAGTAGTATAATTGAAATCCACTTGGTAAATCAACATTCTTTCTGGATTAGCAAAGGGAGGGAAAGGAGGAAGGGAAGCTTCAAAGGATTTAAACTTTTAGCAAAAGGCTTAACAAGGATTGAATACAACAAAGTTTAAAGGCGATAAAGGGGGCAGTATTTTTGAAAAATTGATTTTTGGTAAAAGTGCTTTAGAATGAATTGGAATTTAATAGAAAACAGAATGGACCTTTGCGAGAATGTTATTTGTTAACTATTAAAAAGTGTAGACAATTAATGGATTTTATAAAACAAAAGATAAAGATAATATGAGCCACACTGTGATGGTGACTGATGGCGGAGTGCCATATGAGACAAAGTATTAAGGGCACAGAAAGACAAAACGGGAAAAAAAGAGGGAAACCTGCCTTTTACTCTTTCCCTTATATTTGAAACACTTTTTCATTATAACATTACAATAGAACCCACCAGAAAAGTGGCAAGAAAGAGAGGGGGGGGCAGTGGGGATTGCTAGAGCAACATGCAGAGAGGAATTACACCAGACTCGCTTCAGAAAATGTTTGCAAAATTAGACAAGAAGTAATCTGAATCACTTAATATTAAATGGACATCTTTTGAAAAAAGTATGTATAAAAGACTTGTAAAAATGAAAGAGGAGATGAAAGAAAAAGTTAAGAAGATAGAAGGTTCTGTAGAAATCACTGGAGATATAAAACAAATTAATGACAAAGTGGGAATTCTGGAGAGTAGAACTGAAATTATAAAAAGAGAGACAGAAAGATAATCTGGTATTATGGGAATTGAAATTTTATTCAGAGTAATTCCAGAGGATTCTGGTGAAGGTATTACAGTAGGGAAAGGATTATTAAAGCCTTATCAATTTTTTTTTTCCAAATGGGATGAGGATAGAGGCAAGTATTAAAATGTTCCATGAGATGTCCTGGCACACTTTGTCAGGAAGAAGACAAGAGATCAAATTTTGTAGCAGTGGAAAAATCATGGAACTGTTTTTTGTATAGGAAACCATAGCAAGATTACTGTATGCATAAAGCTGGAAAGATCTGGCAACGCCTACAATGAAGTTGATAGAACTTGCTGAGATAGCTATGTTGACTAGTTTGATCAGAGAAACAATAACCCCCTTGTTTATTGCTCACTGGAAGCCCCTTATGGACATTCTGTGTAAAACAGAAGAAGATGAACTTATGAT
Organism: Arizona elegans; assembly: GCA_022577455.1. Lineage (NCBI taxonomy): Eukaryota > Metazoa > Chordata > Lepidosauria > Squamata > Colubridae > Arizona > Arizona elegans. Next base: position 101,149,142 of record JAKOOJ010000001.1, read on the forward strand.
ATGTTGTTTTGATTTGACAGGATATAGAAAGAATCATGATGTAATTTTAGATAAAGAGGTAAATGTATCTATGTACTTATAACAGCTGTAAAAATGATTGGAAGCCACTTCTTTGTAACTTTCTTCTTTTCTATTTTTTTAAACTTTTACTTTTTTTCTAGTACTTTTAGTTCTCTTCTTTTTTTCTTCCTTACTCTATATTAGATTGCATTATTTTTTAAAAACTTTTAAATAAAGTTATATAACAAAACCACTCCCCTAACAAGAAGGCTCTCTCCATTCTTCTGTTGGATTTGTCACAAGGCTTCCTCCACTGGCATACCAATTCTACAAAGATTAAGATCTGGCTAAAGCAGAAATAGGAAGATGCACATAGCATAAGGCTGAATGGACAAGAACCAAGAAGAGGGGATGCTTCTACAACTGAAGAAAACAATGTTTTTAGTTCCTGGGAGAGTCTTAAAATCTGTAGTTTCTCAAAGCAGCAATATAAATGGGAGAAAATAAATAAAATAAAAACCTAGGCTAAGTTAAACACATGCCAAATCAAAAGACAGCCTCTGGAAACAGGCAGCAAATGGAATTGGAGGAAAGCCAACAATGCCTTATTGTATTGCTTTAAAAGGCTGAGGACTTTGTTTGGCTCAGTTATTGAAGAGCTTCCTAATGGACCAAAGCAGAGAATATTTCTTTGGGGATTTTAAACTTTATATACATATATAAATATGCATCATTCACACAATTCCTTTTCAGAGCAAGATATCCTTTGCAAAGTGAAAGAAAAGTAAGAAACACTCAGCAAATGCAATAAAAAAGCATATGCTGCTTAATTTAATTAATGTCAACACATCCACTGTATTGCTCTATATTTTTCTTCGATTTTACTATATCCATACACCACTTGCAAGTTTGCCTTTTAAACTTATTTCTGTCATTTGAAGAATCTCATCAACTTCACTTGGTCACACCATTTTGTTTTACTCTACTTATCAGCCTATTATTTCTCCCAATAGAATAGGATATGGTAGGGTAGGGTAGGATCTGGAAGGGACCTTGGAGGTCTTCTAGTCCAGCCCCCTGCTCAAGCAGGAGAACCTATACTATTTCAGATAAGTGGCTGTCTAGTATCTTCTTAAAACATTCCAGTGATGGAGTGCCCACGATTTCTGAAGGTAAGCTATTCCGCTGGTTAATTGTCTTCACTGTTAGGAAGTTTCTCAATTCCAGATTACTTTTCTCATTGATTAGTTTCCAACCATTGTTTCTTGTCCTGCCCTCTGGTGCTTTGTAGAATAATTTGACCCCCTCTTCTTTGTGGCCACCCCACAAATACTGGCATACTGCTATCATGTCACCCCTAATTCTTCTTTTCTTTAGTCACGTCAAACCCAAATCTTGCAGCTATTATCCATGTTTTAGTCTCCAGGCCTTTGATCATCTTAGTTACTCTTCTCTGAACTTTTTTTCCAAGATCTCAACATCTTTTTTGTAGTATGGTGACAAAATTGGTTGCAGTATTCCAGGTGTGATCTTACTAGGATTTTATATTTGTTTTGCAATTCACTTTTCATTCCTTCTGTCTGTAGGGCAAAATTACCTCCATGTACTTATGTGGTGGTCAGCTATTTTTGCATCCAAATATCTTCACTCATTACCTCCCCTTCATTCTTGACTATATTTACTGTTTACCACATACATTTCTTGGGTATTCTATTCCTACTACATTCAACTCACTGTTATGTTCCTCTTGATAAGCTGAGGTCTTACATAGGCAGATGCAAATTCTTCTAGGTGAACATTTTCAGTTGACATTCATTTCCACTATTTTTGTACCAGAATTTTTGTATCTTAATTTTTTTTCTCTCCTACCACCTTGTGCATTCCTTATATATGTATCCATTAAAGTATGAAATAACCAAAAGGGAATTACCTATGCTTATCTTTCTCCTTGTTAAATGCTGAAGGTTTCACTAGATATTCCCTTTATTCTCCCACATGCTGTACTTCCATGATATTTTACTTACCACTTTCAGTAACTATCCTTTCAGCTCCATGTTTGCACAAAATATTCCATTAATTCAACTAGCCTTCAGCTCCATGTTTACACAAAATATTCCATAATTCAATCATGCATTTTCTCTAAACCAACAAATATTCACAGACTTTTCATATTCACATATTTCTCATATTCACATATTTTTCAATGACCAATGAACAATATATAAATGTGTTTTCCTGATATTGTAAAAATAAAACCCAGATCAAAGAATTATCGTGTAAAATACAGGAAAGCCAAAGAATCCTGACCAATTCAGATCAAGAACTGGTCATCAGGCAAGAACATTTCTGATGTTCATTCATTCATAGCGGGATTAGCATCAGAACTAAAATTTAATATTCAGTATTGTGTTGATTTGATCTATTTTGTAAATTATCTACATCATTTTGAGCACCATTTTTAGGTGAAAATTACGTAAGTATTTGGAAAGATTTCTCAATTTACCCAAGGTCCGTGGTCTTCTATTGGTAGTCCTCAACTTACAACCACAATTGAGCTCAAATTTTCTATTGTTAAACCAGACAGTTAAGTGAGTTTTGCCCCATTTTACATCATTTCTTGCCACCGTTGTTAAATTAGTAACACGGTTGTTAAGTGAATCTGGATTTCCCTTTGACTCTGCTTGTCAGAAGGTTGCAAGAGGTGATCACATGACCCTGGGACACTGCAACCATAATAAATGAGTCAGTTGGCAAGTGTCTGAATTTTGATCATGTGACTGTGGGGATGCTGTTAATGTTCATGTGAAAAATGGTTATTTTTCAATGCAGTTGTAACTTCAGTCACTAAATGAACTGATGTAAGTTGAGGACTACCAGTACTTTAATCAAGTCTTGCTCAATGCATAACCACTTACCTCGCTCTTTTGGAAGCTAGCTTTCCCTTAAAAGGGATCAGAAAGTCCTACTAAACATTGTATCTCCAAAGTACTTAACATACATCTCTGACAATCATGGGATACAAGCTGCAAAACAGAGCTAGGGAACAATACTTTTACATTAAAAGCTGGTTCTTGGCCAGCCTTAGAGAGAAGCCCTAAATGTTTTAAAATACACATAATGTGAAAGTAATAATTAGAGCCTACAGTGGCATTCATGTGCACTGGAAATTATTTGAAAATGGGTTGGATGGTAGTATTGACTCAGTATTTTAACAGGTTAGAGAGATTTTTGTCCTTTTGCCAGGAATACACCCACATGAAGTGCTCTCAAATTTCATTGAAAAGGAGCTGAACGCTTATTTTTTTGTTGTTAGTTGCATTTAAATAAACAAGAATATAAGCTTTCATTATCTCTCCCCACCCCCAAAAATGCAGCTAATGGAAAAGGTTTAAATGTTTACGGATTTCTGAAAATGCAGTTTCAAAAGTCATCTTCGGTACAAAGATGATTAAATAATTTTGGTGTGTACAAAGTGTTTAAAAAATTAGGCTAAAAGGCAATTATTTATCACATTCTCCCATTTGAATTCCTTGTGCTTTCAACCTGGGGCACACAGATGACCCTTAAAGGTTCCAAGCAGAATATTCTATGACTAAAAGAAGCAGCTCCATCTCCTTATGGGAAAAGGGGGAAGGTACTCTGGTTTCTTTAGGAATTTCTAGCCAAATTTATAGCAGGGATTATTTGCATGATACAATTGTTTCCCCAGGTTATTGGAGGTTGGGAGGAAATTTCCATCAGTCGTCCGAAGAAGGCCACCTGACATCCTGGAAAAGAGTTTGCACTTACCTTGAAGTCACTTCAAGTCAGAGACGCCCACAATAATAAGCTGCACAGAGCTGTGGTTCTATAAAGACTTTTATTTGGAATGAAAATATAGATATCAACCCCGAACAGTTTATTTCCCCTATTCCATCCTCACTGCATTTTGGAAGACAGAAAGAGGAGCGGTTCCAGAGACAGTAGGCCGAGGACTGTGACCAGAAGACAGGCTTCTTTCACCGCTTGGCCCTACTTGGACATCTCTCCATGTTCTCATTGCAAAAAGTTCAGACAAGGAAGCAGAAAACTCCTCAATGGGATTTCAGTGGTCCTATCTGAGAAAAGGCATCCCACCTCGGCACTGACTCATAGGTGGCCCAGGCTTCCAATAAGCTCCCCCCTCCCGCCCCGCACATACACACTTGCCATGAGAGACTCATAAGGGAACCTCAGCCTTATTCTCAGTGGGAGGGTACAGGCAGGCCAGGCCAAGCTGTCAGACAGCCCCAATCTCTCTGGGTGATATCTAGGCTGGCCCCATCCATGGGAATGGGACAGGAAATAGGCCCCTGACCAGAATAAGGCAAAGGAGCAATGGTGAGGGCACTAGCATATGGCCCCTTGGATAATATGGGGGTGCAGAAATGAGAGGAAGAGGAGATTTGGTCCGAGACAAAGCCCAAGAAACATTCCCAGTAGCAGCAAGAGAGGGCAAGCCCCTGTCTCACCCCACAGGGCAGGAGGTGGCAATGTGAAGGGATTACTGGCAGATCAAAGGAAGGGGAAGTAAGTGAGATCCTCCATGTTGCTCAGGTTCTCTGGGGGCGGGGAGGCAAGGCCCACTAGACATCACCATTCTCAATGCGGCTCAGCTGCAACTCTAGCCGTGCAATGCGCTCTCCCTGTGCAGCCACAAGCGCCCTCAGGGATGCCACTTCACGCAACACCTCTTCAGTCAGATGCCTCCCTTCCTGCAAATGGGAGAAAGTTGTTCATTCATTATTTCATCGTATTATCCATCTTTTTGCCCATAAGATTCCCAGAATTCTAATGGCTCAGCTCAAACCAACCACTCTCTCACATTCCTGGGACAGCAAATATAGGACACAATCTGGTGCAGGAAAAGGTGAGGAAAGCAAGTCTGACCCACATTTCCAAGCCTGATCAACACATTTGCACAACCCTATCCTGATCATATGGAGTCACAATAAGGAAGAGGATCATTGTTATGCTTCCAAATAAAGAAATATTTTACAGCAGTGTTTCTCAACTTTGGTGGTTCCAATATGTATGGAGTTTTAACTCCCAGAATTCTCCAGCCAGCAGGCTCAACATACTTGGCTGCATCAATGTTTCCAAGAGCCTGGTATACAAGGTTGGTTGCAAAAAATTAGTGTTGTTATTTTGAGCAGCAAGGAGATCTGTGCAAGCTCATATTCTAACCCAAGAACCCTACCCAGCCTTTCTTAAACTGCTGATACTTGTCAAAACTGTGAAGAGCCAGAAGTTTGCTTTTCTGCATGTAGGGAGGGCAGATAGTCCCAAGATGAAGCAGACACTCAGTGCTACTGTACAACAACTTACAAGTCTATTCTGGCCTCCTTATGGTTGATTTTGGTCTATGATTATAACAAAGTCTCATCTGTCTGTCTGTCTGTCTGTCCATCCGTCCATCCATCCATCGTTTGGTTTTTCCTCCAACAACTCCTGCTCTCCCCAACTCAACTCCATGCAATCCTGTGTGGGAAACTCCAGTCCAATTACCAACCAGCCCCCCTCCCTAAGAATCCCCATCTGCCACAAGCAAAAGCACAATACCTACCCCACTAGCAGCAGTAACACTAAAAGCAGATGTGGCAGCGGCTGGAGTCATGGCACTGGAGGGTGTGGCACTCAGCCCAGTGTTGGAGGGAGCCGTTGGGCGACCCTCAGGCAACAAGCTTCTTCGGTTGACCTTGAGATCCCGCTGTTTGGTGGGCACATAGGCTTCACGCAGTGAGATTAGGATGGGGGGCGCTGTCTTCCCTGCCACCCATTCCTCTGCTTCCATGGCAGCTTCTGGCCCAGCTGTGTCTGGGTACAAGTCATCTTGGAACAGATCTGACTGCAAAGAGAGGACAGCATTAGCTTTCATGACATTGGCAGAGAGCACTGGAACAGAGTCCTAAGTTGAGTTACCAGGATATATTTAGCTGAGACTGAACATGGAGAAGGAGACTGTGGCTGAGACATACTATATGTTCCACACGCATATGGAGCCCAAAATGTGAACACTGTTTCATGTGGTAATACTGAGAATGTCCATTCTGCCTGAGAAATCACAAAAAGCCAACTGAGAGACAATTGGCACAGAATTGAAAAAGAAGCATCTTAATTCCTCAGTGTTTATGGAACTGCTTCTAAATAAAAACCACTTCTATTAACCCACACATGTTCTATTGTTGCACAGTCTACACAATAGTGGAGGGAAAGGTCTCTAGAATCAATCCCTTCACCAAAGGGGTTCTAGGTAGTCAAGGAAAATAAGCTTTGAACTGATCCATTCCGATTCTGTTTTAACATTTTTCTTTACATTTCTGAACAAAGAAAAATTCTACTGGAACATTTGGAAATCACATTCAGAGCAGAATGTTGCATTTCATGGTGAAGGAGGTGTGTGACTGAAAGGAAAAGAAATTGTCACACTCAGGTCAAAGAAAGCGAGGAAACCTTTGATATGTTTCTCAGAATCATATCACTCAGAGATGAAAAATATGAATGAAAACAGATGTGTGCATTGAAAAAAAAACCTCGCTCTCAACTGCCAGAATGTTTTAAACAGAGAGTATCAAATAGCAATACAATACAGCAATTGAGACCAATTCTGACAAGGAGTAGTAGGATACTATATAGTTGTTCTAAACTGCCAGTTCAAATACCCTAGTTTAAATCATAGCACAACTGTAACCTTAAATTAATTTGCAAGATGTCTAAGAGACTCATGGTTGAAAAAAGATTGGAATTGACCTACCTTACTGAGCTTTGTAAAAATGACAGATATAGCAATAGCAATAGCATTTAGACATGCTACTTCACGGTGCTTTACAGCCTTCTCTAAGCGGTTTACATAGTCAGCATATTGCTACCAACAATCTGGGTCTTCATTTTATCGACCTCAGAAGGATGGAAGGCTGAGTCAACCTTGAGCCTGGTGAGATTCCATCTGCCAAATTGCAGGCAGCCGGCAGTCAGCAGAAGTAACCTGCAGTACTCTAACCACTGCACACCGCAGCTCTTGCAGACCAAATGGGAACTGAAGAACATTTATTAACATACTAGATTACTGGCTAGTTTTATTATCAAATCAACACAATTACAAATCAATGCAGAGCGACAGAAGTCAAGATCTGAGGAAAGAAGTGGCAGCCAAATGATTCTTGACATTTTATAAGTTGTCCAATTTGCCTTAAGAAAAGCACTGCTGCCAGAATCTAGGAATTTGTAGCCTGCTTTGTCTTAGGTGGAGATACAGAACTAATGCACTTCCTAGCAAAATGCAATAGAGCACTGCAGTGGCAGGATCTTCTTTCTTCCAGATTAGGATTCTGGTACTGTATTTTAATTTTAGTATTGGATTTTAATTCTAACATTAGACAAATAGGTCAGATGCTAAACTGCATCTGCTTGCCTACTGATGAAGAGCAGGGAAGGAAGATGAATCAGCAATCCCTTGTAATGAAAAACAAGCGCTAGGAAATACCCACCTTCCTTGGCACTGTCATAATAATGGGTTCACACTTGCGCTCATGGAGTTTGTAAAATCTATAGAAACAGAAAGAAGGGACAATTGAGTTAATCAGCCTGGAGTTTTAAAAACTATGAGAATAATTCATGCCACACTTTGACTGCCTATCTGCTTTCTTGCCATTCACCTCTGTACCTTCCTATTAACAATTTAATCTGATTACCTGGCAATCTCACACTTGTTGACATCCAGACCCCGCTTGGACATCCAACCCATGCCCCGTTGTGGTTCTTTGCTAGTAAATGTGTTCAGGAAGTGGATGTATGGTGCTTCTGCTGTGATCTCAAAATACCGGATGCTAGAATCTCCCTGGAATGGCAAGAAAAGATAGCAAGATACACCATGACAGAATTGCCACTCTTTGGAGGGCAGAAAAATACATTAGAAAATCATCATTGAGAAAGTTAGCCCTGACCCATAACACATCTGAGATGAAGTCCCATTATACATGACTCAGCCAATTACACTGTTTAATAGTCTGCAGTTACATGGGTGCACTGTGTCTAGCAAAATATAAAAGTTTGATCAATATATCATCTACTCACTGATAATATCCTTAGGGAAAAGAGGTAGACCTGACCCCTGATTATTTGAAAACATCAAAATATGGCCTGTTTTTGCCCATAGACTTTGACTGAATATCTTCAAAATAAGGGCTGCCCTCCAGATACAAGGGTCACTTCCTCTCATTCCTAGACAATGAGGTCAATTGCTGATGTAATTCAACTGACAAGAGTTACACCCAGAATTCCCAGGTGTCAGAGACGTAGAACACAAAAACATAGGCCTAATTTTATTTAGTAACAACTGGAGAGTCTTATTACTTTGCCATATTAATACTGAATTACAAGACAAGCTACAATAGGAAGGGAAACTATTAGATCCTCAGCAGACTCCCATGTATTTTGATAGAAAAATCTATACAATTAATTTAGGAATCATGCTATCTGTGAAGATAACACATAAAACATAGTGGAAGGGATATTCCACCGCAAACAGGTACCATCACGCATATACAAATCAAGTAAGAAAGCCTAAGAAAGCCTACTTTGCCACAGACGTAGATAACATTGGTGTCAGGATCGTAGAAGGGCAGAAGGGTCCCATTGCTTGAATCCAGTTCCTGCAATGCCATAGGTTCTTCAAGATTTTCCTGAAATCGACAGAAACAAGAAAGCACAAAGGCATATTGTAACCTCTTTCAGATGGTTATCTCCATATCAGCCTCTTTTGTGTGAGCTTTGACTTAGTTGCTGCCTACTGCCTTGCTGGTTGGAAATAAGAGAGATGAACTCCAGACTGGTTTGGGAAGGTTACTTTATACCTGTAATGGCAAAACTATGGCATGCGTGCCAGAGGTGGCATGCAGAGCCCTCTCTTTGGGCATGCGCACCATCACCAGCTGCTTTTCTGGTTTTCGGCATGCCAGCCAGCTGGTCTTCGCATCGGAAAACGGCCTGAAAATGGCCAAAAAACAGGCTATTTTTCAGGCCATTTTCAACTGTTTTTCGGGCCAAAAACAGCCTGAAAATGGCCTGAGAACAGCCAAAAAACAGGCATGTGTGCGCTGGCCACTTGGTCTTCGGGTGCTCTGGCAGGTGCGAAGACCAGCTGGCTGATGCACGTGCCGGAAACCCAAAAACCAGCTGGCCAACGTGCGCACATGCACACACATGCACGGTGTTCCAATTTGGGCACTCAGTGCCGAAAAGGTTCATGTTCACTGCTGTATACTGTATCAGAGAATTGCTTGAGAGGGAGGATCTTCTCATCCAGGGTTTTAAATTGTAGTAGAATCTTCATCCTTCCTCAGCTACTATACCTTCACATTGTGGGGATGGTGCAGGGCAGTGATATGATTGTAGAAGACGGGGTGGGAATCTGTTCATTACCTTCAAGATATAATCACCGGGGCGGGGGGGGGGGTTGTTTCTCTTGTGGAACAAAACTTAAAAGCAATACCCATTTGAGAACAAAGCAACCTTCAGAATGCAAAGGGAAGAGGAGCCTGTTGCTCAGGTTCTTGGAACGGATAAGAGTGTCTCTTCTACGGGAGTCTTCCTTCCCACCCAGTTGTGCCCCGTTCCATCTGCTTTCCCACTCACTGGGTCCCAGAGAGCCAGCTGCCTTTCGCTCATACGGCTGAAGCCTGTTGTAAAGATCTTCCCATCAGACAGGAAAATGGCTCGCATTGGGCGTGCTCCTTCATGGGCTTTCTCCCTCTCCTGGTGAGTAAGAGGGAAAGGGTCAGGTTAGAGAAAGCAGGCAGGTTTCCACAATAGATAATAGAAATTCTCCCTGCCAGCTCTGCTTAGATGTCTCTTAAACTGAATCCAGACTAAGCTCTCCTACCAGTCATCAAGATTTAAATTCAACCTGAAGAAGACTTAACATTGTTGCAGGTATTTAAACATAATTTCTTCAGCTCTGCCCTACCTTTCCATTTTGTCCCCATTCTGAGGAAACTCAAACATATAGCCAAATCCAAGTGTTTCCTCCGAAGGTTGCCTAGGAACAGGCTAGATTAAGCTGGGAGGCCAGTAAGGTTTTTGTGATGAGAAGTTAAGAACAGCAAAGGCCTCATTTTTAATTTGCTTCTGAGCAAAGAACTCAAAATGTTAAAACCTTGGCACTGCAGGAAAAAGAAGCTTCTTCTGCCACTCTTCTTGCTTCAAAATTAATCAGGCCAGCAATTACTAAACCCCCTTGCTGACATCTAAGAAATATAATTTGACTCCATCAATATTTTTTAAAATCTCTTTCTTGCTTTCTAAATATTTAGAAACATAATCCAGAAGAAAAACAGAAAGACAAGCAAAAGAGGAAATAGAATTATAAAAGTAAATACCAATTTCAAAGTATTTTGTTCAAAATATTAAAATATATCAGTTTAGGACAATCTAAATAATATGCAATTATTGACAATTATATATCAGGATGAGAGATTACTGTACAATAATTTCTCCCTAATCTAAAAAATACTATCCTTAGATGTTGAAACCTTGTTAGAAGAAATTCAAATTTCAGATGTGTTACAAGACCATATGTGGAATTGTAATCCAGGAATCTTTTCCATGTTAAATTCTATATTAAATTTGTTTTTCAAATAAAAGATTATTTTTGGCATTGATGTATACTCCCACAACTTAATTTGCCATTCTTTCACAAAAAAAGAGTATGCATGGTTTCTAAAAACAAGCACAGAGAAAACTGATACATAAATGAAATTTAGGATTTTGTTATTGTTACTGTCTTTGTTCTCTTAAATTGTACTGATTTTATGAACATAGTTTTGGACTGAGGAACAGTTTAACTTGCTGTTTTACAGATATATTTAATTAAGTTTATTAGCATAACCACAATTTTTAAAAATTGCAGGAGGGGAAACCAACAACTTAACAGGGACTGTTAATGCAGAAAGGTCAAGTCACTCAGATTTATGTTAGCTGTTAATAAAAATGTAAAACCCTGTTCATTGAATTATCTGCTCTGGGGGTAATTTTTATATAGTAATTGAAAATTCGATATTCACCATAAATGAGTAGTCATATTTAAGAAGCACAACCTGAGAAGGGAAAACACTTCTAACTGATGCTCAAACTGCACTGAGAAAGTACCTTTATATTTTGTACAATAAGGTTTTATTGTATTTTCAATTTTAAGGGTTAGCAGAAATTTAGAAAACATAATTATAGTAGTGGCCAAAATTGTGGAAACCTTTTGGGAAAAGTGTGTTTTTGAGGTTTGATGGCTATAACACTACTTTTTTTTTTTTTTTTTTTTTTTTTGAGTTTCAAGATAATCATATTCCACTGCTGGAATGGCCTGGGAATAGCCCAGACCTTAACCCAATTGAAAATCTATGGAGCCGACTAAAGAAACTTGTTAGTCAGAAGCGACTCAGCAATAAAACCCAGTTAATAGAAGCAATCATTCTATCTTGGTTTCACATTATAACAGCTGCAGAACTAAAAGACTTGGTTCACTCCATGGGAAGATGTTGTAAGGCCATAATTCATGCTAAATGTTACCCAACTAAGTATTAACTGATGTGATGATTTTTGTATATCTCGTTTTTCTATGTGTTTCACTTTTCTTCTTTATACTATAACTGCTATTCTAATAGCAAATTCTTCATAAAAGTTATTGCATTACATTCTTGATTAAATTATATTTCCATTGATATATAATTTTATGGTACTATTCCCCCCCCCAAAAATGGTGTTATTAGCTAGTTTTAGTTCTTTTTCCCAAAAGATTTCCACAATTTTGGCCACTACTGTAAATATGCAGTTATACAGAAAAAAGAAAAAAATACAAATCTTTGGGTGGCAATCAAAACATTTTCTAATTCTTTGCCTTTCCTAGTTTTGATAGATCTAAAGAACAAAATACTTTATATGGGGTTTTTTTCTACTCAATTCTTTTGCAAACAGCTGCTAGATTGCAACTTTCTAAAAAAAAATGTGTGTCTCTTTACTAAAATGCTAAAAGCATTTGGAAACAAAAGTAAAAAAGAGAATCTAGATTCAGACTAAACCACTTTGTATCACAGCATTTGCAGTAATAAGATAATGCATTCTTCAACAACTTTCTGGGACTAAGATATTATAACTCTACACAGAGATAATTGTAGAGATAATTATCTCTCTACCAGGTCCTGAACTGACAAGACAATATATATGCCATCATCACTGGTAGCTTCCCTAAGCCATCATCCCCATCTCATTTAAAACCCCCTTCCCCCACATTATTAAATGCTCATAAGAAAATAGCCTGAATTCATTATAGTGAAAGGGGGACCTTCAACCTATTTGCTGCATTGACTCATGGGAAAGTAAAGAAAAGCCCTCCTCCTCCCCAAAGTTTGTCATCGCTTGTCAGTAGCAACAGGAGTTGCACATAGATACTTCAACAGAAATTCAGCAAAAGCAATTTTGGCTTGGCTGTCAAAACCCCCCCACCCTCACTCCCTCCCCCTCCCCAAATCAAACTTTCTCAAAAGATAGGTAGGCAAGACTGGCTAAAAATGATTATCTTAAAAGCACACCCTGCTAGAGGGCATCAATTCCTAGGGAATAGACCCTTTAAAGATCTCTTGGCATGCAAAAATATGCTTTCCTGAACTGGAAGATATTTGCACCTCCTATCCCCTCATCTAGCTGGTGTGAGAGGCACTGGAGTCATCCTGCCCTTGGCCTTGAGGGCCCCATTTCTGTTCTCCTGCTTACTTCAAGAGTATAGTCCTTGTACCTTTCTGCCACCTATGTGTTTTGTTACTACTGTTGTAACATGTATTCAACCCAGGATTGGTGACACCGTCCAGATTTCTTGCTGACAGTTTCATTTAAAAATTTTTGCACACAGGCATCATTTATTCTGCTGAAAACAAAGTTACAAAATCGGACTGTACCAGTTGCAAAATTTCCATTTCCCTTAAGAGAGCACCTCTGCCTCAAGCACATTCCACATTACATTCTTTCAGTTCCCGTGGTAGGATTATAGTTCTGCAAGCACAGACCTCTAAGGAAAACTAAAAACAAGGTGAATCCTGTCATGCATCAAAATGAACATTATAGTATACTACTCTGAATACCCATCAATATGTCATTTTATACCAATAAACATTGCAAATTGTTTTGTAATTCTGTAGATTTGCAATCACCTTACTGCAAAAACTAAGGACAGTACAAGTTAGTTCACAGATACGATTAAATAACTAAGCTAAAAAATGGAACTTGAAATAATAAAACACAGAAAAGGCGGTGCAGATAAGAAAATGGGGAATCTATCTCAATACTCCAAAATATAAAAACAGTCCCTTTGAATTGTCAAGATCAGACTAGTTTGTCACAATGCCACAAAACTAATTGTGACACCGATGGAACTCTCACAATCGTGCCCCACTTCATGAATGGGACAATGTAACCAAGAACTCAAAGAGTGTCAGACTTACAGCTATAACTTGCCCACGACGTGGATCAATGATGCGCACACTTTTGTCCTTACAAGCTGAACAGAACAGACTGCCATCCCGGTTCCAATTGACATTATAAATGATATCAGGATGCAGATTGTCAAGGTAGTAAAGCTCTTCTGCGGTGCCCACATTCCACACAATAATCACATTATCACAGCCTGGAATAGAAAGGAACAATTAAATGGTTTGTTATGTCCTTTTTTCAGACAGCCCATAAACCTACATTTTTCAACAACATCCTGCTTACAGCATAAACTTCTCAACTTCGCTGCCCCCTTTGCTGGTGGTACCTGCACTCAGAAGGATATTGCGAGCAGTTGGATGCCACGTGATGATGCCCACACGTTTTGAATGTCCTTCTAGGACCACCACTGGTTCGGTCAGAGGCACTGTGAGGCCGCCCTCTGGGATCTGCCATACCTGAAAAGAACAAGTAGTGCAATCCAATGGCAGAGTGCACACATGTGCTTCATTCTCTCCCATCAGTATTACACCTCAAGCACAACCTTCCCTTCTCCCTAACAGCATCCAACATCAGTGGGAATTCATTTTGGAAAAAACTATCCTCATCATCATGCCCTGCATAGTATTATCCACCTCCTTTATTACATAAAGCCTAAGAACAGCACCTCACATTTTAAAAGCAAAAAAAAAAACAAAAAAAAACATCCCCTAAATTAAACCCTGCTCTGGGTATATATACTATGGCTCCACCCACACTGCAGCTTTCAACCTCTGTCAAATGAAGAACTGTAGCTCGTGCCAGCAAAAGACTGCTAGTCCTGTTTTATCTAAAGAAAATATTCACATATGCTTTATTTTGCATAATTTATTCTGCCTTTGCAGAATAAGAATAAGAAGCATATGGAACACTGGATTCTGTCTTTCTCCCCACAGCTAGAAATCTTGTTCTTCTATCCTTCACATTGCCCCATACCTCCCCAGCTATGAGGAAAACTTCTCACGTGCAAGATTGATTGCAATTGCCTCAGCTTTAAGATACACATGGATGCATGGCCACTGAAGAGTCCACTTTACATCACCACCCCATACACACTTACATACACACTTTCCCCATTTCCATCTCACCATAACAGTGCAATCCTCAGAACCACTGGCAATGATATGATCATTATGTGGACACCAATCAATGTCCAAAACTGGTCCAGTGTGCCCACACACGGTAGGATAAGACTTATCAATGCGCCCTGTCTGGGGGAAAATAAAGGAGATAAGAGTTGACATGTAGTTCAGGTCTCTCACAAACTTGTTGCAAGCTGGAGTCCCATTCTCTGTCTCAATCTTTTCCCATATCAAGTCTCTCCCATAATCCCTCTCTTCCACCCCCAATTGTCTATAAAAGGTGGCTCCATTAATACAAAGATGCGAGAAACATAGAGACAACGAGCGGTCATTTTTATAACAGTTTTCTGCTTCTCCTCCTCCCCCCTTCCTTCTTCCACCTTGAGCCCATTTTTCACCTTTTGCAGCGGGAGCACCATAAAGGCCCCCCCTCCACTGGCCTCGACAATCACTGCCACAAACTTGGGGTTGACGGCACAAAAAGTGCTGTCCCAGGTGACTCGCGAAACCCGGATGTCATCATAGCACTGGTCATTCTTGACGGGCTGCCCAAAGACATGGCGGAATTTGCTCTGACGCACAACCTTACGAAAGGACATGACTGGAAAGAGAGGGAGCAAAAGTCACAAAAACGGTGCACACACAAGTATAGCACAGGCATTCACTTATGACTGCTGCCTAGTTGGATGTCTTGTAACTTCAAGAGCATCTCTGCCAATAAAACCAGTCACATCATCAGCCAATATTTGACTCAATCTGGCCCAATGGTGCTCCTAATGAAGAGGAGAACTGCACAAGAAGAAGTAACCACCAGTTTCATTCTTAGTTTCATCCAGAGCATGGGTGTCAAACTCGTAGCGGTCACATTGCTGTCACGTTTCGCGATGTTTTTCCCATTCGCAGAGCTGGGGTGGGCGTGGCCCGTGTGTGATGCATCCAGCCTGCGGGCCGCCAGTTTGACACCCCTGATCCAGAGCATATGCATCTCCTAAAAATTACACCATATAAATTGGAAGACAGACTTAATTATCCTATTCATTTGAGAAAAAATAAAAAGCAGTTCCACATTGTCCCCATCTTTAAAAGAGAGGCATGATAAAACATCAGAAACTAAATACAGGCAGTTCTTGACTTATTACCACAATTCGGATCAGAACTTCTGTTGCTAAGCAAGGCAATTCTTTAAGTGAGCCATGCCTGATTTTATGACTTTTTTGCTACAACTGTTAAATGAATCACTGCAGTTATTTAAGTGAATCATGCTGTCAATGAGCGAATCTGGTTTCCCCCATTGATTTTGCTTGTCAGAAGCCAGATGGAAAGATTGAAAATGGCAATCACATGAACCTGGGACCATCATAAATACATGCCAGTTGCCAAGCACCCAAATTTTGATCAGGTGACTGTGGGCATGTTGCAATGGTTGTAAGAGCAAGAACCAGTTCTAAGTTGCTTTTTCAGTGCCATTGTGATTTCGAACGGTCACTAAACAAATGATTGTAAGTCAAGGACTACCTGTAAAGCAGAACTAGAATAATCAGATGGCATTAAGACAGAATAAAACCTAACTCAGAGAAAGTTCACCAGTAAGCCCATTTGGTGCCTTCTAACTAGAGATGCAAAAGAAGGGGACGACAGAGAACAAGGTGACTGGATGGAGTCACTGAAGCAGTAGGCGTGAGTTTAAATAGACTCCGAGGGATGGTAAAGACAGGAAGGCCTGGAGGAACGCTGTCCATGGGGTCGCGATGGGTCGGACACAACTTCGCAACTAACAACAAACTAGAGACGAAAGACAGAAATGGATTTACCCTGCACAACTACAAAGCCTTTATCTTTAAATCTATAAAACGCAGAAAGCAAACTGGGAGGTTTGCCCCTAACACCAGATCTGATCGAAGTCAGAAATCAAGCCAAACTTCAAACAGAACTCTATCAGGGTAGAGGGGAACAAATGAAGTTCCACCAACAACAGCAATACAATCCATTCAGTTATTCAGAGTCTAATTTCAGCATGCACTGAATGACTTCTGGGGAGGTGAGCTAGGATTACTCAGTGGGATGCACCTACTTTCCATTCTGTTCATCAAGAGGGATCCCCCTCATTTCATGGCAACCAAGAGGCGAGAACCTACAGAAGCAAATGTCTTTTAGAAATTCCTAACAGATCAGGTGGATTTAAGAGTAGGCAATCATATAAATTCTTGTGCACATCCTGGAGAATTTGGAGGGGAAACAGGGGTATAAAATTGACCCCACCTAATACAGTATGAGAGGCACTTTTGTGACATGGCTAAAGACACCAGGCTAGAAACTGGGAGATGTTGAATTCTAGTCTTGCCACGGTCCGGAAGCCATCCAGGTGATTCTCAGCCCTAAGAAGGAGGCAAGACAAGCCACACCTGAAAATGTTGATAAGAAAACTGCAGAGACTTGTCCAGGCAGTCACCAGGAGCAGGCATATACATACACAAAACCAAACCCATATTAGCTGGCCAGACGTGTACATCTAGAATTCTAGAACCTTCCTAGGAGGGGGAAAAGGTGGAGAAACATAAAGGGAAGGGGGAGAAGGAGGGGGACAGAGTAAAAAAGAGAGAGGAACTGTTTTCTTGCAAATCAAAGTCCCAGTTCAATTACTCCACTGGAGCAACCGGATGCGCAAGGGGGGGGGGGGGAATGCAAGGAAGACTCCAGTTGGACCAAAGAGGAAGGGGGAAATTTAAGCAAAGCAAAACTTTTCTTGCAACCCCAGCAAAATTTGTGTGTGGGGTGGGGTGGGGTGGGGTGGGGGGGCAGGGAGAGGTAGAAAGCAAGCAACCTGGAGGGAGGTTTCCACCCTCAGCGCGTCAGAGAAAAGCCCCGGCAAACAGCGAAAACGCAAACAGGGTCTCTGGGCCGTATGCAACAGCTTTTCCCATTTCCTGGCAACCGGCGCGACCAGCTGAGGGCGAGCCGCGTTTACAAGCACGGCAGCCACCGCCCCTCAATGTTTAAAGCCAAGTTCAAGCTGAAGTTGTTGCCTCCCCCCCACAGGATGGCCGCCACCTTCAGTTCCCGAGCACCGGAGAGGGGCGAAATAATAATAATATAAAATAAAAAAAGGCAAGGGAGAAGCCAGGGCGGTGTCGCTGCCCAGTCCGGAGGCGGGGAAAACGGAGGGAGTGATTTTGGCAGCCTGCCTTCCGACCTTGGGGCCCGGGGAAAAGCTCGGGAGGGGGCCCCGGTCCACCCCCACCCACCCACCCTCATCTCCATCAGCGCGCTCAGGACGCGGTCGCCCACCTCCACTCACCGGCTTGGAGGAACGGAACCGGAGCAGCCTCTCCCTTGCGCACAGCCCAGGGCGGTGCAAGCGAAGGGAGGGACGAAAGGCCCGGAGTGGGCCGGCCTCTCGGTGCCTACAGGAAATGACCCAGGCGGCGAAGGAGGCGGAGGAAGCTCGCTTCCCAAGCACCGGGAGTTTTTTTTTTTTTTTTTTACCTGCTTTGCGGCAGGAGCGGCCTAAAAAGCAGAAGGAGGAGAATCTCCTTCGGCTCAGAAGAAGGCGGGGGAGCTGCGGAGACCGAAGGACGCCGAGCGAGTTTAAGCAACCGAGCGACCTCTCCTTGCTGGAGCTGCCGCCGCAAACTCGCTCCGGGAAGGATCGGCCGCTGTATCGGCCTGCAATTCGAAGACTGCGGCGCCGGAGGGGAGAGGTTCAGGCTGGCAGCCGGGATTCAGAGACAGGATCCCAGCGGTCCTTTCGAGGAAGAAAAGCGCCTCCTTTCCTTTCCCGTTTGTCCCTAGCAGCAATTGGTTCGTGAAGGGAACGGCGCCGTATTCCGACTCCCCAATACCTTTTTCTCCGCGATCGCTTGCTACGCGCGGCTTTCACTGGGAGGCGGGCGCGCATCCGCAAGGCTTATTAAACAGCATCCTGGGCGGCGCGCCTTCCCTGGTTTGGGGTCTACGAGCTGCAGCCTGGAATCTGGCTTTCAGCTCTTCCAAGCTGATTGCTTCCGCCGGGCTGGGATTTGTTACGGCTCTTTACTCAGCTGCTCTTGCGGTGGTAAATCAGTGTCCTTTTCAAATTTGGCAATTTTTAAGATGGGTGGAGTTCAGCTCTCGGAATTCCCCTGCAGGCTGGGGAATTCTGGGAGCTGAAGTCCACGCGACTTCAAAGCTGCCGACTTTGAAAAAAGGCTGGTGGTGTAAACGAATCGATTGCCAAGCAGGGAGGGGGTCGAGAGTGTGACTAATTAGAATTGGAAGAAGAGTTGGAAGGGGCTAGCGCAGGGGTCTGCCCTCTGCAACCTTAAATACTCAAAGAGCCATTTGGACCCATTTCCCACAGAAAAGAAAACACCGGCAGCCACAAAACCTGGGTGGGCGTGGCCAACTCGATATCACTCACTTCCACTAGTCACATGACCCCCCCCCCCCCCAGCCATGCCTACGCAGCCGGTCATTAGGGCAGAGAACCAGTTGTTAAAAAACACAGGGAACCACAAAATTCTTTTGACATATTTCTCTCTTCCCTCCCTCCCTTCCTCTCCCCCCACCCCTCTCTGTATCTCACTGTCTCTGCCCTGGCCACTTCTCCATCCCCTGCCTTCATCCTTACCTTTTCAGGCCGGGTGAGGGGCGGGGCCAGCCAGTGGTGGGATCATCTGATGGAACCACAGCAGAGGGCACAAAGAGTCGCATTCGGCTTCGGAGCCACAGGTTGCTGATCCCAGGACTAACGATAGAAGTAAATCAGTTGCTAAACCACCTATGAGAGGTGGTTGTCCAGTGTGTGAATTTCCAGAGATAAGGAAGTGAGAACCTTCAAAGGCATAGAGACTAGGAAAAATGACCTTAGCGAAGATATGCAACAATTACTTAAGCAAAAGGGCGGTAATATTTTTAAAGTCCACAGCAACAAGATTACATTCAGAAACAGCTCAGATGCCTCCCTGATTCACTGAGCTATAATGAAGAAGTACAGCACAGATTGCAAGGTTCTCTAAACACAACCAAGCTCAATAAAAGTACTGTAGTTTTAGCCTTCTGGGGGTAGTTGATCTTCTGATCTGCACTACCCAGTGACGTTGACAACAGATAAATTGTTCCAATGTTGTACAAACGTTTTTCCTTATATTTAAACAACATCTAAGTTGTTTCAATATACATATAGTCCTCAACTTACAATAGTTTATTTAGTGACTGTTCAAGGTTACAAAGGCACTGAAAAAATTGACTTATCTGTTTTTTCACACTTATGACAGTTACAGTATCCCCATGGTCACGTGATTAAAATTCAGATGCTTGGCAACTGACTCATGACAGTTGCAGGGTCCTAAGGTCATGTGATCACCTTTTGCAACCTTCAGACAAGCAAAGTCAATGGGGAAGCCAGATTCACTTAACCATGTTACCAACTCAACAACTTCAGCGATTCACTTAACAAATATGGCCAGAAAGGTCGTAAAATGGGGCAAAATTCACTTAACAAACATCTCATTTAGCAATATAACTTTGGGCTCAACTGTGGTCCTAAGTCGATGGCTACTTGTATACCCAGTATTTCAGTTTTTAAGGCCATGGAAATAAAATTCTTGGCCAGTTTCCTTGTAATTTCTCTTTAAATATTGAAGTGCAGCTATCATGTCTCCCTCAAGTAGGAACAACAAGAGATATGAAGGTGACAGTGAATTTCTATTGGCCCTTGTTCTTTTCTTGCCTGCCAATGATGCAAAACAACAACAACCCAAAATCCACTGAGACATGCATTGATCGATGGTCAATAGTTCCCTCTGAATTCATGTACCAACACTATAATCCCAAGAATATTTTCAAATGTAGTCTACTTGATATATCTGTGCAATATTCATGTAAATAATTTTGTTGATTAAGAAAAGTTCACAGAACATGTTGGTACAAATTTATCTACTGTCAGGAAAAACTTTTTGAACAAAAACTTTTTTGGGCAAAAAAGGAACGAGGGTCTGTTGTGTATATATCATTCCAGACCACAAAAGAATGTTCGGCAGGTTGCTTGCTAAGCATAGTACACATACTTATTAGTTGCACTACTTTATATGCTGCTTCCTCACTGGATTTTAGGCAGCTCACAATAAATTTATCCTACATAATTGTAGCATAACATTAAAGGAACATATGACTGCCTATAAGATCCTTAAAGTAAAAACTCTTTATGTAGCTTCCATCTTAAATATTTTGACTGTTCCATTAAACTGCACCCTTGCATAGGGTGCAGTTTGGGTGCACATTGGCATAGGCCAATCCACATGTATACACAAACTGTAATCACTTAAGTCTTTAATCCATAATCTCCTAAATTAGAATAAACAGCATTCTGTTCTATTGTACAAATTGATCAGAAATATGCATTTACTGGGACACGGTGGCTCAGTGGCTAAGACGCTGAGCTTGTTGATTGAAAGGTCGGCAGTTCAGCAGTTCAAAACCCTAGTGTCATGTAACAGGGTGAGCTCCCGTTACTTGTCCCATCTTCTGCCAACCTAGCAGTTTGAAAGCACATAAAAAATGCAAGTAGAAAAATAGGGACCATCTTTGGTGGGAAGGTAACAGTGTTCCGTGCGCCTTTGGCATTTAGTCATGCCGGCCACATGACCACGGAGATGTCTTTGGACAACACTGGCTCTTTGGCTTTGAAATAGAGATGAGCACCGGCCCCTAGAGTCGGGAACGACTAGCACATATGTGTGAAGGAAACCTTTACCTTTACCTTATGCATTTTAAAAAGGGTGAAATGAACTTCCTTTATTAAATGCAATAAATGTAGGAATCTGTATATAGTATATGTAACAAATAAAACTTGCCATGTGGTTA
Source organism: Arizona elegans (assembly GCA_022577455.1). Classification (NCBI taxonomy): domain Eukaryota; kingdom Metazoa; phylum Chordata; class Lepidosauria; order Squamata; family Colubridae; genus Arizona; species Arizona elegans. The sequence goes on from JAKOOJ010000001.1 coordinate 101,170,591, forward strand.
AGAGATATCCTCAACCAAAAGAAATCTGGAAAGCAGGAAAGTGATAACAATTGTTGTTAGCAAATTCTTGATGCCTTTGACATTAGTCTTGTGGACTGGGTTTGCCAAGAATGTTATTAGGGCATATCTGAACAGCTACCGGTCCCCCACCATCTAAAGGAAAGTAATAACACATTATAAATGTGTGTTTCTTGCTTTAAATGCATCATGATCTTCAGCACTCAGCAATGTGCATTTGGCTTTATTTAAATGTCATCCAGTCATAACATAGATTCATTATTGCCTTTTACCGGAGAATTATTTTAGCCTTCTCAGACCGGCATTCAGCAATCACTAAGTTTCATGAAAGGGATGGGGGATAGGAGGATGGGTGAGAAGAACAAAACTGCACAACACAGAAGCAAAGCCACTTAACTCAATTGAGTTCCACTACACCACATAGTAATCTGCTACACTTGTAATTAATTGATGGTTTGTTTAACCATACGTTATTGACTGTCACAAATAACAGAACTGATACAATAATGTATGTTGCAAACCATTATTTATAAACAAGTGATTGAGTTCATAAAGCAGTCAAAATCTGCCGCAGCCATAGTTTTGCGACTTTTAAAGATTATACCAGTTTATCATTGCATATAAGGTTATTTGGTATGAAAGGTGATTGTATGTTGCAACTCCATATGTAAGTGGATCAATGGTTGTAGGAGAGAGGTGTTGAAAGCTGGTCAGAAAACTAAAAAATAGAGTAGGAATAGTGATAACTATATTATAACAGCACTCATGAAACAGTTGTTGCTAATTACATTGACATCTTGATGGAAACTAATTGACACGTACTACTATAAATACCTATCCTTCCCTTGAAGTTGTTTTATTAATATACAATTCCTTTAAACAACTGAGATAAAACTTCGAAGTCATTGAAATAATGAAGAACAGATTCTCCAGGCTTCAGCTAAAAAGTGTTTCCTATGTTAAGATAAACAATATAAAGGTTATCTCAGTCAATCATAAAAATACAAAACATTCTTTAAAAATCTTCCCTAGCATGCAAAAATGCATGTGTTCATTCAGGTTGTTATGTATCAGGAATAGCCTCACAGAACTTAGTTATGTTTATTTCTGAGTAAATTTTGTATGCTTTTTGATAAGTCTTTTTGATGCCAAAGTGACTAGAAAGGAGGAAAGAAGTCTTTACAAACTACAATTATACAACTGGATGCCTCAGTACAAAACTAAAATGCAGAAACTACAAATGAAAAGAGCTTCCCAAACTCAAGAGTGAAATTTATTTGTTGCTATAGATGTTGCTGCAGTTAAAAAAAATATACAACAGTGATATTTTTATTGAAGTGAAATAAAATGCAGTCCAATGCCCATGTATGCTAAAAAAAAATACTTGGGTTTTTGGAGCCTAATCAGTTAAAATGTGTGTCAGTATAGTCAATTATAATGTAATGTATGTGATCTTTGAAAAATGCTTTTAAATGAATCAGGGTACAAACTGCTCATGAGCTATTCAGAGCCATCTGTTTTCAGTCTAACCAAGAAAAATTACGTTGGGCAGAGAATTGCAAAATGTAGGATGTAAAAGCAAATATAATACACAATAAACCTTTCAAATGTATTCTTTTAGCATCAAAGTAGCATCACTTCTTTTTCATTTAAATTACTATAACTTTTGTTCTTTGTGCAACTGGTGATGACTTCATCGATCTAATGATAAAGCAATCAATTTAACTGAGCTTTGGGGGGGGTGTAATTGAAAATTTGGATATCACTATAATTAGTGAAGCTAAACGTATTTTCCCTCAGACTCTCCAATTGGATAAGATTATCTTAAAACAAGGTAGTCCAGCCTGAGTTCTAGCTAATTTTAAACCAATTTTAAACCTGGGTTGCAAGGAATTAGTAATTTCTATGGGCTATATGATATTTGTGATATTTTGTAAACCATCCTAAAAATGGGCAAGGCCACTTTACAATACCAAAATCAGAGAGAGAGGCCGAGGTTACCAGCTGCTTTTGTGCCCAAGTTGGGACATGAACTCAGTCTCCTGGTTTGTGGCCTGATACCTTAACCATTACACCAAACTGGCTCTACAATAATATTTTACTCTTTTAAAAAAATATTTATTTTTTAATAGGTTAGGAATAGATTCTGAAAAAGTTTTTAAAAGCAGGCATTGTAGCACCTGTTTGCAACTTGAGCTGCTTTAAAGAGTTGCAGACAGATGCTATCTATGCATTCCCATGTCCTCCAATGCATCTGCTTGGAATTGAATTAAACATCTATATAGCCATTACTAATGACAAAAATAAGCCAAACAACCCAACCCTGCATTTTTTTTCTTGAAGATGGTGCTGCTCAGAGCTCAGTGATGTAGTGCCCTCTGCCAATTAAAAAACGTAATGCAGATTTATTTCTTTACTAAAATAGGTGGAAGAAACAACTGCTTTCCCAATCCAAAAGGAGACTGGGAAACTAGAACCACGAAAAGCAGGTCGGGAGGATTTGAGATATGGAAGGAATGGGAAAACAGTGTTGCATGGCTGGGATGTGGGAGGTTGGAGTCATTAGGAATGTAGGGAGACTCTAGAAGAGATGGCTTCAGAGAATGGTGGATGGATTAGGTAGTTGTGAAACTTGAGGTAGGAAAAGTGGGTCTACAACAACTCGCCATGGCCAACTCATCACAGCCAACTTGCTGCAGCCAACTCACCATGGCCAGTTTGTGCAGGACAACTCATCACAGCCAACTTGCCATGGGACAACTCACCACAGAACAAGAATAACACAAATATCAAAGAAATAGTGGAATAGAATCATTAAAGAAAGGATGCCAACGGAAGGACAAACTGAAATGTGAATAACAAAAATTAAAACAATTTTTAATTATTTTAAATAATTGAATTATTGAATTGCCCTGCAACAAGTTGTCCTATGGTGAGTTGGCCATATTGATTGTCCTGTGGCGAATTGGCGATGGCGAGTTGGCTGTGGCAAGTTGTCCCATTCTGAGGAAAAGCAGAAGCAGCCAAAACAGGTATTCCTGTACACAGAATGGGCATGGGGAGGAGAGGAAGCAACATGGTTTGTACTAAAAGCATTATCAAACAATTTTGCATTATTTCCCTAAGTAAAAAGTCATATTAAACTCTGCCTTGCATCATGGTTAGTAACATAATGAACACAATCATTTAATTTTATTGGCAAAAATATAGAAGTGATATTTCCAATACCCCTTTCTGAGATAGATGGACAGATAATAGAGAGACAGACAAACCGTCTTCGTATAGAGTCTAGGCTATAAGCAGGGGTGAAATGCTCCTGGTTCGGACCGGATCACACGATCCGATAGCAATTTGGTAGCGATGGTAGCGGATGGTTTGGAGAACCGGTAGCAAAAACCGCTGCTCCCCCCCATGCTTTTAAAAGAAAAAAAAAAGCCTCTGATGATCAGGCAACTCAGCTGGGGTCGTCAGAGTCTTTTAAAAACATTTTTTTACAACCTCTTCGGCTGAAGAGTTTGTAGAAAAAATGCTTTTAAAAATAATAAAAAAAAAAGTTGGCCACAGCCACCCAGTCACATTACCCCCACCAAGCCACACCCACAGAACCGGTAGTAACAAATTTTACATTTCATCACTGGCTTTAAGTCTCAGACTTCCTAGGGGTTTCTTGTCCAAGTGCTAAACAGATCTGACCTTCTTAAATTTTTAAGATAAGGCAAGGTTCACTAAGTTTAAAATATAAGATTAGATCTCTTGTCTCAAATGTTAGATTTCTGGTTCTTCCTGTAGCTTGCTTTTGAAGAATGGGAGAAGAGAGAATGGGTATTCCCCATTAAATTTTGGCTCCAGCACTATCAGTTCAAGGTCCTAGCTAATCCAACATTCATAATGATTATGCTTAGTGAATGCAGTTTCAACCTAAAAAAATGTACACACCACTTTTAAAGATACATTCAATCTGACTTTTCAGTGATGGAGAATCACTGATAGATAAACTCAAAACAGTGGTAGAAGGTATCACTTTTAATGAGAATATCTAGAGTTTCCTCCAAGAAAATGGGTTATTTTGGGGGAAATTCTGGCTTTAATCTTATTGACAATTACCAGGGAAGGGTGAGCAGTTACAGACAGCAGGCAGAAAGAGATTGAAGTGATTATCCTGATCACAGTTACTACTGGCCCTCTGGTAGCTAGTTCCAAGGAAAAGTGGCTGTTTGGAACTAAAAAAAATAATAACTCTCCAGGCATATGTCCTAACCCTGTACTAGTGCTGTTCTGTGTGTGTCTTCAACAGTACGACGGGGGTAAACATGTTTTTCTCAATTGGAGTATACTTGAGCAGAAAGGCTCACTCCTATCTGCGGCCCCTCCCACATGGGAACTCTAGAACTCTTCCCTTCTAACCCTGGAAGAATCTATAGCCAGAACAGCTTTAAAGCCTGCCCTGAAATTGCCATAATAATCCCCTCTTATTAGCTTTCTCTCTGCTCCTTCCTGGGGGTGAAATCTAAGAGGATTACCTTGGCTTTCATGCTCAGAGACTTCATACAAGGTTGCCTATCTCAGAGAGACGCACCTGTCCCATGCCACACAAGAAGCCAGTGGAGACAGAGGGCCTAGCCGAGGGCAAAGTGGAGGAAGGAAAGCGGCCTGCCAGGCATGACAGTGAGTCCAAGGACAGCAAAACTGAAAACCCTGCCTCCCAGGAAAGCTCACAGTCGGGCCCTCATACCAAGCACAGCAAGAAGCATGAAGATGACCCTCATGAAGCTGCAACCAAGGCCTATTCCCCTTTCCTCAACAAGGTCTTCGGCAAGGTGAGTGAGGGGCTGAAGAGTAGGAACAAGCAACCTTCTGAAAACCTCACCAGGCTCTGTGGGAGGCTGCGTGCCCCAAATAGGACGGTGAACAGCCTGTTGGGTGGAACATCAGGGTATATAATTGGTAAAATTGATGAGTCAAGTCTCTGCAAGGTTTAATACATCTGACCTTCTTCAACAGCTGAAAAAATGCCAGCAAAGGACAAGCTCCACACGGTTGCTTTAGAGAGGTCCGTTCTTCAGTCCATCGGCTGGCAGAAAAGCATGTTGGCTTAATCTTTATTCTGTTACAGGAAGAAGGCCAGAAACGGGGGCTCTCCTTGCAGATTGCAATGCAGGACAATTTAAGGAGAGGAACTGCTGGAGTCTCCCATCTTTGTTCTTCTTACCAAGCATTCAGTGCTGGCAGGAAAAACAACACTAATGACTCTATCTTAGCATGCAATGAGCCAGGGCTGGGTAAGCATAGGCAGGTTATGCTTGGAACAGCCGGTTAAGCCACTTGTCAAGCTGCCTGGCTGACAGATCGTTGGCATGGCTCTACATTTCTGACCTGTCAACAGTTTTTAGACACAAGTCCTGTTTCATCCAGCCATACCCATTACCCACTGATTTATTACCTCTTTATCATTATTGCCTTGATGTTGTTCCTCCTCTGTTGCTGCTGCAGTCACTATGGAGCACAGTTTGAGGGACGAGGGAGACAAGGTTTCACTTCTATGATGCCTTCCTACTCCTTCCCCCAGTTCTTCACTTTCAGCCATGCCCATTCTCTGCTGCAGATGGAAGATGCCAGGATGACAATATACAGTAGTGGTGGGGTTAGGTGGGTATGCTTTCTCTTGGCATCTGGGATGGAGAAGGTCCTGGTTGCCAGTATTCCCCTTCCTACATATGTAGTAAAATTGGAGGGTGGAATGTGAAGTAAATTTAAATGATTCAAGACCAAGTAAAACCATGTCATTAAAGTCTCGTCATCCGTATTTACTGAGTTATTCCTTGACTATCCATTTAGCCTAATGAGATTTAAAACAACCATGGGTTTCTGGTGGAGGTGGCAGAGAATGGTGGGGTGGGAAGTGTTGTTTCACTGTCCTCACCACTAATGCCAGTAGAATCCTGGGAAAATGCATTGAAGTGCCTTGGCATCCAAGACTGATGCTTCCAGCAAAATGTTTAATATGCAAGCCATGTGAGACCCTCTAGCTATTACTCTGGTGCTAATGATATAGAGGGAGAGCAACAGGGAGGGCAAGGAGCGTTATTTCCTCTCTTTAATAGCAGAGCTCATGCTTTGATGACGACTCCTTAGTAGCTAGAATGACTTTACTTAGACCTAAGAAATTAGGAATGTTTGAAGTTTGTCAAAATAACCACTAAATACTCACACACACATACACACAAACCCAAGGGGGAAAATGTAAAATGATTTACTGTTGGTATATAGTTTCAGAAAAATCATCCATAATGTATGTAGGTACTTCAAATTTATGTTGGTGGAAATGTGGACAACACGAAAGATCATTTTATCATGCCTGATACACTTGTAAAAATCCAGAAATGTCTGGGTTCAAATACATGCAATATATGATATAACCTTGGAGTCAGATTAAAATATTAAATATTAAATATAAATGTTATTAAAATATAAATGTATCTATAACTGTTGTCAAGATGATTGGAAGCTACTTTAGAATCTTTTCATTTTTCTTTTCTATTTTCTTCACTTTCTTATTATTACTACCGTACTTGTTACTTTATTCTTCTTTAATTCAAAATTTGTATTGTTTTTAATTCTGTTGAAAAAAATTCAATAAAAACCATTATAAAGTAGAATTCAAGAAAACCTAGATTTTCCAATCAGAGTCCCTTATGACTTAAAGGGAAAAAAAGTTAGTGATGAAATTGGGCAATGAAAAATAAATATGGAGAACTTGGAAATAGTAAGTTCCTGAAGGGAGAACTACTTTCATCTCTGAACTGAGATTATAATTCAGAAGTAACACTAAAACAGGAGTTGCAACAGATTTGTCTCTTGAGTGAATTAAGAGTTCCTCACTTTTGAAATGTCAATGCCAGAAATAAATGTTAGTTAATCTAAATGGATTTCTAGTATTGCAAGTGTTAGCTTATTTCTTAGACACTGCTAGTTTTTGCTACCAACCTGCTGCGTTAGTTTCACCTTAGCTTCAACCCTTGTAAGAAAATAGTTTAAGCAAAAGAAGGTTCAGCTCTTCTACTCAGATAACAGCATCTTTATGTAAGCCTGGAGAGTACGTGCAGCATTCATGGAAAAGAATGGGATTTATTAAGAACCATATCTTCCCTTAGAAGACTATTAGAAGAGTAATTTGGGGTTCCAACTCATGCCGGGGTTGCACAAGAATAAATAAAAATGAAATCCAGACAACTGTGAGGAAAGGAGAAATATTTATTCCCCAAAGCAAAGCGGTTTGCTCTGGGGGGAGCTGTAGAGAAAATGGAGTAGAGAGAGAGAGAGAGAGAGACTTGTTTTATAAGGGAGCTTATTCTGGATGTGGAAATGTGTATGTGTAGATTCTTGTATGTGTAGATATGTGTAGACACTTGAGGGGCATGAGTGTGTGTAGCTACATGTCATCTATGATGTTTATTCTTGTGAACACACAGTTCCGCTGGGAGACCATTTTAATTAAATCTATTTGTGTTTACAGACTTTAATAGGTGGATTAGGTCCGAGTAACTTATTTGAGGATTTAAGGAAGTTTGAGTAAAAGATTTCCCCCCCTTTTTACTTGATTAACTTACTTTCATCTTGACTGCCAATTATCTAGAGGAGATGCTGATTCTCAGTCCATTGTGGATTCTGTTAATGTTTGAGGGAAGATGGAGACAATAAAATATATTTTGATATAAAACTTCCCACAACTGCATTCCAATGGACAAAAATATACCTAGAAGGCAAGTCAAGAAGAGGGGATGGATAATTACTTCAACAGAATTTGACCTACACTTTCAGCAGTGGTAATTTGCAAGAATGTGGGATTTTTTTTGTAACTAAGGAAGCTTTCACTGGATTTGAAATACTTAGCCTTTTAATTTTCCAAAGCGGTCTCTTGCTGTTGAGAAATTAGTACATTTCCTGCAAAGCAATTTTTTAAACCAGCAGGCAGTAAGGGGGGGTGGGCATAGGATCCCTCAAGGAGGGACTGAAGCTCCGTGACAAAGCCTCAATTTGCATGCAGCCTGCAGACCCCAGGTTCAGGAATGGTGATGTGAATGGTCTGACTAATGGGGCCCTGGAGAGCAACCACTAACCAAATTGGGCAATATTGGGATATATTTTATCTAAAGTGACTTTGGGGTGGAATGATCATGATCTACCCTGGCAATTCTGCCATTGTAATAAGGCTATGTAGCTAATTAACCAGAGTGCAGGTTGAGTAAGTTATCAAAGAAGAAAGGAGTTGGGCTACCACCTATACATGCATGCATATTCACAACTCCTATGAGAGATTTAAGCTAATTTACATTTAAATTAATGTTTAATGTTACAATATGGTTATCCACTAATACTCCCCAACTTTACTTCTTCTTCTGTTCCATACTAATCAGCAATCGATTGCTGAATGATACTACTGTATAGGCAAAGCTTCAGTGAACAGGCAACAAGTAATCACAGAGCTCTAGCAACCAGAACAGGCAGAAATTATGCAGGGAAAGGGTTGCACCCACTTATGTTCTAAAGAACAGAGGCATGATCCATTGAACACAGACGATCAACTTTCCACTGCTAATAAAGACAGCCTGTATCTGCTGCCTTGTTAAGCCAAAAAATTGCATTAGCTTGAGCAGTAGGTAGACAAGATACGGGGAAATGCAGTCTAGTGATTTCCAAGATGATCTTTTATTTGGAAGTACTTCAGCAGTCTCTACTTCAGGAGAGGATGAAGCAGCAGCTTCTGTTATGAGCAAAATCTTTATGTGTTGCTGCCTTATAGTCACCTGGAATGGTGAATTAAAGTAGCTATACCTATGGGCTACCAAGATATGAGCAACCACTAGGTGGCAACCAAGAGTTAGAGTTTGCTGTGTTTCTTTGGGACCATCTAGTCTAGTGGTTGTGAGGACTCCTGTGATCCAGATACAGCATGCCTAAATGAAAACCTGCAGAAGTGAGCTTGATCTCCAATCCATTTAATCCAATTTTCAGCAGATTAATTTGGGAAGGGATTTCTCCCTGGGGTGGAAGTATGTAAGTATTTGGGAGGGGGTGTTTTAATGTCCTCAACTCTTTATCCAAGCTTTCCCCCATGTCAATCAGAGATGGGACTTTTGAGGACACTTGTAGCGAAAATATGACTTTAATAGTAAAACAATGGCCATAACTGAATTTTGTATATATCTTTTTCTTCTCGTTTAAAAAAATAATAATCCTCCCCATATCTGAATAGTCCTTTTTGGGGAGGAGGGGGGCTTGCTCTACTTCGTGTTTTTGTCTAATGAGACTTGAATTTCAATAAATGTTGGAACTTTTCACAAGTTGAAAATTCCTCTTGTTTTTCAATAGCCTAGTTTTGGGTATTTTCCTCATGGTGTTCCTCACCGACATTCGTTGTTTGAAAGATAAAATTGCTATTAAAAGCTATTGAAAAGTAAAAGCTGGATCCTCTCTTCCTGGATCCTGCGAAAAACATAATTTTGTACTGTGTTACCAATCCAAAGCTACCAGCATTTATTTTGGACATGTTTTCTTCAATTTGTTATTTATTGTTCATTTAAGATGCTTTCTGAAAACTTCTGCTCACTTGGGACTTCTTTTCATTTTATGCAGATTACATTAAACATTACAGAGATAGTTCTTTTTTTGTAATGGTGCAAATTCCAGAGACAACAAAAATGTTTCTCTCCTTTTTAATATGCTTTTCAGCTTTGTAGAACTTTTTGAGATTTTCCTGCAGTGAAAGCAGTAAGAAGGATTAACCAAATCAGCTTCAGACTGGGAGATCCTGGCATCCTATGGGATTTGAACACCTCCAATCTTTCCATAGGCATAAAGGAGGCTTTTACAGGGACAACGTGTCTCTTGGCAAATTCTTCTTTGCTGGTAAAAAGCTCTAGTAAAGTTTCTTCAGCATGCTAAATCTTAACTTTATATGGCTGAAACTATAATAAAGGTTACTTATTAATTTTCCCTCCCTTCTTTTGTACATTCCCTATACTCCTCACTTCCGGTTTTCAGGTGGTAAAGTGGGATATGTTGTTATATCACCTTTTAGTTTTTGAAGAAAAGATGAGAGATATATATAATAGATATTTTCTCTTTTTCTGTCTCCTCCTCCTCCTCTTCTTCATCTTTTTCTAGGAGAGAGAGCTTTCCACATTGGAACTGGATGGTGAGTTGGCAGTTTTGGGAACACAATGGGGTGGACTTTGGATTTTGGCCATGAGGGGGAGATGCAGTCCTCACTTTTTCACTGCTGATCAGTCAAAAGGATTTTTTTAATGGATTTACCCAGTTCCCAGTCTCCACTTCCATAACTTTAGTTCTTTTTCAGTGTCCATTTTTGAGAAGACTTAATTAATTTAATTAATTTGATTTAATTATTTAGAATTTCAAATAGTTTCATCAGACCAAAGAATATTCTAGTTTGTGATTTAATCAAAAATTAGTTTGTTAAGTAAGTATTCCAGGCATTTTTTAAGAAAGGGAGTGACCAATGGAGGATGAGCAGTTCTTGATGGGCAAGTAAAAATATGAGACAGACCCAGTTTAGCCATTGTCATTTATTCTGGCTATTTATGAATTGCCATCAACTAGGCAAAATGCATAAATCATCAAGAAGTTTCCAGACCTGTAGCCAAATGAGTCTTGTTGCAAAAAAAAAAAAAGGGGGGGGGGAATCCAAATTTAAAAAACTTTATGATGTTGTTTACAGGTAGTGTTCATGTAATGACCACAATTGAGCCCAACATTTCTGTTCTAAGCAAGGCAGTTGTTAAGTGGGTTGTGCTCCATTTTATAACTTGTTTTAGCCACATTTATTAAGCAAATCATTGCAGTTGTTAAGTGAATTACGCAGTCATAAAGTGAATCTAGCTTCCCACATTGACTTTGCTTATCAGAAGCCAACTGGGAAAGGTTGCAAAAGGTGATCACATGACTCCAGGACACTGCAATTGTCATAAATACATGCCAGTTGCCAAGTTTGATCGTATTTTGATCAGGTGACCATAGGGGTGCTGCAACGGTCCTAAGTGTGAAAACCAGTTATAAATCAAGTTTTTTCAGTGATGTAACTTTGAATGGTCACTAAATGAATGGTTGTAAGTTGAAGACTACCTGCCTATCAATAAATATTATCTTAAGAGCATATTTGCTTTCCTTTTAGAATTTTTTTCTTTTTATTTAAGGAGGAAAGATGGTAAAGATTTATATTAGAAGACAAGAAAGTACAGAAAGGAAAATCAGTGATAATAATAATTCTTTATGTACAGTATAGGACTTTATTAAGGTAATAAACTGACTCTCCTGCAAACTGTAAATGGTCATGATAGTTCCATATTAGCCAACATGGCAATTTTATTTGTCAGAATGTTTATGACAGACACACTATCTAGGCAGTACAGCTCTACAAAGATTACTTGTGCTTGTTAGCTTAAAGCAGCGGTGTCAAACTTGATTTCATTGAGGGCCGCATCAGGGTTGTGTTTGACCTTGGGGACTGGGGTGGGCGTGGCCAGGGTGGGTGTGGCCAGCTTGACATCACTCATGTCAGGGGCACCTGTGGTAGCCCGAGTTCTCTGCCAGTGAAAATGGGCTCCCAAGCTCCAGTTTTTGGCTGCGATGGCCTCCTGCAGCCCTCTGCCAGCAAAAATGGAGCTCGGGGGTGGATGGGTGTATGCCCCCCACCCCCCGAACTCCATTTTTCACTGGCAGAGGGTTGCAGGAGGCTGTTCTGGCTGAAAATGGAGCCTGAGAGGTCCGTAGTCAGTCCTCCCAAGCTCTGTTCTTGCTCGCAGAGGCATTGCAGACCAGTCCTTCACCATTTCCAGGGTGGCCCTGTGGGCCAGATCTAAGCACCCTGCAGGCCACATCTGGCTCACGGGCCTTGAGTTTGACATCCCTGGCTTAAAGCCAACCTCTCCAGTTTCTGGCAACCTCTGAATGGCCGTGGCTGTAACAGTCCCCAAGGGCACGCTTGTCTTCCAAGGCCATGAGTCTTTCCTGAATCCCCAATGGGAGAACAAAAGTCAAGGCAGGAATCTTTTCTTCATGTCTGCAAAGATGTGTTTTGTTGGTTTTTTTGGCCTTTCCTGGCAGAGCTGCTAGATGCTTTCAAGGAATTTGATACAGATCAGGATGGCTTCCTCAGCTACAAAGATCTGGGAGATTGCATGCGAACCATGGGCTACATGCCCACAGAGATGGAGCTACTGGAGGTCTCCCAGCACATCAAAATGCGCAGTGAGTTGAATATTTATGTGCTTCTCCAGGTTCCAAGGCTCACAGTCAATAATAATCAAAGGATGGAGTGCTGCTGACAAGGCTGCTGAGGTAACCATGTCAGTATCAGGTCGTTTCTCAGTCTCAGTATACAGGTGTCCTGATTTAGTTTGCAATTGATAATTTTAGTTGCAGTTGATAGAAAACTGCTCAGGTTTTTGAGCAGCAGATAACATGAAAAAATAATTAAGAACTGGTTGTAAAAGACATCTAACAATTCTTCAAGTTTCAGGTTCTTTCACAAGTCCCGATTGCAATGCACAATTGTATCAATTGAGTACGCATACAGTATATGCACCATTTTTTCTATATATGCTGGATATGTTTTGGCTCCGTCCTATACATATGCATTTAAATGTGCAAAAATAAATCCCAAATCAAATGGATTGCATGATTTAACATTTCATAGTTCATGTTTGGTAAGAATGATATTTTCTAGAATCAAATTGGTTTTCTAGTATGTTTTTAATTAAAAGAATAAACATCAGCTTAGAACTGAATAATATAATTGGTCTCTGACTGCTAAGCTATTGCTTTTTTTCCTCAGTTGTATGCAAAGTGGCTCTGCTCGGCTTCCATTTTCTTCCTTTTCCCACCATTTCTACTGACATACCCAGGTGCTGCTTCCAAAAGTGTTTTGAGTTGCAGTTATTCTGTGAACTATACGGCAGACTTGTAAAAGCTCTGTTTAATTTCCATAAAAATCTTTTAGGGAAAAAGTGATAATAATTTTTGTAAAACTCCTGCTTCCGAGGTCAGTGCAAGAACTGTGAAGAAGCAGGAGTGGGTATGAGTGCAGTTCATCTCAGCAGAGAAATGTGATGTATAGACATTACATTACATCATATTTATGCATAGGGATGAAATGTTATTTAGAAGATGTAAATTAGATTCAGAGTTATGTTCGTAGCTCATTATATTGCTTCTTAAATTACCCGTAAACCATTTCAATAAAGTTGAAGAAATGTTAATCTCCAAGTAACACTTTCAATCATCTTGTTACCCCATGTGTTGTCTTTTATTTTGTTTTATGGAACTGATGCTAAAGGAATAGTTATAAACTGCTAGAGAACAGGTAATCATGTAATCACAAGAGCATGCTAATCTCATTCTTTTTCTATAGATATGGTAAGAATTTACAGAGTTCTGAAAGTTAGCTATTGTGGGAAAACAGAATGCTACATTAGCATTCTGCTTTTGGTCTGTTCCAACTTTCTAAATTTATATGAAAAACTTAGTTTCATATAAATCTAATCAATAAATAAAATAAATATATTGAAGAAAGGTAGTTTATATAACTAGTAACACCATATCCTACCACATTCAAAAGTGCTTCTTCCATTAATTGAACTAATTACTTCTTGTTATCTTTCCTCTTAGTGGGAGGGCGTATAGATTTTGAGGAGTTTGTAGAGATGATGAGACCCAAAGTGCTTGAGGAAACAGCTCATATGGTGGGTGTGAGGGAGCTGAAGATCGCCTTCCGTGAGGTATGATAGCCAAGTTATGAACTGAATATGTAAAGTTGTGCTGAAACCCACGCATGATATTTCCGTAATTATTGGTACTAAATTATTTTATGAAATGGAAGAAGTGAGGCTTTGGTTAGAAATATGCTTGCCCCCTTAGGTAGAAAATACAGCACACAGTTACTGTATGCTGCTACTTTATTACTGGAAAAGAATTAAGTTAAATAACAATGGTCATTTAATTATTTCAAGATGTGAAATATGTAGAACAGAGACACTTACTGAGTAATCTTACCAGGGAGGGGGCAACTGAGGGAGAAGGGGCCCACTTCCTAGCCCTGCTAAACTTATGCTGAAAAGACTGAAAATGATGGAATCTGGGGACCTTACTGTGAATGGGATGGAAGACACTAGGTTAACTTTCTGGGCCATTTCAAGAGAAGATACGATGCCATTCATACCTTCTACATGTCATCTAACACATTGGCCCCCTTTTGCCTTAGGAAGAGGCCCTAAGTTTCTTTCCATACGCCATTTGCTACATCAGCAAAATGCTTAATTATATAAAAATAAGATATTCAGATGATACCTGTCTGTCTACCAGTCTGGAGATGAGGCAAGACATTTTTATTCTTCTTTCATTTGCTTCTGTATTGTAGAAAGTCCATTTTTTCTAGAAAACCAACCCTTTAATGACATCATTCATAGTTCCAGACTTTTCAAAATACTTCTTTCCTGGAGGCTAGTCCTTCTATGATATCATGTCCAAAGACTTCGTTCCCTTAAGCATTATTTTTATTTTCCCTCACGTTTCCTTTCGAGTTCATTCAAAGATCTGCTAGTTTCCAAAAGCCTTGTCTTGTCTGTATGTAAGACAACCAGATGAAGCAAGGCAAGGAAAAGCAAATGGTTAAGAAATTGTTGGATTTTCTTTCTGTGATCAGGAAATGAGTCTAATTTCTGTCAGAGCAGAGCTCAACCAAACTCAGGTCAAAGAGGAAAGGAAGATAAAAAATGGGTGGCCACACAGTAATTGATTAATTAATTTGAAAACTTCAAGGACAATCATTAATTCCATGGCATAGTCACTAAATATTGTTGCTGATATCCTTAAGATTTGTATTGACTGTTTCCCTATAACTATCATTAAGTGTTGTACCTTATGATTCTTGACAAATGTATCTTTTATTTTATGTACCTGGAGAGTGTATGCACCAAGACAAATTCCTTGTGTGTCCAATCACACACAAGGAATTTGCCAATAAAGAATTCTGTTCTATTCTATTCTATTCTATTCTATTCTATTCTATTCTATTCTATTCTATTCTATTCTATGCTGGCATTCTGCACCCATGATAGTCACAATCTTATCATGATCTTGGTCAGTGGCCCTTGAGCTACATGTCTCCTTTGCACTCCAAACAGGGTTGCAATCACCTTGGAGATTGCATTTCCAAAAATGGTAGCAATGTCCATTTTATGCAACATGATTTTTTTATTTTTTTTTTCAAAAATAAAGGAGGAAATGGGAGGGAGAGGTCTGTGGGAAGGAAAATTGCACTGCCATTAAATCCCCTCTCCCTCAGTACACAAAATGTCAGTGTTGCAAAGGAGTTCTCATGCTGATGTTATTCTTGTGCAATTATCTAAGCACATGCCAACTGTCTGTCATTTAGGAGAGAGAACAGAAAAAATAGCAAGATATGAGAGTTTGAATACGCTTCAGAAGAGGAGGTAGAGGAGGAAAATAAGAATGGGAAGATTAGATGGAGAATAAAAAAGAAAGGAAAATTTATTTATAACTTAGATGTATAAAGATGGCCTGCTGAAGATAGACTCTGAATAGCATGCAATTGAACCAATACAACATTTAAAAATAGGAAATAGAAATATATAGAAAAATGTTAAATTGAACATAATAGGGAACAATACGCTGTAGTCAAGACAAACTACACACCAGTAGGCATGACACGAATCTCTCCCAGAGCTTGGGGAAGGAGCCAAGTGTTTAAATATCATCTCAATATGAGTAGGCATTCCAAACCCTTCCAGGGAGAAATTGTTCCAAAGAGCTGGTGCCGCAACAGATGTTTGAGTGGGAAGTAAATGCAGTCAGTTCTCAGGCAATTCCTTCTTTCTCTAGTTTGATACAGACGGAGATGGAGCTATCAGCAGTTTAGAGCTGCGCCAGGCTGTGACTGCTCTCTTAGATGAGCAACTCAATGCCCAAGAGTTGGATGAGATCCTGCAGGATGTAGATCTCAATGGAGATGGAAAAGTGGACTTTGATGGTGAGAAAAATCAACACATGTTTTGTTAACTCTTTCCCCTTAAATACTACATTCTTGAAAGGCAGGATCTGTTTTCTAGAAACAAAGCACTATGTCAGAGACAATTTTTTTTTAATGTTGAATAGATGCATCTCAAATAGTACAGGACAGCATTGGCTGGATTGTTTAAAGAAGGCCTACCAAATTAAAGAAATAGTCTACTGGTAGAAAAGCTGCAGGTTTCCAGAAATGGATAGCACTGCAACTGTAAGTTCCAGTAGGAGCCATACAGTAATCATCTGTTTTCAATTTTATCTATAAAGATATGCACAAGTTTGAACTAGAACTCTTTCATTTTAATGCATTTAATGTGCATTAAAAAACATAATCCTTTGCTACTCATTACATCTTTAATGGAAGCAGAGATTGTGGCCACTGCTTGCTTCCCTTTGAAGCTTTGTATGGTCTGTAGTCAATTTTGTAACTACTGGTACTAGTTATCAGAGAATATGGGCCAATTTCAAAATTCACGGTTGGATAAGGTTGACTATCTCCTTTGATCATCTTTTGTATATAAGTAGCAGCACCTTTTCCATGGAACATAAACGAGAACTGCAACTCTTAAAAATATTGTGATCACCAAGACATGCATCTGTTCTAAGGACCTAAGGACCTAAGGACTCATAAACACAGTCAGGGGAAGATGAATTTTGGTAGGGAGGAGGGAATTGTGCCAGGAAACTAGATTAAGACTTCCACAATATAGTCCATTCTATACATGAAGGAATTATCACACTGATAGGCTGTAATGCCTGTTGTGATTTTCCCAAGGACTAGGATGCAGCTATGATGGTTTATAACACTATCCCTCTTCCTAAGGCCCACCCATGCTTTGGATCTTTGTCCCTTGCCTCATTCTTGCCAGAAAGCTATGATTACAAATCCCTCCTCTTTTACTAACAACCACCCAAATCATTGCCAGAATAGAAGGAATCAAATAGACCCCCTGAGACGGAGACATTGATTGAGAAGAAAATGAGAACTCCTCAGAAACATGATTGATGACACTTTCTGTCTCTTTCAGAGTTTGTCATGATGCTGTCATCTGTGTAACAAGAACCAGAGGAGAAGAATGGAGATGTCTTTTTGTTTCCAGAATTACCTCACTCAGTAATGAGAGGGAATTGGTGAAAAAGCTGCCAGCTTTTTTCACTTCCTAGAGATAAGAATATCACAACAGGAAGTGAAATTCTCTTTCCCCAAGTCTGGATCCAAAGTATCTCAGGGAGCAGATACTAACTGTGTGTGCAGAAAGATTTTGTGTTTGAGGCAAAATGGCTGGGCTAAGCCTAGAGAACTCATTTAGTACCATCTTTGCTTGTTAGGAACAGAAAGCACTCCAGGACCCATACCTATGTGTGGCAAGGCCTGGCAAATTCTGTCCAGGTATGGAGCCATATCCAAGTGTACTTTGATTTCCTGTGACATTCCCACCCCCATCCCCCACCATCAGCTCAACATTCCTGGAGACTTAAACTGTTTGAAGTTAATAGTTCATTATCCAAATATATTCTGTTGAGCTGAATGATGTATTTTTTAAATTCCCTCAGAGCAAAATAAATAAATGAATGACAAGTCTCTTTAAAATAAAGGGAAAGAGACTCATGGATCTCATTCATGAAGACCTCTCACAGGAACCTATAAGGATGTGTGTCCTATTTCAGTATCCCAGTTAAACAAAAATAAAGTCAGCTTTGGATTTGTAAACAAAGCTATCATAATTCCAAATCCTGAAATGCTTCCCAGAAATTACATGAATTCAATGTCAGCTTGAAATTTGGAAAAAAGTTGAAGATCACCATATGCAACCATAAATATATTTATTTTTCTTTTGACAGTTGCATACATATTAGTTATATGTATGTTTTTGCATATGCAAAAACAGAGTCAGAGTCTGGCTGTGTTACTGAACAACTGCAATGTTACATATTGAAATTGTATGAAGCATAATTGAAATATTTATATTTTGTTTTTCTCAAGGTCGTGTGTTAAGTCTAGATGGTGATAATTAAAATTCACAATATTAGACCATAGATGAAATAAAAATGTAATAGTATGACACATCTGGCAGACAGAACAAAGTCTTAGTTAAAATCACTTCAGCCTGATAAATTAAAAGCTTGCTTCTTACTTTAAAATTGAGAATGAGGTCTTCAGAATTTCATTTTCCAAAACAGTGGTGTGTCTATAGACAATGTTCTTTGTCCAATCAATTGATCCTCCACCATGGATAGAAACATAGAAAGCCTCCTCAGCTTGGTCTTAATGGGTAGGCAGACTGGTGTGACAAGAGCTTCTACTTGGGATCCTTGATTTAGCTAGAACATTATAGGTAACCATCAACAAGTATAATTATACTCATAAATATTTAGCAACTAAAAGATGTATGGCAGGATAGAAATAATATGATCCCACAGGTAAACACCCATAACTCCTTTGCACCAGTTGAAGCTTCTGAAAACCCTTCCAGTGATACCTCATGCTAAAAGCTTTGCAGTAATCAAATCTAGCAATAACTGAGATACAATGAGTCAGTTTTCCTCAGGAATGGGCACAACACTCCAGACCACAGTTTCTTTGCTTCTTTACCTCAAGAAACAATTTCCCCAAAAGAAGTAGCATCCCTTATCATCTAATCAGTCTACCAGTGAAAGAAAACTGGGCAGAAACAAAAGGAATGTGTAGCTTGGCTGTGGGGTTAAGACTAACCACAAACATTGTTTCACGCAGGAAGAAAGTCCTGTTTCTGTGTCTGTTCTCCCTGTCACGCTGCAGACAGGAACAGATAAAACATCAAATACAACTCCAGAAAGGCAGAGCTTCCACAGTTACTTCCCATTTCACCTCGCATGTCTCATCTTTGCCTGTTACTTCTCAGCATTTTTTAAAATATAAGTTTAGCATTTTTTCTGAAAAAAGTCTTTAGACCCATGTTCAGAAAAAGGTTCAGCTAGTAGGTCTAGCATCTCTATGTTTGGGAGATGTTAGTTGGACCACTGAGAGACAGCCAAACCTGTTATTCAAAGCAATCTCCTATGCTTGCTCAACCTCCCCACAACATTATGAGAGGGAGGGACATTACAATAATGAATGATAGAAGGTTGATTATTCTTTGGGGGTTTCCATCCCAGTCCCTAATCCTGAAAGTGTGGTGGCTAGCGGCAAGAAAGTGTTATGCAAAGTTCAATCATCTGTCACCTACAAGAATGTTCTGGAATTGTCTCTATCAGCTGTGTGTTGTTACTGGTGTCACTTATCTATCATTGTTATTGTTATTTTTCATAGTACTATTATAAAATATTTATTAAATGAATTTCATATAATAACTATTCAAGGGGGGAGGTCAATGAACAAACTGAAATGTCATGGAGAGGTTAAGCATCTGAAGAGTTTGGGATCCCCCTGACCTAGATGATTTAAATCTGAGAGACAATATTTTTACCTGGCTCATCCAATATATCAAGTTTGCTGCCCGTACATCAAAAGTTTATCCTAGAAATGAGGTGGAATATTAAGCACCAATCTTGCACAAAATACTCAAATAAAACCTCGAGGACTGTCAGGCCCCAAAACCGAGAATGAAACATAGTGATTCTTCCAAGCTTAGTTCTTCATTGGTTCCACACCTATAGATAGAATATTGCCAGACTAAGCATGCTACTCTTTGCATCTGCCATATATTCTGAGAACTATTAGGGAGGGGCTGTCTTTGCCCTCTTTCTCTCACACAAAATATCCAGACTGAGTTGTCTCTTATTTCTCCAAACTGCATTCCTCCCTCTTGGGAATCCTCACTACATTCCATCACAAGGGCACATCTTTGTTTTGGAGAAATGCACACTATATTGCCCCAGCATGGGAGATAATTGCATGAGGCAATAAACTAACAAATAATTATCATCAATTACTAACGAGTAATTGTTTGTTACATGGACTAAGCCATGCATAACTTCTTTCATTATTTGTCATCAGTTTGGTGCTGATTCTTAGTGACCACATAAATTTTCTCCAGTATCACTGATTCTTAGAACATGTACAACACAGAAACTTCAATTGCCTTTGATTATTAACCAACTCATCATACTTAAAATGCCTTCTGCAGTGCCGGTTGGGTGAATGTTTCCTTTTTTGTCTTCCAAAAGGCTGTTTTCTTCTCATAGTAGGCTGCTTCATTGATGAAGACTGGGAAGAAGGTATCGTCACCATCATGTAGAATATCCTCTCCGTCGAAAGTCTGGAAAACTGGGTCCCCAGGTTTCAGGGGCTGGAAATCTTTATCCTAAGGGAGATGATTTGATGCTATATACCAAGAACAAAATAGCCGGAAGGTTTTTCACAAAGCAAGCATCCCGCTCTCCTCCCCCGTGTAGTATCCTCTGATGAGCTGGAAACAATCCTTGCAGGAGATGAAACTGTTGTAATGAGCACTGTCACTGTTGGATGATTAATTGCAGACTTCCTTGGAGTCTGATATGTTATTATCCTACGCTCTCTATACTACTCAAGCAGACAACTCGGTGATCAGAGAACCCAAAGTCAAGGAAAGAACACTCTGACAAGTGAAATTTTCCTCTTTTGCAAGTGCTATGGCACATTTACCAAACCTCACTGTTTCACATGCTTATTAAACTCCAGTTCCCTAGCACAACGTTTCCACTCCCTCACAAGGCAGTTATTGGAGCTGAACAGCAATCCTCCTAATTTCTCCTGGCCCTGAAACCCTGAGATCCTGCAAAAGCAAAGGCGTGCTCTTTCACTTTCCAAGAGGAGATGCAGAAAAGAGTGTTTCCACATTCGGTATTCTAATGTTACAAACATCCCCACATCCCCATTCAACATATAAAGAAAACACAGGCATTTGCTGGTGGATCCCTGTTACTATGGTTCTTGATTTTATACGTTGCTATGGATGTTTTGATTTTGATTCTGCTCGGTAGTGGATTTTATTGCTAATTGAAAGGGGGGGATCACATTCATTTTATTGCATTAAAAACCTTCTAAAGTTGTAAGGAATAGCAGTATGTATCAAGAAAAGAGAATGTCATGCCCCCGTCAGAGTCTGAATCTGCGGGGGAAGATGGAACAAGAACTGACAGCAATTGAGAGGGCAGCTCCCTTGGCCGTAGAGGAAACTGGGGAAAAGCAGAGTCAATCCGGGCAAGGCTTTTCAGTATTAGTAAGGCCTGCAGGCAGGGAGGAACAGAGGCAGGGTGAACATGAGAGATAGAGCTCAGACGAGGAGCAAGGACCACCCCCTCCTGATCCAAGGGCTCGGAGAGTGCAGACAAGGCGTGATCAGCGCAGACTGAGCAGGCTACTTGGGAGGAGAGTGCCCCGCCCATCTTCATCAGGCACACCTGGGGAATGAGACTTAATGAGATGCTGTGGGGAGGGGCATTTGTCAGAAACAAATGCTGAGTTTCTCAAGTGTTGCATGCCGATGTTTGAACTTTTTTATTTATTTATTTATTTATTTAAATTTATATACCGCCCTTCTCCCTAAGGACTCAGGGTGGTATACAGCCAGAATTAAAAAACATAAAATACAAATATTAAAAACAATTAAAATATATATAAATTTGGCCCAAAATTAAAAATACAAACCAATTAAAACATTTAAAATTTCTTCTTAAGCCAGCCCGGCTTGCTGAAAAAGTGGGTTTTAAGGGCACGGCGGAAGGCACTAAGGTCTTGGATTCTCCTTATCTCTGGGGGCAACTGATTCCAGAGGGTAGGTGCTCCCACAGAGAAGGCCCTCCCCCTGGGGGTCACCAGCCTACATTGATTGACTGATGGCACCCTGAGGAGGCCCTCTCTGTGGGAGCGCACGGGACGATGGGAGGTCGTTGGTAGCAGCAGGCGGTCTCGAAGATAGCTAGGCCCGATGCCATGGAGCGCTTTAAAGGTGATAACCAGCACCTTGAAGCGCACCCGGAAGACCACTGGGAGCCAGTGCAGCTCGCGCAGGAGGGGTGTTACATGGGAGCGCAATGCTGTTCCCATCACTACCCGCGCTGCTGCATTCTGGACCAGTTGGAGCCTCCGGGTGCCCTTCAAGGGGAGCCCCATGTAGAGAGCGTTGCAGTAGTCAAGGCAAGAGGTGACGAGGGCATGAGTGACTGTGCACAGGGAATCCCGATCAAGAAAGGGCCGCAACTGGCGAATCAGGCGAACCTGACAAAAGGTCCCCCTGCTTACAGCTGTCAGATGTTCCTCCAAGGACAGCTGCATATCCAGGAGGACTCCCAGATTGCGAGCCCTTTCTGTGGGGGCCAAAGACTCGCCCCCAATAGTCAGTGATGGAATCAACTGACTATATCGGAATGCCGGGAGCCACAGCCACTCAGTCTTGGAAGGGTTGAGCTTGAGCCTGTTCCTCCCCATCCAGATCCGCACAGCCTCCAGGCACTGAGACATCACTTCAAGGGCATCATTGGGGTGGCCTGGGGTGGAGATGTACAGCTGGGTGTCATCAGCATACTGGTGGTATCTCACCCCGAAGCCACGGATGATTTCGCCCAGCGGCTTTACATAAATGTTGAACAGAAGGGGCGAGAGGACCGATCCCTGCGGCACTCCACAGATGAGAGGCCTCGAGGTCGACCTCTGCCCCCCTGCCATCACAAACTGCGACCGGTCAGAGAGAAAGGAGGAGAACCACCGCAACATGGTGCCTCCCACCCCCAACTCTTCCAGCCGGTGCAGCATGATACCATGGTCGATGGTATCAAAAGCCGCTGAGAGATCTAACAGGACCAGAACAGAGGAGCAACCCCTGTCCCGAGCCCTCCAGAGATCATCAACCAACACGACCAATGCCGTTTCCGTGCTGTACCCAGACCTGAAACCCAACTGGAACTTGCCAAGAGGCCTTGCATTCCTTTTGGCGTTCTGGAATAATTACCTGGATCTTATGCTCCCTGAACTTGATTTGCCCTTAATTTGCCAAATACATTTGGATTTATTGCTGTGCAGCCTTGGTGCAGACAGCACTGGGCTGGACTAATTGCAGTCAGAGGCTGCTTGAGGTTTGTGTGGGGGTTTGTTATCACTCTGTTATCACTTCCCAGAAACATGGGAGCATTTGGGGAGATTTAGAGCAATAAAAGGAGAGTTTGAACTGCCAGCTGTTTGTGTTATCTCTGTGCCGTGCCCTGAGTCATCACAGAAAAAGAATCTGGAACTTATTCTACCAGTGATTGGAAACAAGGGGTGAAGATTAGAAATGTAATCTGTACTGCTAAGCAAATAAAATAACCCAGACAACACAATGTTTATTAAGCACTAACAAAATGTGAACAATAGAAAATTAATAAAACTTTAAAAAAAAAAGAAAAGAGAAAAGAGAAAGAATCTAGAAGGAGGGATGGACAAAAAAAATCCCTTCCCAAATGGAGCAGCTACAATATGAAGTGTTGCAAGAGGGGAAAAGTCAAATTGCTCTAATTTCAAATAAAATGCAGAGGTGCCCAGGAAAAAAAATAGACAGCTGTGAAAGATACCTGATAGGGTGTGATTGCACGGGTCCAAAGGTGATCATACAGGTGCAAAATGCTCATATACAGACGTCCAAAGTTTTAGGCACTCAATGTTCTATTATGGTGCAAAGAGCAGCCAGAAAGCTGCAAATAGTGCGTGCACGCACACATGCACTAATTCTCACACATACCCACACAAACATAGGCCCTCTCTTCTTTCCTTCTTCTCCTTATACTCACCTGCAGATTTGGATGTATCACAGCAGAAATCTCCCCATTGGGATAACGGGGGAAGTCCTTCCGTTCAACTGGTATGTATGCCTCAATTTCAAAGGCTGGGAACAAGGTGCCTAACAAAAAAGAAGCAGACCGACAACCAGATCACACAAAGTTTATTCTCAGTCTTCACAATCAGGACTCTGCGAGGCAGGAAGATGGACAAATTCCTTCCTCACCACCCTGGGCAATTGATGATCACTATTCAGATGTTTGTCAGCTTCTGCATCTGAAGGTACTGAATTTTATTTTAAAATTCATGCCAGGCAAGAGCCTGATCAGCATAAATCTCATGACAGAACACTAGAGTGTGACACATGAGGGAAACAGGATTATATTTCCAGACGTATTACTGAAAAATGCACGATGGTTGGTTGATAGCACACCATTGGGGGTTTTTTTCCCACTCTTATTTTGACAAAGGGAAAGCTTGTTGCCATGGCTTTCATTGTTTTATCAGTAAAACTGTGACATTCTGATAATCTCCAAAATTGGTCTCATTAAGGTTAATATTCTCACTCACGTTTATGGAGCTTCTCAGTCCCAAGAATCAAAATAGGTCACCTTTGTTAAAAAGCTCAATGAAGTCCAAAACACAGGCCACAATCGTTCTCATTTTAGCAAGCTGGTCAGCTCGTGCCACTCCCTGGGGTTGTGGGCCCAACTCTAATGCTGTAGGGGATTATAGGAAGAAAATGGGGGGGGGATTATGGAATTAGGTGGAATGCCTTTGTTTACTTTTCATGCACCTTTCCTTCTTCTTGATAGATCACATGTGGCAAAGCAAGAACTGCAATATTTCCCACTTTTTGCTTGGAGAATACCTATGAGATATTGGAAAACATTACAAACTACTAATGTAGGATCCAAAGATGATTTTTCCAAAGGGCAACTGGACTATTTTAAGAAAGTCCAGTTACCTTTTGAAAAAGCACCTTTGGGACAACCGTGACCTGGATGATTAAGAATCTCCATAGACATTTACTAATGTGGAAATGACCAATAGGGACATGGTGGCTCAGTAGCTAAGACGCTGAGCTTGTCGATCGAAAGGTCAGCAGTTCAGCGGTTCAAAACCCTAGTGCCGCGTAACAGGGTGAGCTCCCGTTACTTGTTCCAGCTTCTGCCAACCTAGAAGTTCGAAAGCACATAAAAAACGTAAGTAGAAAAATAGGGACCACCTTTGGTGGGATGGTAATAGTGTTCCATGTGCCTTTGGCATTTAGTCATGCCGGCCATATGACCACGGAGACGTCTTCAGACAGGGCTGGCTCTTCAGCTTTGAAATGGAGATGAGCACCGCCCCCTAGAGTCAGGAATGACTAGCACATATGTGTGAGGGGAACCTTTACCTTTACCTTAATTCATAATATAATTATACTGTTTGGATAAATAATTGCTGGAAACAGCCTATATTATTAACAGCTGACTTAATATGCATTCAAAAGAAAGTCAAATAAGTTATGCTAAAAGAAAACAAGATTTGAATAAAGTAAGAGTTTGGAAACAGGTGGGAAAGATGTGAATTACATCTTCATTAGTTTAGAATAATAGAATAGAATAGAATAGAATAGAATAGAATAGAATAGAATAGAATAGAATTCTTTATTGGCCAAGTGTGATTGGACACACAAGGTTTTAGTTGTGTAAAACTAAATAATGTGAGAAAACATCATTCCAATCTTATCTTGCTTAATTTGAGCTCTCTCAATCTCTTCCAACAAAAAGCAACCAACTGGATATTTTTAATAGAATATTTTTAAATCTCCCACCATAGAAAGCAGCTCTTTGATACTGTCACTGTATTATACAAAGATGTCAACAAAGAAATGGGATTAAGAAGCCAATATCAAAAAAGACCAATGTACGTAAGAGTTGGTTTGAAACAACTGCTGTTGCAACTGAAATTCATGAGCTATATGCATCTTTTCCAGACATTCTGTATACTTCTTTCCAGGAAACTTCTAGGAAGGGTCACCAGGCTGAGAACTATTCCTCACCTAGCCCGTGTTTAGCCACTGACATCATGAAAGAAGTCTCCTCTCCAGATTGTTGACAGAGTAAGATGGGACAGTGTCTCACTGTACAGTGTTTCTGCAAAGGCAGGAGAAAAGAAGATAGGGTTGGTTTGTTTTTAGAAATCTCAGCTTTCTTTTCTTGA
The DNA here is from genome assembly GCA_022577455.1 of Arizona elegans. Lineage (NCBI taxonomy): Eukaryota > Metazoa > Chordata > Lepidosauria > Squamata > Colubridae > Arizona > Arizona elegans. The sequence continues at coordinate 101,196,629 of JAKOOJ010000001.1, forward strand.
GAAGAGGAGAAAAATTAGATTCTTAGGAAATTTCAGGAACATGACCTCACCTGGATGTAGTTACACACGTGTATGGACAACAGGCTAAATTCAGACTTCAGTAAGAGGCAGGAACCCATGTTGGCTGTGGTGTTGTGTAGATCTAACATAAAATCATAGGCTTGAGATGAACCTTTGGGTCCAAAGATCTGGTTGATCTCCTGAGCACGTTGAATCTCATGAAGGTCTGAATCTGATGCCTTGGTACTGAGAAAGAGATGTTCAAAACAATGATAGTTTGGTAGGTCTGATAGGGAGCAGATGCTTCTTCTAATCTGGTACTATGCAGATATATTGGGCTCCAACTTCTACTGTTCTAGCCAGCATAATTAAAGCCACTTTGGCTGGAATTGGTTGGAGATGGAGATATGCTAGCAGTTTTGGAGGGCCTCAGACTGAGGAAGGTGAGTTTAAAGTCTTATGGCAACAAACCTTAAGTGAGGGTTTAGACATCTAAGCATTTTCAGATTTGACACAAAGAAATGTGAGTGTCAGTATGTTGCCTTTCCCAATAGCTCCTGTAAAGGGTAGTCTTTGTGTCCCCTACAAAACTTCTAGAGATTGGAGCAAAGCATAATACTTACTTTAGAAAAGCTGCAGAAAACGTACGATTAAGATCCCTCCCAATGTAGCGCACACACTGCTCGACTGCACGGGGGTTGCCCACAAAAGGTGTGACCTGAAAGGTGCTGCGTTGCAACTCAAATGGATCCTGTAGCCAGTGCTTGACTAGGTAAACACCTGACATTTCATTCCCATGAGTGCCCCCGCATATTGCTATGCGTCTCAAGGGAGGAAGGTATTGTGGATGTGACATGACTGGGTTTTAGACTCTGTTGTGAAAAAGACCACATGAGATTATCAACAACCCTCTTTAGCAATTCTGAAGAATTCTCATCTGCAACCCATTGAGCCAAGCCCCTAATCTTACCTTTAAATCTTCCCCAGTACCCAGTTCTGCAATGTTTTAATACAAGAATGGAGACTCAATTTATAACAGGTATAAATAATGTTAGTAACATCACTTTCTCTTAAAATTCGACAGATGATCTCTCTTTCCCAGGTCTCAAATCTATAAACAAATCTTTAAAGCCTTGTTGTTCTGTCCTGGGCAGCAAAAGTCAATTAAGAATTACCAGATATAACAATATATCTATTTTAACCTTGATCAAATAAACCAACTTTATATTTCTTCCTTTTACTTTTAACAATCCTGTTCTTTTTATATTTCTCCTCTCTGTTTTTAATATAAAAATATGTTGAATTTTAATCCATTCAAAGTCCTGGAATATGATTTCTTCGCATTTTTTCTTCACCTTTTCTTACAAAATTTTTCACAACTTTAACAGATCTCTTTTGAAAATCCAGTAAAACAAACTTATCCAGGTCACTCTTTTGGTTTGGTAAAACATCAGCTGGTTTGTATATCTAATGTAGCTTCTTCTTCTTCCTCCTCCTCCTCTTCCTCTTCCTCTTCTTCTTCTTCCTCTTCCTTTTCCTCCTCCTCTTCCTCTTCCTCCTCCTCCCCCTTATTTTTAGATCGACTTTAATCCTTGCATTTTTCCTGGCAACATTCAGAAATGGTTCCCAGAATTAAGAGAGAGAGGGTCTCTCCCAACTGGTTTTAGTTACTAAACCAAACTGGATCTCTGTTGACTTTTACACCCTATTTATAATTGCTATTATACTTTACTACTCAGCTGAAGTGTAATCACTATCATTGAGATGGGTATCCTTAACACTAGCAGTTACACTTCCAAGCTTGCTGGGCTAAATCTAAGAACAAAAAAAGTACAGGGTATGCAAGCAGAATAAAAAACAACAACAGCAAACAAAGAGAATAATAATCATTTCCAAATTCAAGGGCAAGCTTTAGAACAAAGAGGACCCATTGGCTGAATGACAGACTCAACAAGAAAATTCACTACTTTATATTTGATGTAGATTATAGCTTTCAGATTAAAGAATTCCCAATGGCAATTGTTTAAATTTAGGATATTTGAATCCTCAGTTAAGAGCTGTGTAATGAAAGGCATAGAAATAGTGTTCCTGCTTTGTTTTTTTAAATAGCAGCTGCTTCTTTTTAATTTTGAGTCAAGCCTAAACCCTAATGACTTTATGGACAACATCACACAACTTTCTTGGCAAATGCTACATGAGGAATTTGTAATAGTCTTCATCCAGGATGTTTGTCCAATTTTTTGGTCAGGTGTACAGCTCTGATATTTCCTTCCTTTCAAGTAGCAACCATGTGAACCCTGCTTAGCCTTTTCTAAATTTGCCTAGGTCGGTCAGTATTGCCATTTAGTAGAGTAGATGGGAAGTTAAAATATTTCAAATAAACATTGTTTACTCCGTAGAGTACCTTTAGTCTCCATATATCGTTAGTCCTCAGAGGCATTCTTAGAAAATTGAAACAATAGTGGGCTTTATTGTTTCAAATTTTGTCTAACTGTCCAGAAAAGAGACTGCTGTGTGAAGAACATCCTGGAATGACAGAGTAGGCTAGGAGAAACCACTTTAGCAATTTGCCTTCTGGAAACTGGGTTTATTGTGCTCAAGCAGTGAAATGCAGCCACCATTTTGTGAGAATGCTGCTAATATGCCTTTTAAATTTCATGTATGCCCATGGACTCAAAAGAAGTTGGGGCCTCTGCAATAATACTGCTATCCCATGATACGAAGGGATAGAATGAGCAATTTTGCCCTCCATGCCTAGAGCAGTTTGCTGACTGAAAAATTAGTTCACGTATCTTCAAGCTGCTATGGTTGGGAAACACTATCCTAAGTGGTGTGACATGAAACTAGAGGGATGTTCCTTCTTTTCGCTGATGCTTTTGGAACTGTGGCGCATAAAGCCCTTTTATGCCTTTTTGGGAATGGGACATGTCTTTGCTGTTCTTGGCTGCTTCCAAAATGCCTTAGCTGAGGCCTGTTTTCAAACCAGTGATTTCCCCGAACTCTTCTTCTTTCTAGCAAGAGATTCCCCCCCTCCCTCTTTCTCATAGCACCAGCTCTTCACTCTTGTCCTCGATTTGTCTCTCCCTCTCCTCTTCTTGGCTGCCCATTTATCTCCCTCTGTCACCACCCATGGCAGCTCTAATATAACTGCTGGGCAGGTATTGAGCAATGAAATGAGCAGGTGTGAGAAAGGACCAGGCATAACTGTCACTAGCTTGGCAGGAGAAGATGGATGGTGAGAAAATGAGGGCCACATCCAGGAGCCTGAAGGCTAAACAGAAGGAGGGGAAGGAAGACCAGACAGCTGCCCCTGTACTAGCCCACTTTTCTTCTTCAGTGGGCTTGATCTGCTAAGGCTATTACACACATATATGTTATTAATCCAGCCTGATTTTTATATGTTCCTGGGGCTCATCCCAAATCTAACCCAGATTTTGAAGGCCCCTTGGCCAGGAAGGCCTCAGTGCATCAGGTCCTGCTACTACAGTCCATATTGACCATTCACTTGCCATCTCCCTTGTGATCCACTCCATGCCCTTGCCCAGGCAACAATAGGGAGGGAGGAACAAGGTCTCCTGTTGGCACCTGGATGTGTCAATCATCCTCAGAGTTTGGCTGGTGATTGTTTCTCTCAAAATTGCCATTTTGCATCTGACTTTAGAGTACCTTTGCATCCTTCTCCAGATGTGAAATATGAAAGCCAAGTACAGTTCATAGATCTAAATAAAATATGTGCAGGAAAGTCCCACTCCAGGGAACTGATTTTTGAATTAAAACTTATGTATTTGAGGAGGTAATGTAAGGCAAGAATCAAAATGTTTATGGACCCAGCAAAAGCATGATTCCAGAGAAATGGCAGTGTATGCATTATCCTTGAACTATTTAGCATTGTCATATGAGATATCTGCCAATGTGATGGCTGGATTTTAAAATTATACTAAGCCATTATGTGGCTTAGCACTACTGTGATTACTCATCAAACTAGGATTAAATAAATCAATTTAACAAAATATAGAAACTCAATCATTGCAAAGCCACCTTCCTAGATCAATTGTACATTGAAAGTTGTAGCCAAAAGTACCACCTTTGCACCACTTAAGATTAAGGCATTGTCCTCTGCTGAATTAAGTTTTTAATAAATATTTTTTTAATAAAAGATTTTTAAAAACTACAGAAACATAGAGGAAGAAATAGAAAAAATTAATAGGTTACAAAAAGCGAATAACAAAAAAGGAAGAAAAAAGAGAGATCTAAATCTTCTTTGCAGCAGTTATAAATGTAGCAATTACCATCTCTACCCTCCCATACTCTATATCACAATTCCTTTCTTCCCATAAAAAAACCTTTTTAATCAATAAATCCTGAAATCAGCGTTCAAATTTACTCATTTTCAGAAAAAAAGTCTATAAAAGGTTTCTAGTCTTTTTTATAAAAGTAGCTGTAGTTCTCTCTTAAATTATCCTTTGAATTAATGAATCTTGCAAGTCTATGAACATGAATCAGAGAGCATTCATAGCAGATATAATATCTGTGTGGCAGGTTTATGCATCTTGCCCTGGGTTATCTCTCTCTGTGATTCTAATCATTTAAAAATCAAGGAAAAGCCATTTAATTACAAAGAGTTGATGATCTTTTCTGATGGATCTTTGGGAGTATTATGTGCCCACCATGTTGTTAAATACCTCAGGAAGCCAAAATTACTGTTACTCTGAATTCCCTATTGCACAGATTCTCCAGATAACATTCCTGGAAAAAAGAGTGGCCTTAGCCACCTGGCAGCTCAGACAATAGCATGCAAAGAAAGTTTGGTTGGGGAGAAGACAATTCCTACACCTGCAATCATTTCCTATGTAGAAAAGAAAATCTGCAAAGGTATTCCATCCCGTTATTAAATTGCCAGGGGTCAGAAAAAACTGCATTTGCAAAACCCTCCTCTTTGATACAACATGGAAAGGCACCCAGGAGCTGACCAGGAGCCCCCTGCTCACTTGACCCTAGAAACAGACTTGAGCTCTTCCATCCTGACTTCTGTTTCTCTTTCTATGAGAAATGCTAACAACAATTAGAGCTGTCATGGCCACCGTACCTCAGAGGAAGCTTTTTGCCCTCTGGCTTTAGCAATATTATTTCAGCCCAGGAGGTGGTCCCAGGACTACTGCCCCTGGTCACCTGCTCATCGGGTTCATTAATCGATGGGTGTTGGCTGCATGGACGTGATCACCAGATGATTCTAGCATGTGCTGCTTTCATCCAACCAAGCCTTTATCTGATTCACTCTCCTCCCTGCTTTGCTGCTCATTGGAGGGAACAAAAACCTCTCTTGATACGCATCCACCACTAGCCCCCCAGCCCTGCAGTGATGGAAAATAAAATCACTCACACCAATCTGGAGATCCAGCTCAGAGCATTGCAGAGCAAGAGATGGCAAGTCTGAGAAAGGAATGAACTGAATGAGCCAGAGTCTTCCCACGGTCTTCCAGCTACGTACAATGTCAGGTAATTGGACCCAGCAATGTACTTCATCCATGTTTTGGATCTTGGTGGTTTTCTCTTTGAGCATCTTGAATTCTTCTAAGGCACTAGGTTCCTCTAGTGCTATGACAGATAGGGATGCAGCTATTGGACTATTGGACTATAGGGCTATTGAGAAAAGTTGACTACAACTCCCATCATCCCAAATTTTAAGGTTGGGAAAGGCTGCCTTAAAGATAGTTTACTCTTGTGTTTCATTGCTGTGCAGAGAAGCAGCATGTTTGACGCTTGAGTTGGGCCTTTCCTGTGATAATTCCACATGTGCCTGTTCAATAAAATCCTGGAGATAGTAAGGTAGCATTTCTTTTATCTAGGTCAATTGGGAATCCTAAAGAGTAGCAGTCTAGGTCATCTCAAGGAAATGTTCTGACTGTGCAAGAATCTGACTCAGTCCCCATGAGCATCTGGTGGTGGTGCTACACCTAGAAAACAATCAGGAGATTAAGCTAAAGGGGTTATGGTAGCAATGGGTGGAGCTCCTTGTTTATATCAGTATATGAGGGGCACACATGATTAAGCCACAAGAATGAATTCATCTAATTACACGCTTGTATGATTTTAAACACCACCCATGGAATGACATGTGGCGATTGCCTAAGAAGGAAGTGGTGGGGTTGCCCTGACGACTTCAATTGGAATCCTGAAATAATGAGAATGATAGCATTCTTAGAGGGGAAGGTAGGTACACATTGGTTTCTAGCCAAGGCAGGTGAGATGGTTGGGTCTCTTGGCTAGGAAGCTTACCGTGCAGCTTCCGAACAGCCATATCCCTATTGGCAATTCTACCCAGTGACTCTTCCTGTGGCAGAATTGCAGGACTGCAGGCATTGGGTGTAGCTGCTGGATGGTGCTTGGAGCCTTTCTCCCCCCACCCCCAGCTTTTATTATTTACAGCTTAAGAGCAGTGATGGATGGATTCAATTTTAACAGCCATTTAGATTGGAGAGATGCTAAACAAAGTTGATAATTAAACTCCCTATATAATTGAGGAGCTTCGGTTTGTTCTGTTCTGTGTTGCAAGCCACTCCCATCCCTAATTTTGCTATTGGATTTTGGCAATGAAATCCAGGAGGTTGCAAAGCTGAGTTTGGGGACCATACATAGCCAAGGAATCATGAGCTGATCATCCTTATTTTAAGGAAATTTGCTGGGATGGATGGCCCTGACGTTCTTAGACACGAGTAAAATTAAAGGAGGTTAGACAAGGAACTCACAGTTAGATGAATAGTAGAAGAATAGCAAATAGACTTGAGCTTTGGTTGAATAATATAGTCACAATTTTTCGGGGTTCTGCGAATTGATAGCTGGAAAGATAGCTGGTGAATTGATAGCTGGAGAGATTAAGTGCATCTCTCCAGAAATCTTTGGATGGCTGTATAGGATCAACATAACAGAACTCTTTATTATAAGGTTACATTAACAGAATTTTGTGAGTCTGAAAGTATATTTCTCTCCTGTTGCCTTTATAGCTCAAGAAACTGGGGCGGTTCTCTTCTGAGATACTTATCATTCCCAAATTCCTTCTATGGGCTAAACTGCCTCTTTATCCTACTGTTTCCCTGGCTGTGGCTCTTCACGCTGCTTTCAGAGGTCATTTGCACATACCATTACAAAACATTCCTTGCATTTTTGAGAACTGCTTTAAAATACATATAAAATACATATAATTCACATGTAATTTTTCTGAGGGCTCTGGAAAGGGATGAAGAGAACAAGGCAAGGTGTACAAAAAGAAAAGAATTGCATAAAAAGAACAGGACATTAATCTCCTCAGCTTCCAGATTGAGCTATAAGCTAACATTCCATACCCAGGTATTAACCATATACTTGTGGGAATTATACATGGCTGAACATAGATTGCTAATCAAACAGTCTTGAGGTAAAGTCTACCTTGATTCGTGGACGTGTATGGTTTTTTAAAATTCCAATACATCTTCAGCCCTCATATTTCTTGGTTGTTTCCCATCCAAACAATAAATATGTTCAACCTTGTTTAGCTTTTCAGGATCAAATCAAATTGGTTAGGCTGCCACCTAGATGGCCGTTTCAAACAGATTTAGGAAATCTGCAGTTCTAATTAAATCTGGACAGAAAGCAATCATTTTGAATATTTAATGTAAAAAGTTTGGAGTCAAAAAGTAGATATTTTTAAGGCATATTAAAGGACAAATTAAGTAGTACGCATAAACAAACATTTCAGGGAAAATGTAATGTATTATGTATATAAAAAGGACAAAGGAAAATGGAGTAATGAAACCACAAGATGGAGTAGTTACAACATGCAAAGTTTAATGTAAAGTTTCCCAGACTCTACTGGAAAAAGCAAGATGAAAAGGAGCTGAATTAAAGCATTAATATAAGTAAGGTACAGTAACAATTAACTGATTAAAAAAACCTGGTGATAATAATTGGTTTGTTGTTGGACAGAACAATTTTAACTATTAGTTTCCTAACTGGGATTGTATGGGGCTACAATTTTTTGCATCAGCTTTAGGGAGTGGGCCCTAATGATCCAGATCCACTCATAGAAAACTCTTGGGTGGTTCCCATCAGCAATACAAATCTAAAGAAACGATAAAACCATGTTCTAGGTCCAAAACTGTTCCTTTTCTCTGACAGATTTCTCATTGGTCCTCTCAGGCATGCCAGCTTGGAGTTCAGAAAACTAATCCCACTAATACTTCCAATGTAGGAAGTGCTCTATGGGCTTCAGCTAAAAAGATCCACCAGGCTGAAAAGGCTTGCAAAGGTGTCCTAGCTCTTATGATAAAAACCATGAAGCACCAGGGGTTGACTTTAAGTAGCAGTTTTTCTTGTTTGTTGCTCTCTGGTCCCACTTTATTGCACCTTAACCTAAACTTCCTCTAATTAAATACAATTCTAGACTTTCCAGACATTTAGCAGAAAGAAAGAGAGAAAGAATTATAATTACCTGGCCCACAACTGGGATTCAAGCAACAAACTCCTGTAGGCTCTAATGAAAACTTTGAAACTGTAGCTGAAAATCCAAAGTACAGACTTCAGGAATGTCCTGGTAGAAAAGTAATCCAAATGAAGTTAAAGGGGGGAGGGGGAATTAAAAATAAAGTCGTAGAACCTGAATCTCAACAAGAAGTGAACAAGATTACAATAATCTTTCTCATTTTCTCTCTCTCTGTATATAAATATATTCATAACACGGGGGAAAATCTTTCACAATTGGAAAGAAAACTGAATTACTGCCAAATTCTTCATGACCCAAATATCCAACCTCAGAAAGCTAGTTTAGGAAAACAGTCATGAATACCCTTATAACACAAAAGGGAAGACATTTTCACAGCAGGAAAATCATTCTTCTACAACAGGAAAGCCTAAAGAAGTTTTCCCTAAGGAACTTTGAAAAAAGCAAAACAGTGAAACTATTCAAAGTAATAATAAATAAAGGAGAAAGGAGGAGCCCCAGTACAGAGCTGCAATCTCTTTTAATCTCCCAGTACTTTAGTTTTTCTTGCCAATGCAACCTTTCATTTCTTCTTTTTCAGTTAAAATTTAGTGATTTGGGTGGATAAATGGATGACTAAAAAGTTAAGGCCAGAAACAAACAAACAAAAAATCAGCTTCCCTTGTGAAAGAATGGAATCGCAATAATGTATTCCCATGATCTACTGTCAACAGTGTAACAAATTATTAAACTTTTCTCATACTATCTCTGTCACAAAATTTGCAAGATATTTTGCCAGCGTAGCTGTTTTTTTCCTGACTCAAGGAGCCATTTTCCCATTGCCAAGTTAAAGGTCTTTCAGTCCATCCTTGACACAGCAGAAAATTACCAGCAGAAAATTTGCTTTTCCCACTGCTAATCAATTTCCTGCATCTTGTTTTCAAGTCACTACAACCACCTGATTTCCTTGCCAGGAAACACAGGATAAAACTGATTTTACACACTGTGAGGCTGGCCTTACACAACGTCAAGATAATGGGGGAAAGCATACTGCAATGAATTAAGCCTTTCTCACTCATGGACTAGAACCTAAATGGAAGCAATGTCATGGGGGCACAGCCCAAAAAAGTGACTGTGTTTGCGCGCTCACATTTGCGAACTGATAGGGAAGGTAAGTGAATCCCACCTCTGGACTGAACAAATAGTTTCTGGACTGTTGGATAAAACTTGAATCTTTTAAAACAAAATAAGATATTTTATAAGGAAGAAATGAGCAGAATTCCGAAGGAGATGGAGTTACTTTTTCAAAATACAAAAGACATCATGGAGAAAGGATTTAAGGAGATTATGGACAAAATGGAAAACGCCACATGAGGGATGATGAGTAAAGACGAAGCCTCCCAGGAAAGGGAGGAATCAACAGAAGAAACAAAGGAAGAAGAAGACAAAGAGGAAACAACAATAAAAATAACAGTGATTGATGAATTAAACTAGGGGGGAAATATATTAAGAGAGTTGGAAGGTATGTTTGAAAGGGAGACGAGGGTCTGGTAGAAACCTTAGAAACTGGGCAGTGGAAGAAGGTAGAGGCGGGAGAAGTGCTTAGATTGAATAGCCAGGAAACAGAAGTATATAGAGATAAAAGATTTAAGAGAAGAATTGGGGAGGCTAGTCAATAGAAAAAGCATAACAATCAAAATATTGAAGTGGGCAAGAGACAATGGATAGATGATTATTCATTTTTTTATTGTTCTGATTTGCTTTTCCTTTTCTCTCTCTTTCTTTTAAAGCATAGCAATTAAAATATCGAAGCAGGCAAGAGATGATGGATGGATGATCCTTTTTTTTTTTTGCCGTTGTTATGATTTGCTTTTCCCTTTCTCCCTCTCTCTTTTTCCTTTTTAGGTAGGTGACATGACTAGAAGTTAGATAGGATAGACAAAAAAAGTTTTTTTTAAAAAAAAATAAAGTGTGACATGATTAAAAGCTAGATTAAGTGATAGCAATAAGAGAAGTGGGGATATTTGTGTATACACTTGATAATAATAAAAGAAATAACAAGATATAATACAGAATAATTTAATAATGATGGACTATAGCTTAATATAAATGTGTATTATTATTACAAATACATAAGTTGACTAAACATAATAATTATGATCAATTTTATTAGTTTTATTTCACGCATTGATATATTTAAAAAAACCTGGAAAAAAAAGAAGCTGCTGGTACTGTCTTCTCCTGTTTTGCATGAAAATGTTATGAAAAGCATACAGGACATAGCTCAGTTTTCAAACTTATTTTCAAATTCATAATTTATGTCTGAAAACATATACTGATATTTTAAAAAAAGCTTATTTCTGAGAAGACACAATTACTTATAATTAGTGAATAAGCCTCATTTCCAATCATCTGCAAAAAAGGGCCAAAACTTCCATATTAAGCAGATATTTATGTCCTGGCATTTCCACCTTCAGAAATTAACAACAGTGTATGAGTTTAGCAGCTACCAATTTGAACATGTGATTGTCCTTCTAATGGAAATGGAATTCAGAAAAAAAGCAAATGCCATCTGCAACAAATAGATTTATATTTATTTAAACATGTTTTCCCTGCTTTTCAATTAAAAAACCCACAGATGCATTGGAACAGAATGTCTATGGAGATTCTCAGTCATCCAGGTCATGGTCATGGAATCCTTCCATTCCCCACCATCCAGTCAGAGCTGAAGAAGCTTCTTGGATGAGAAGCAAAACGACTTCAAGGAAAAATCAGAAAGTCCAGTTGCCTCTTGAAAAAAACACCTTTGGGACATTGGAACAGAAGTTTATTTTTATAAAAAAAAGCTCCAAGCTTTTTGATGACAAGTATTTTTTTCAGCACACAATGAGCTTGTGGGTGGGAGGTGGCTCATTGCTGAGATATATGTTTAAGGCCCTGTGTCAGCACGGCTGAAGACTGAGTGTCATTGAGAGGCATTTGCAAATTTTCCAAACTTACAAACCACAGTCTAAGATGAAGTCAAATAGTTTACATCCCACCCATGTAATTATTTATGGTGTAACCACCTCTTATATATAATATAAAGTTTGGTTGAGTTATTCTTTAACTAAAAAGGTGACCTGATACTGTCCTTTAATTTCCTAATGTACTTTTATAAACATGGGAGGGGGGGATGAGTTAATAAATTTGGAAAAAATTAATTGCGCACATATAATTGGGTCATAGTATTAGTGAAGTCTATTTTGTCCACAGGGATACATTCCCACACCATCCTTCAAAGTTAATCCACAACTGTAAGAAAGCAGACTATACTTAGAGGGATGCAATTATTCTTTTGATTGTCCCCATTAATCTGGGTCTGCACACAAACGCATCAGGATTTCCCAAAAGTGCTTTTTCAAAAGGCAACTGGGCTTTGTTTTTCCTTGAAGACATTTTGCTTCTCATCCAAAGAGCTTCTTCAGTTTTTGGATGAGAAGTAAAATGCCTTCAAGGAAAAACAAAGTCCAGCTGCTTTTTGAAAAAAGGAAGTTTTGGAACCTCCATAACCTGGATGACTGAGAATCTCCATAGACATCAGAAATTCTTCCAAAGATGTTCCCTGTTTCCCCCAAAATAAGACATCCCCTGATTTGAGCGCATGGCAATAAGGCCAAGCACTTATTTCAGGGTTAAAATATATATATATGACAGGGTCTTATTTTCAGGGAAACATGGTAGATGTTTCAATGAAAGCCAACATTTAGCCGGTGTAGACAATGACATGTTCAAAATCTGACATTGATCTTCTCCATGGGCAGGGATTTTTCCCCCCTGAATCTTAGTTCTCCCACTGAGGCTTATGGAAGGCTGGTCTCCATGGCATCTGGAGCTGACACTGTGGTTTTCTTTGTCTTCTCTCTCAGCATTCATTGCAGCAAGTTTGAGTGTATTGACCTCTGAGGGCTGCCCCTTCCCTCCTAGCCCTGTGGCTGCATCATGTCTGCTGGGCACAGCAGCAGACTTTGAGCAATATGGAACCAACGGAGCAGGGAAGCAAAGTGGCAGCTCCCTGTTAGCCAGGAAAAACCAATGTGTGTCTGGTGTCACTGTGCAACTGGAAATGAGGAGCCTATGGGAGGAGTTCAACAGCCTTGGCACTGAGATGATTGTCACCAAGGCAGGACGGTAAGTGTGATGCTCTTCAGATCACAGGTGCAGACACCATCTGCAGCATCTCTGTCACAGAATCTCTAATATGTGTAGACTTCAACTCCCCACAAACCGGATGTAAGGAAAGCACACCACTCAGCAAAGTTTCAGGAGGGAGGCTACAAAAACTGCACCTATACTACATTTATAAGAACAAAGTAAAAGATAATTAAGAAATTTAAGGAGATTATACCATGCACCTGAGCTTCCCAAATGAATGCAGCTGTTTTAATGCTTCAAAAAATATGGTTTACTGTGTAAGCTAATTCTCTTTCAACTGTTTTGCCAGAGTTTGCTGTGTGCCATGGGAGAAGTTGCCCAGCTTGGCAATTTGTGAGAAGCCACTTGGTAAGTGGCTTGGGCCTTTAAGGCAAGACTTGTAATGGCTTTTCCTGCATATTGGGCACATGATATTTGTCCTTGCCTGACCCAGAGTATGCTCTGGGTCAGGGAAGGACTCAGCTCAGAAATATTTTCCCCACTTTCTGTGATGGCCTTCAAAACACTGAAGGAGAAAGAAAGAAAGAAAGGAAGGAAGGAAGGAAGGAAGGAAGGAAGGAAGGAAGGAAGGAAGAAAGAAAGAAAGAAAAAGAAAGAAAGAAAGAAAGAAAGAAAGAAAGAAAGAAAGAAAGAAAGAAAGAAAGAAAGAAAGAAAGAAAGACCTTACCTTAGGAAATTTTCCATATTCCCACCCCAAAGCTACTGGTCCAGTGCAGCATATTCAGTCGTATCAATTATCCACAATAACTCATCTTTTTGTGGCCAGCAGATCCTAGTCACCTAAGACCCTTGCAGCCTACTTGCATTTCCAGGCCATGATTTATTTTATTTTTTATTTTTATTTTTTTAATTTCTATACCACCCTTCTCCTGAAAGACAATATAAAAATTAAAAGCAATTTAAAACAATTAAATAAATTGGCCAAAAAACTCTAATAAAACAACCCATTAAAATAGTAAAATGTTATTATTATTTAGGCCAGCCCTGCTTGTTGGGATAATAATGTTTTTAGGGCACGACGAAAGGTACGAAGGTCGTGAATCCTATGAATCTCCGGGGGCAGCTCATTCCAGAGGGTAGGGGCCCCCACAGAGAAAGCTCTCCCCCTGGGGGTCATCAGCCAACATTGTCTAGCCGACGGCACCCGGAGGAGCCCTTCTCTGTGGGAGCGTACCGGTCGATGGGAAGCTATCGGTGGCAGAAGGCAGTCTCATAAATAGCCATGGAGCGCTTTAAAGGTGGCAACCAATACCTTGAATCGCATCCGGAAGACCACCGGGAGCCAGTGCAACTCGCGCAGGAGCGGTGTTACATGGGAGCATCGAGTCGCTCCCGTAATCACCCACGCAGCTGCATTCTGGACCAGTTGGAGCCTCTGGGTGCTCTTCAAGGGGAGCCCCCGTAGAGAGCGTTACAATAGTCCAGATGGGAGGTGACGAGGGCATGAGTGACTGTGCGTAGGGAGTCCCAGTCCAGAAAGGGACGCAACTGGTAAATCAGGTGAACCTGATAAAAAGCCCCCTTGGCCCACACCCATCAGATGGTCTTCTAAAGACAACTGCGAGTCCAGAAGGACACCCAAGTTGTGAGCCCTCTCTGAGGGGGTCAAGATCTCACCCCCAATAGTCAGTGATGGAGTCAACTGACTATGACGGAACACTGGAAACCACAGCCACTCGGTCTTGGAGGGGTTGAGTCTGAGCTTGTTCCTCCCCATCCAGATCTGTACGGCTTCCAGGCACTGGGTCATCACTTCAAGGGCATCATTGGGGTGGCCCAGGGTGTTGGTTACCACCTTTAAAGTGCTCCATGGCTTAGGACCTGGTTATCTACAGGACTGCATTCTGCCACCGATTGCCTCCCACCGACCAATACACTCCTACAGAGAGGGCCTCCTCAGGGTGCCATCAGCCAAACAGTGTAGGCTGGCAACCCCCGGGGGAGAGCCTTCTCTGTGGGGGCCCCGGCCCTATGGAATGAACTGCCCCCGGACATACAAAGGATCCCTGACCTCCGTGCCTTCTGGTGCGCTCTGAAGACCCTATTATTCCAGCAAGCTGGACTGACAGGATAAAGGTTTTTAAATTGGGTTTGATAGGGGTTTTAAAATGATCTTAGTTGGATGTTTTAAATTTGGCCAAATGATTTAATTATTTCAAATTATTTCAAATAATTAAATAATTATTTAATTATTTCAAAGAGCCTTGGTAGTACAGGGGTTTAAGGCACCCTGTTATTAAGCTGGTTATTAAGACCAGCTGCCTGCAATTACTGCAGGGTTCGAATCTCGCCAAGGCTCAAGGTTGACTCAGCCTTCCATCCTTTCTAAGGTAGGTGAAATGAGGACCCAGTTGTGGGGGCAATAAGCTGACTTTGTATAAATATACAAAAGGATGAAGGCTATTGCTGAGCACATTGTAAGCCGCCCTGAGTCTCCGGAGAAGGGTGGCATATAAATCAAATTAAAAAAAAAAAAAAAGCTTTTAATTTTTGTTGTACATTGTTTTTATCATGGCTGTTCACCGCCCTGAGTCCTTTGGGAGAAAGGCGGTATACAAATATAATAAACTAACTAACTAACTAAATGTACAGCTGAGTATCATCAGCATACTGATGGAAATCCACCCCAAAGCCACGGATGATCTCACCCAGCGGCTTCACATAAATGTTTAACAAGAGGGGCAAGAGGACCGACCCCTGTGGCCCCCACAAACTAGACACCTTGGGGTCGACCTCTGCCCCCTGCCAACACAGACTGTGTATGACTGGAGAGGAAGGAGGCGAACCACCATAGAATGGTGCTCCCCACTCCTAACCCCTCCAGCCGGCGCAGCATGATACCATGGTCGATGGTATCAAAAGCCACCGAGAGATCTAACAGGACCAGGACAGAGGAACAACTCCTGTCCCAAGCCCTCCAGAGATCATCAACCAATGCGACCAATGCCGTTTCCATGCTATACCCAGGCCTGAAACCCGACTGGAACGGATTTAAATAGTCCGCTTCATCCAGGTGCTGAGGAAGCTGTCGTGCCACCACACTCTCAACAACCTTCGCCACAAAACGAAGGTTGGAGACAGGACAATAATTTGATAAAACAACCGGGTCCAGGGAAGGCTTCTTGAGGAGGGGCCTCACCACCACCTCTTTCAAAGCAGCAGGAAAGAAATCCTCACTCAAAGAAGCGTTAATAATCCCCTGGAGCCAGCCTCATGTAACCTTCCGGGAAGCCAGCACCAACCAGGAGGGACACGGGTCCAACAGCCATGTGGTCACATTCAGCCTACCCAGGACCCTGTCCACGTCCTCAGGAGTCACAAGGTCAAACCTCTCCCAGCTAACACTCTCAAGACCCACCTCCATCACCCCATCTGAACCCATCCAGTCGGAGTCCAAGCCCTCTCAAATCTGAGCGACTTTGTCATGCAGTTATTGCACAAAATCCTCAACCCTACCCTGCAAGGGGTCTTCCCGCGCTCCCGAATGAAGTAGGGAACAGATCATCCTAAACAATGTGGCTGGGCGGTTATCCGCAGACGCAATCAGAGCGGAAAAATAATTAAATTTTGTCGCTTTGATTGCCACTAGGTAGGTCTTAATATGAGACCTCACCAGTGTTTGGTCAGATTCAGAACGGCTGGCCCTCCAACCGCTCTCCAGGCATCTTTTCCGGCACTTCAACTCTCTCAGCTCCTCGGAAAACCAAGGAGCTAATTGAGATCGGCGCTGAGTCAGAGGCCGCAAAGGCAGAACGCGGTCCAAAGCCCCAGCAGCCGCCCTATCCCAGGCGGCCAGTAGTTCTTCGGTTGAGTCGTGAGCCAGAGCCTCAGGGAATGGCCCAAGCTCCGTCCGGAACCTATCCGGGTCCATCAGGCGCCTGGGATGGAACCATCTAACCGGTTCCATCTCCCTGCAGCGAGGGGTAGCAGTTCGAAGGTCCAGTTGAAGGAGTGAATGATCAGACTATGACAAGGGCTCCGTAACTAAATCCCCTATTTCTAGATCATTCTGCCACTGACCAGAGACAAAAATCAGAACCAGATTGTGTCCCCCCATGTGAGTAGGGCCTTGAACTAACCGGGTCAGGTCCAAGGCCGTCAAGGAAGCCATGAACTCCCGGGCCGCCATTGAGGTGGCACCGACCAATGGCAGGTTGAAATCCCCCACGACCATTAGCCTGATGGTAAGACCTTTCCTACTGCAACAAGGAGGCTAAACAAATGATCTTGCAAAGTCCTTTTTCTCTGTGGCAGGAGGATGTTTCCCACCTTCCAGGTGAAGATATCAGGCATGGACCCATTGGCTGACTATGTGCTTCTAATGGATTTTGTCCCTTTGGATGACAAGAGATATCGGTATGGGATCGTAAGTTTGGACCTATTGATGTCAATGGGAACCTCAATGAATGATTGCAGCCAATGGGATCTTAACCCATTGTCTATAACCAAAGCTTTTCTATCACCAGAGTTCAGGGGTTCTGGGATTGTTTATTTCTTTTTTTAAAACTAAGCTTGAGAAGGTTTGAGACTTTCCATTCTCTTCCATTCCTCCCTCCAATCCTTTCAAATAACAGCTATCTTCTATTGCCACTTCTATCAGCTTCCAGGAAACCAAGGTTTGCTTTTGATTTTGAATCTTTCCCTTGAAAGCTGTTTTACTTTTGCAAAACCTGAGGTCCAGTTGAGTCAACAGATGTGGTCCTTGTCTTGGGTCACTGTGGCTCAGAAGGATTGACTTTTGCTGCCATTGTGAACGCAAATATATGATGAATGGTGAACTGTGCTGCCCTAAAAATATTGGCATGTTTGCCAGAAGAAGTTTTTTTGTAATTTTAATGAAAGCCAAGATCATGAATTTTGTTTCAATTGTCAGACTTAGAAGATCAGGAAGAGTAATACAGGTAGTCTTCAACTTACAGCTACAATTGAGGCCAAAATTTATGTTGCTAAGTGAGAGATTTGTTAAGTGAGTTTTGCCCCATTTTCTGACTTTTCTTGCCACATTTGTTAAGTGAATCACTACTGTTGTTAAATTAATAACATGGTTGTTAAGTGAATCTGGCTTCCACATTGACTTTGCTTGTCAGAAGGTCTCAAAAGGGGATTGCATGATCCTGGGACTCTGCAACTGTCATAAATGTGAGTCAATTGTCAAGCATTCGAATGTAAATTACGTGACCATGGGGATGCTGCAAAGGTCATAAGTGTGAAAAATGATCATAAGTCATTTTTTTTTTCAGTACCTTTGAATGGTCACTATGCGAACTGTTGTAAGTCGAGGACTATCTGTATGGCTTGTCAAGGAAATGGCTTCTTTGAACTTTCATGTCTCATACCAGAGGTGGGTTTCAGCAGGTTCTTACCAGTTCTGGAGAACCGGTAGCAGAAATTCTGACTGGCCCAAGACCTAGCTGATCGGGAGGAAATACGGATTTTGCAGTAACCTTCCCCTGGGTTGGGGACGGAATGGAGATTTTGCAGTATCCTTCCCCTGGAGTGGGGTGGGAATGGAGATTTTACAGTATCCTTCCCCTGCCATGCCCACCAAGCCACACCCACAGAACCGATAGTAAAAAAATTTGAAACCCACCCCTGTCTCATACCCCAGACAAACCATAGTCTCTCTCCAGGGGCATCCCCCTGGAATTATTACCAAGAGCAAAAGGCTATAAAGAATCACTTCCAGGCAGCTAGGGTGTATCTTCTGTTCCAATTTAACATTATCCGTGAAGAAAAAAAAAACACATTCTGTATCAGGTCTCTTCAGAAGGGAAGAGGGTTGCTGAATAATGATATACTCTCTAAGGCATAATAACTCCACACTTTGATTCTCAAGATAAAAGCCACATAAGTAATATGCATTTAAGTTGTATTAGATTTCTATATTAGCATGCGGCAGACATGCTACCAGTCTGGGATACAAATCCTGCTGGGCATCACTTGTCAATACCAATGAAGATCAGGGATTCAAATAGTTGGATTCATTATTATTATTCATTTGTCTAGCATGTCTTCAGAGATGAAAAACACATAGCCTTGACTCCCCTTCCTTTTCCTGTCATTCTGGCTTTTGGTCAACAATGGAAGTGAATTAGTAATAGTCAAGTCAATGTCTGGTTCTTGGAATGAAGCTGTTCATTAGAGATGGACAGATTTTAAGATGGCTGCTACGATGAGGAAAAACTGTTTACCAAAAGACAATCTTGAACCCTGTCCTTGCCATTCCTTCTAGTTCCTCAGGATGCTGTTTGTCATCCTAAAGTAGATGGCATCAGTGGTGAAATCCAAACTTTTTTACTGCCGGTTCTGTGGGCGTGGCTTGGTGGGCGTGGTGTTGCTTGGTGGACGTGGCTTGGTGGGCGTAACAGGGGAAGGATACTGCAAAATCTCCATTCCCATCCCACTCTGGGGCCAGCCAGAGGTGGTATTTGCCAGTTCTCTGAACTACTCAAAATTTCCGCTACCAGTTCTTCAGAACCTGTCAGAACCTGCTGGATTTCACCCCTGGATGGCATACCTCAAAACAAAGTCCTTTTTTGTGGCCATCAACATGTTATAAGACATCTTGGAATGTCTACATGGGATCAAGGGGCATTCTTAAGTGATGTTAGAGACTGATATTTTGCTTTGCAGCATCACATTTATTTATTTTTAGAAAATATTTAAATAAAAAGAGAACCTGACAGGAACTTAAGACTTAACCCACCCACGCAATCACTTCTCTCTTTTGCTAGCCTTGTTCCTGAAACATATTTCAGTTCAGAATTTCATTTACAGTTATAAAAGGTCTTAATTTAGATTATGGATTCTGCATGAATCAATCTATCTTAATCATGGTATTGTCAAATTTATCTGAACATCAACATAAATGAGTGTGCATTTGTGTGTGTGTGTGTGTGTGTGTGTTTATGTATTAAATAATGTATGTAGCATCCTTTGGCCTTCTTCCAGGCTGATAGATAGGGTCAGTATTCTCATCTCTGAGATGTCCAGTTATTGGGATGGATAACTTTTTCAATTCCACAGCAGGGAAGCAGGTTCCTATAGCTAGTACTTCACTATTCCATAGATAAAACCTGCCTGATCTAGCTGATTTTTTCCCTTGGGACTTCCTTGCAAACCAAACATAATGGATGGATCCAGTACAAGCCAGGACTGTAACAACCTGGCCCAGCAGGATACCTCTTTCCTACAGGTATGCATTCCACAGTTCTGCTTGGCTGGTAGCTGGCAAGGCGGATCCTGCTACACCTGGCCGGGTTCACTTCCATCCTGACTCCCCTGCCAAGGGAGGCCAGTGGATGAGGCAAATTGTCTCTTTTGACAAGCTCAAGCTCACCAACAACTTGATGGATGACAATGGTCATGTGAGTTGCTCTGGACTGTTGCATGATTAATAACCATTTAGCTTCCTCCCTGGGTTGCACTTGACTTAATAGCAACTGTTTAAGGCAGTTGTTTCATGTTTTTCTACTGTTTTATTTTAAGAAAGGCAACTTATTCTTTAAATGCAATCATTATAATACTCAGATTTTTTAAAAATCTTAAATATATCATTGGCAGTACTCTATTAGCAAAAAAAAAAAAAAAAAAAAAAAAAAAAAGACACACATTTCTCCAAAATTCTTCTCAAACAAGATTCTACAAAAAAAAGAAGGGCTGTGGTAGTAGTGGAGAGAAAAGAGAAATACTGTTGGAGTAAAAGGAGAAACTTCTTTTTCATTTATAATCTCACATTTGGGCTGGCTTAAAAGAAATCTGAATAAGCAATTATGGCTAGATTGGCAACATGACCCTGACCCAAGACCCAACCTAATAGCTATTGACCTGCTTTATCCAATTTCCACCCTCCAGATGTGTGGCATTCCTGTTTCCACCATTGCCATTTCAACCACCCATAGTCACTGAGATAGGACAGCATATATTATTTCCCTCCCAGCTATGGCATATTGGACAAAACTGAACAGAATTAACAGTAACAATTAGGTGTAATACTGGAGGAAGTGCCTCTGCCCTCTATCAGTGGGGATGGAAAAATTCCCCTTGTTGCCATTGTGGTGCTGATATGCAACATATTTTGCCAAATTGCCCACAATATGTGTTCTCTGATTCCCTAGAACAGTGGTGGCTAACCTTTTTGCCATCGCGTGCCAGGAGGGGGGAGCGGGGGGATCACACATGCACGTGCCCACACCCATAATTCTATGCACCCCACCCCCACGCATGCATGTGCGACCCCCACCATGCTCCCCCCCACACTCCTGGCACATGATGGCCCAGTAGGCCCGTTTTTCTCTCTCATCTGGCTCTAGAGCCTTTCTAGGAGACTGGGGAGGGCGAAAATGGCCTTCCCCACCCCTCCAGAGGCTGTCCAGAGGCAGGAAACAGCCTATTTCCCTATTTCTGTTGGGCCCAGAAGGCTCAAAAATCAGCTGGCCGGCACGCATGCGTGCCAGAGCTGAGCGCACGTGTCCACTGATATGACTACGCGTGCCACCTGTGGCACACGTGCCATAGGTTCGCCATCACGGCCCCAGAAGATCTGCACCAAGCAACGCCTAGATAACTGAACTGGACATCCAGTTATGAGTCCACCGCCCTTCCCCCATAGTGGTTTTCTATATAATTATATGGATTGTGTGTATACGTTTACTTCTCTTTTGTCATGTTTTCATGTAGCTTTTTTTCATGGAGAGTTTAGTCATGAAAGTGAAGAGAACCTGAGTGAATTATTTCTTCAGTATTTAATAAATAAAAAGCACTTTTCATGAAATGTAGCCCCTTGGTTGACAGCATATAACATTTCTGGCTCGGGTTTTCCCCCATTATATTTCAAATTGGAACAGATCTACTGATATCTGGGAAAGTGAAAGAAAGTTGCATGCTGCCATATGCATCATGGGAAGATCTTAAAAATGGACGCCCTCACCTGAATTTAAATTAAGTTTGTACCCTCACCTGAAAGCTTTGTTTTCTTAATCAAACAGATCATTCTGAACTCCATGCACAGATACCAGCCCCGTTTCCATGTGGTGGTGGTGGATCCGCGTCCAGACAGCGAGCGCTATGCCCAAGAGAATTTCAAATCTTTCATCTTTACAGAGACACAATTTATGGCAGTGACCGCCTATCAGAACCATCGGGTAAGAACACAGTATATCTTGGTTTCTCCTCCAAGAGAACTGATTTATGGAAGAGGGTTGATGTGGGACAGAATACCACTGAGTTCTTGCAGATAAATCAGGATGGTCCCCCTCTGCTTTGTAAATACAAGCAGTCAACTTATGACCACAATTGAGCCCAAAATTTATGTTGCTAAGTGAGAAATTTGTTAAGTGAGCCCCCCCGTTTTATGACTTTTCTTGCCACTTTTGTTAAGTGAATCATTCCAGTTGTTACATTAGTAACACGGTTGTTAAGTGAATCTGGTTTCCCCACTGACTTTATTTATTTATTTATTTATTTATTTATTTATTTATTTATTTATTTATTTATTTATTTCAATTTGTATACCGCCCTTTTTCTAGTGGACTAAGGTGCCAGAGTCCTAGTGGACTCAGGCGCCAGAGTCCTAGTGAACTCTGGCAGTGAACAGCCAGAACTAAAACACATGCCGATACAAAATTTAAAATTGTTAAAAGAATTACATAACTGGCCCAATTTAAAACAATTCAATTAAAACCTCATGACAATTTAAAACTAAAAAACTAAAAAGACTAAAAAAGGGGGAGGGGGTTCAAGCCAGCACTGCTTGATGGAAAAGAAGTTTTCAGGGCACGGTGAAAGACCCGGAGATCCGATATCCTTCGTATCTTCGGGGGCACATCGTTCCAGAGGGCAGGAGCTGCCACAGAGAAGGCCCTCCCCCTGGGGGTCGCCAGCTGACATTGCCTGGCTGACGGCACCCTGAGGAGTCCCTCTCTGTGGGCACGTACTGGTTGGTGGGAGGCTATCGGCGGCAGAAGGCGGTCCTGCAAATACTTTGACTTTGACTCTGACTTTGCTTGTCAGAAGGTTGCAAAAGGTGATCATATGACCCCGGGACACTGCATCCAAATGTAAATCATTTGACCGTGTGGATACTGCAATGGTCGTAAGTGTGAAAAATGGTCATAAGTCACTTTTTTCAGTGCCTTTGTAACTCTGAATGGTCACTAAGTGTTGTGGCCCATCAACGGCCTGTGCAGTTAGTAGCTGATTCTGAAGCGAGGAGGCTGGTGTGGTGTTGCTCCAGCAGCCTGTGCAGCTGGCGCCTGAGTCAGACAATGAGGAGGCTGGAGAAGATGTAGTGCCAGAGGCGGGGATTCAGCCAGGGCCTTCAGAACCTCCAGAAGCTCCCATAAGTGAAGAGGAAGAAGAGGAGGAATCTCTTCTCGATGCACGAGCGCACAGAGCTATTAAAAGGCAGGAGTGGCTCCTCAGGAGGAGGTCTCCTCGAGAGTAAGGCTTGGAGCAAATTGGCCACTCCCCTAGCCTATTTAAGAAAGGACGACGACTGATGCAATTTTCAGGAAACAACTTCGTTCATATTCCTTCGCATCTTGATTCCAGAAATGTTTGATTCGGCTCTTGTTTCTCTCTTGTCAGTTTTCCTGCAAATTGCTTCTGGACATTCTGCCAACCAGACTAAGATTACAGTTATCTGAAATACTGTGCCTCAGAATTGAGTTATTATTCTTTGGATGCTTGTTGGCTGTTAATGAAATTAACAAACGCATTGTAAGCCGCCCTGAGGCTCCGGAGAAGGGCGGCATATAAATCAAATTAAAAAAAAAAATTAGATTAACAGCCCTTGTTCAGAAAAGACTGATTTAAACTGTACTTGTGTTCGAACAACTACTAAGAAAGCTCATTAGTAGTCCTTAATTAGTAAACTAAGATTTGTACGGACTTTGTGTGTGCTGCGTTCTTTGGGGTCCGTAGCTGGGGCAGAACACTAAGTGAACTGTTGTATGTGAGGACTACCTGTATGCATAACACATCGCTCATGATCCTAAACTCATAACCTAATTATGAATCCTATACCAACAATTTAAGAAGGAATCTGAGATGATACAATCAATATGGATGAAAGGGACTAGCTCCCAGCCTCAGTATACCACATACTTCATTGGATAACTTGAAATTTTTATCTCTCAACCTCTTTTTGATAGAGCCCAATGGGATAGATAACCTTTTACAGGGCCGCCGAGAAGATTATTAAGTGCTGGAACAAGACTAATATGGGCCCACTCACCTACACATAGACACATAAATCAATAATGTCATAATTGTACATTTATTAATTACATTCAAACATACTTGCAAATATATTAAAAAGAGGACAGGTACTTCTGTAAAAGATGATAAAAACAATAATACACATTAGTATATAAAAAATCCAAACTGGCCTCATGAGATTCTGACCTTTGTTTCAGTTCTGCACTTGTCTCACATTGTTCTGAATGTAAAGTTTCATTTTGGTTAGTTTCATTTGTTTTGCATTTAACGCCAAATTGAAAAAGCGTTTGTTGCCCCTTTTTATTAATCTCATCACATTTCTGTTTTTTCTTGTGTGTTTCAGCTCCAGATTTTTGAGATGACATTTCATAACCATTCATAAACTGAAATGAAATACAAAATATATTCATAAATGAAATGAAACTAAACTTGCAAACTTAAATAAGTAATGAAATTAAAATTCAATAAATTACACAAATAGCTGTTCACTGAGTTTCAGATTAATAAAGGTTATGTCAAACAAGGCTGCAAGGTGGTTTTGCTATACACACAAAGTATATAGAGTATGAAGTATATATCCAATATTGTTTTTCTTTTTAAAAATTTGGTTTTGTAAAAATTTCATTGGCCCCCTTTTAAGCTCCATGGGCCCAGAACAATGTACCGGCTGCACCTCCCCCTCCTCAGGCCTGACTTTTTATAGATTGGTGTATCAATGAAGCCACTAGGAGTTAAACTCAACTTGAAGGAGACTTTGCCTTTTTTAAATGCCATCCTACTGTCCTCAGAAAAGGGGTAGGCAGGATTATAATTCAAATGTTCATTGTGTCCCGTGGCCTTCTCCTAAACAGTTTCATGAAGTATGTGAAGGAATTTAGATCAGTATGCTACTTGACTGAAATTCCCTTCTCTGGGACTAGTGAAGGCTATCTGAACAATGAGGCTGCCAGGGAAGGTAGTAAATCCCTAATAAAGCTATCCCTGTCTTGACAGATCACCCAGCTGAAAATTGCTAGTAACCCTTTTGCTAAAGGTTTCCGGGAGTGTGAGCCGGATGACTGGTAAGTCTCTTCCTAGATTACTATTCTACTAAACCAGAGATAGACAAACGAATGAATTATTAAATGGATTGAAGACCTTGTTGTTCTTGCCACATGAGCCAGTTGCCTATAAAGATAGATTTTGTTTAAGCAAGTATAATGAAATGTAGGACTCATTTACACAGAATACAGTAAATTAAAAAAAATGATAGACATATAAATGTATTAAAAATACACATATTGCTGGTGCGGAGGTGCTCTGCAGGTGTTATTTGGGTTCTTTCTGAACACAGGCCTATGATGGGCCTGAATCCAAGAATAAACCAGGTGACAGGTCAGGTGAGTGGGAGAGAGATGTGGATGGAGGGAGCACAACTCATTGAGAGAGCCCCTTTTTTCATTAAGTCCATCTCACTTCCAATCCATTCATCAGCTGGACTACTAGTCTTCCCGAAGACTGGTGGCTGGTAGGATAGTTTTATGGCTTTGCTGTCATTCAGGCTAGAAGAAGAAGCTGGAAGAAGTGTTTAATTTCACCCCAGTTAAAGTACCCCAAATTCAGAAGTGTTGCAAGGGAATGTCAGTTCTGGCAGTAAATGCAGTCAGAAGCGTTGAGATGAAGTGGTGGGTTTCAAATTTTTTTACTACCAGTTCTGTGGATGTGGCTCGGTGGGCGTGGCAGGGGAAGGATACTGCAAAATCTCCATTTCCACCCACTCTGAGGGAAGGATACTGCAAAATCCCCATTTCTTCCCGATCAGCTGGGACATGGGAGGCAGAGAATAGAGTCAGAATTTTTACTAATGGTTTTCCAGAACTGGTCAATACCTGCTGAAACTCACCTCTGCATAGATGTCAATATGATGCCAAAATAGGTAAAATGGTATTCTGTCCCCGCCCCCCCCCCCCAAAAAAAATCCAGTCAGGCAGAATCCTTTTTTGGCTAAAAGAGAAAATCTTTAATGCTCTAATTTGGGACATCTCTTTTCCAGTTTAAATCAATTGGTTTCTTTTTTTTTAATAGCCCAGCAAAATGAGAGTGAAGTTACTGGTAGGGAGGGATTATGCTCACAGCATTCTCAACTAGGCAACTTTTTAAATGTCAGCCACTGACTATATCAATGCCATATCAATACCTTTAAAAGATCTACAATGCCCAATTCATGATCTTGGTAATGATGTGATCAGGGCTTAGAACAGCCAAGGACAAATTTAGCCTGCCTCCACAGTTGCAAAGAGATCAAAGGTTGAATTACGAGACACACTCTCAAAAGCAAAACCCGAGTCCCAAGTCATGCTAGTTCTGTTACAATTCACTTTACCTCATGAGGCGTTTTCCGCAACCGTAATGTCTAGAACTGCTATAGAATCATTCCACCAATGTTTTGGGGATGATTGATTGTATCAGCTACATCTTCATCATGCTGATAACCAAACAAAAGGGAAGAATTAAGACATCAGTGGGGGCTAAGGACAAAGATAGAACTGGATCAGGTTTTGAGAGTATTCTCAAAAACGTCCTGTAGAGTTTTCCTTAAGGGAAATTTCCCTTAAGGGAAATTTCACATTTATACTTTTAACTGATTAATGTTGTATGTGTATAGGCCAGGATCCTCGGGGCAACTACTGGGTTGTTTATCACGGAATGGGAATGCCTCTTCCTTAATAGGCCAACTTCAAGAGATTCCAGAGAAAGGTAAGATGAAAAAATAATTTATCAGTTTAGAATGGAGAAATCTACAGGAAAGCAGTCTTAAATCCAAGTGCATAATAGGAAAACCAACAATCCCATAACATTGAAATTTTATAGCTAGTTTTAAATTTTATGGGCTAAGGGTAATGAAGCTATACAACTTCCTACATAACTGTTTTACAAAGTTTTGTGAGTAAATGTTGTCTTCTTCCATACTGCCCTCACATTAGGCTGAAATGAGCCTTTTTTTTGTTCATTCCATTAAGCCTGCCTCCAGGTCAGCCATAATCACATTGTATGTAATCCACATTTTTCCTGAAGCATAAAATTATCATTAAGTAAAGAACTCAGAGGAAAACTTGAACTTTGTTCTTTAAAGATCTGCACCATAATGGTATCAAAAATGTTTAAATGCCTAGGCACTATCTGGAAAACTATTGAAATTTGAATATTATGGCTTCTGCAATTTAAATAGTTATCTTGGTATCTTCTCATTTAGCAAGCAAGAGAGGAATCAACATCAACAAAGACTTGCATACATGTGGTTTTTTTTCTTGAGGCAGTTTGATTGTATTCTTGTCTTTAATCACTGCACCAAACTGGTTCTCCAACTTTACTAAACTGAACTGTTAGCAAGAGAATGCATTGGACCAAACAATGAACTGGTATTTAAATTGCTGGTTTCAACAATCTGAAAATAGTAAAATGCAAATCACACTATTATCTCCTGAGATCCCAGGTCTTAGTGAAATCATAGAGATACTCCTTGCATGTGGATTCTTCAGTGGAGGTTTTGCCTTCCCCACTTGGATTAAAAACAGCAAAGGTGTATTTCACACTGTATAGAACAGTGGTGGCTAATCTTTTCTGGACTGAGTGCCCAAAGTGTGTGCGAATGCGTGCGTGCACGCCCAACCCCCAAAATGCAATGCATGCACACACACCGTGCATGCACCCCGCCCCCTCACGCAGCCCCCCTGCACGCACCATGCATGCACAGCAGAGACCCGAAGACCAGCTGGCCGTTGGGGGGCAGGAGTGCATGCGTGGCAGAGCTGAAATGGGGCGATAGTGTGTGTACGCCTGCACAGCCCCCACAAACACCCCGTGCATGTGCAGCAGAGACCCTGAGACCAGCTGGCCGGCAGGAGGTGCAAGTGCATGCGCAGCGGAGCTGAACTGGGGTGACGACTTGCATGCCCAGAGGGCGCTGCATGGCACCTCTGGCACGTGTGCCATAGGTTCGCCATCACAGGTATAGAACATCACACTGTATAGAAACAGATTAGGGCTTCTGGTAATAGCTGGTAATTCTCTATAGTTACCTCTCTTTCTAGGGTTTTCCAGCAATCACCACCTCCCTCCTGCCCTCCTCAGAGAAGCCTCCCAATTCCAGCATCAACCTCTGGTGACATCAGCCAGCCTCCCAGATGTATGCATCGCACGACGACCCTTGAATGAAGCCTCAGGGGCCCTGCCCTACAAGCATCTCTCCTATCACAGCTTCTACGTGGGAGCTCGATCTGGGGCAGCGCCTTATGCCTTACCTAGCAACCGGGCAACCAGCTTCCATACTCTCAACATTTACACAGCTGGTGGCTATGAGCAATGAGACCGCCGGAGCAGACGTTCCCCATCCCCTGGCCCAGTTCAGATCAAACTTTCCCAAAGAACCCCTTTCATCTCCCGGTGTGTTTTTTATGATACCGCCTGCCAGGAAGTTTGCCCATTATACAGCTTCCTCTTCATTGAAGGCATTTTGGGGATGGTATTTTTTATGCCCAGCTGATACTTACATCTTATCCCCTGCTCTAGATAGCAGAGTTTCCCACAACTTCCTCAATTACATATTAAACAATTATATTATATATAGGTACGATGTGGTCCAACACAAAACCAACCTCTTTTAAAAGGCGTAATGGAACTCAAAACAAGAACAGAAAGTGGATTTCACTGAGATCCTGGCCACCTGCTCATAACTGATTTTGCACCTTGCCTCTTTGAAATCAGCCCAAAATTCTTTAACAACAGTTAAGGAATTCAACCCCATCTCCAAACACAACAACCTGTCTGAAACACACCCATCCCATGTTCAAACCTGCAAAGCAGAAATCCCAAGTAAATCTTGCAACTACAAAATGCTCTCCAGGCAGAAGTAAAAATGCAGCGAGTTTTATTTTTATTGCCAAGTTAGTGCCACAGGGATAAGGATTTCAATGTCTTTAGCACAGAATTCTACATGGCCTATTGAATGCACTGTCCTTCTCTTAATGGGAGGATGTGACAAGATTTTGATGCATTTTTGAGGCCTCCCTGCCTTCAATGTGAAGGAAACTTGTAGTGCACTTCATGCCAAGAATCCCTCTTTTGTTTTTGGCAAAATTAAACTTAGTTGGCCCACATGGGAGAGGTGCCGTTTTCATTTGCTCCATCTCTGGTCCACGTTCCATTGATGTGTTTTGCTAACAGCCAGTAAACTGAGTTCAAAAGATAGAAAAAACAGCCACAGTCATCTCAATCCACTTCCCTGTATTAACCCCCAACATGTCCACTGCATTGCTTTAGATCAAGCCTGTCTTGACAGCTTGGACTTCCCAAAGCCTCCACCTCATATTTTGGCAGATGCAGCATGAACCTGAATTCTTTGTCATAAATAAAACTTTCTGAGGCTGACCTGGACATTAACACCCAGTAAAATTATAGTGCAGATCTGCAGAAGGCAATTTAAAAAGTGCCTAGGCCAGGTCTCTTGTCAACTAATCTTAAATAAGTAAACCGGTCCCTTTTTAAACAGATGAGTGATACAAATGGACAATGTTCTAGTAAATCTTATTGGACCACTTTTCAATATTTCCTATATTCTGATTTTCCTTTTCCACCAGAGCTTTCAAGTTACAGAGACATAGATAAGAAGGTTATTGGAGCAACATTATCAAAAGGTCTAGAGGCAATGTGGCATGATTCAAAACACAGATCTGGAAGATTGTTCCTTCAGTTCCAAAATGTCAGCCCAAATACTGATATTTCATGTGTGAGTCAGCACAGGATCTCGGTTTAATTATAACAGGTTGTTAAAGGCTAGTGCATGTTCTGCCTGGATAGAAGTCACAACCAGTAGACGGGTAAGCAAGAATCAGCAAAAAAAAAAAAAAAAAAAAAAGCAACATAAGCTGGTAGCTTTGCCCATTAGTTCAGGACGGCACACTAAATATTCCTTTTCTGGAGAGAAGCAGTCACTTTTCTTGTTAGATCCAAATGTCGCTGGTGAAGGTGAAGGGGTTGAACTGGTACCCAGCACCTGAATAGAATTTGTTCTGGAATTCCACCCTGAAAAATACAGGACAGGTCAGTATAGAATTTGCAAGATCAACTCTATCCCCAATTTTATCTAGTTTCAATATATGGTAGATGCAGTGGTGGATTGCTACTGGTTCGCCCCGGTTCAGGCGAACCAGTAGTGGTGGCGGCGGGAGGTTCCGCCCACCCACCCAGACGTCATCAAAAATGCTCTGCACATGCACAGAACCTTCTGCGCATTCGCAGAAGCACTGCATGTGCGCAAAGCGTGCACCCCCAATAGCGAACTGGTAGCGCTGGGATTTGAAATCCACTACTAGGTAGATGCGCTGTGTCACTCAGGATTGAACAACCCATCTAGCATCATAGACTTGATCTCTTTGAGAACCATTTATTGCCTCTATGACTCCTAAATGATAGCATAGAGGAATTTAGCAATCCAAGTCAAACAGGGCAGTAACATTTACACAAAATGTTCTTGTGTTTGCCAGGAGAATTCCCTTTCCCATGCATGTGCGAGCTGTGGTGGCACAGTAGTTAGAATGCAGTACTGCAGGCTAATTCTGCTGCCTGCTGGCTGCCTGCAGTTTGGCAATTTGATTTTCACTGGTTCAAGGTTGACACAGCCTTCCATCCTTCCGAGGTCGGTAAAATTAGGACCCAGATTGTTGGTGGGGCGGGGGGGGGGGGGGAATATGCTGACTCTGTCAACCGCTTAGAGAGAGCTGTAAAGTACTGTGAAGCAGTATATAGGTCTATCGCTACATGTCTCACCAATGAAGACGTAGGGCGTGCAGGAAAGCTGAGAGTCCCTCCATCACCAGCAAAATTGCAACAGTCAATACTGCAAAGAAAGCAAAGACGGGAACAAGGACAACCCCGCCATAGTAGCCCATCAAAAAGCCATTCTTCATCACCATGGTCCAGAGGACCTCAGAGAGCTCTGTGAACAGGAATAAGTGCAAGAGTTAGCAAAGATTACAAAGGGGCAAATTCTCTGAAATCTAGAAATCTCGGCAGATAGGACATACACTATCTTAATCAGACTTAATTCTGATGCCAAATCACTGGCTTTATATACATTGTGATGTCGTTTATGGCATATTGTGTGTAAATAGTCAACCTTGTCGATTACTTTGTTGACCACAGTTAAGCAAATAATGGCGTAGTGTAATATAAAAACCCACACACAATGATTATACATGATGCCTAGACTTAAATGTTTGTTTAACCTTGCTGTTGAATAAGTCATGTTTGTCTTGGGTTCACATAACAAGCTACACCCTAAGCCCGCGATGGCGAACCTATGGCACGCGTGCCACAGGTGGCACACTGAGCCATATCGGTGGGCACACGAGCGTTGCCCTAGCTCAGCTCCAGCACGCAATTGTGCGCCAGCCAGCTGATTTTCAGACCTTCCAGGCCCACCGGAAGTTGGGAAACAGGCTGTTTCCAGCCTCCAGACAGGTGGGGAAGGCCTGTTTTTTCGCTCTCCCCAGGCTCCAGATGCTTTCTAGGAGCCTGGGGAGAGCGAAAACGGCCTTCCTCAGCCCCCGGAGGCCCTCCAGAGGGGGAAAAACAGGCCCACCGGGCCCACTATTCCATCGCGTGCCAAAAGTGTGGGGAGCACGGGGGGGGGGGTTTGTCACATGCACAGGGCAGAGCCCATTGAATTATGGGTGTAGGCACGTGTGCGCACAACCCCCCCATGCTCCCCCCGCTTTTGGCATGCAACGGCAAAAAGGTTAGCCATCACTGCCCTAAGTCGTACTATACAAAACCAAAACCAAATAAACCACATGATGATTTGCTGCAATACAAGAACCCAGCCACCATCACCTTTCCCAGGAATTTCAGGAAAAATTCTCACCAACCAAACAATCAGCGTAGCACAAAAGTTTGCAGCAAAGAAAGCCTTCTCTATTTCCTTCACTTCCCACCACCAGGAACTCACGTGCGTGGGCCAAGCTGAGAGCCCAGAGACGCAGATAAGAGGCTGTGTTCGAGATGCAGCCCAGGCAAAACTCAATAGTGTGAATTGCTTGATGCATAAACACGTCACCAAAGTCAAACTATGGGCGAGAGGGAAAAGAATTGAGGTGGCAGTGAGGACTAGCCAGGTACTCTCAACTAAGCCCAACCCCTCCCCTGGAGCTTTTTCCAAAATCCAAAGAAAGAAAATGAAAGGAAATGAGAGGGAGGGAGAGGGGGAGAGAAACAGTAAATAGAGATTGGTGACCAGAGCATTCAGATCAGAAGGTAGCTTTTAAATATCAATAATGTTGGGATGCAAATGATATGAGTACAGATAGTCTTTGACTTACAACAGTTCATTTAGTAACCATTCGAAGTTGCAACAGCACTGAAAAAAGTGACCTATGACTGTTTATCACACTTATGACCGTTTCAGCATTTCCATGGTCACATGATCAACATTCAGATGCTGGGCAAGGGGTTCATATTTATGACAGTTACAGTGTCCTGGGATCGTTTTTTGTGACCTTCTGTCAAGCAAAGTCAATCGGGAAGCCAGATTCACTTAACAACCATGTTCCTAATTTAACACATGCAACAATACACTTAACAACTGTGGCAAGAAAAAACGTAAAATGGGGCAAACTCACTTTAACACGTTTCACTTAGGAACATACATTTTGTGCTCAACTGTGGTCGTAACTCAAGGACTAGCTGTATCATGGCATATGTACTTATAAACTTAAGATCTTGGGGCACCAATATTAAGTCGCTTCTTTTATGCAATTCCATCATGACATGTTTTCATTTTGACATAATTGCAGCTTTTCTAGTCTTTGCTGCCCATATCCCTCTTTTTGAAACATAAGTACTGATCTATCTATGCTGGTTGTTTCGGTTATTTCATCAATTTCAGCCTTTCTTCTATTCTCCTACCACATCTAAAAAAAAATCACTTAAGTGAAAATAAAGTCTTCATGTTATGACAGATCTGCACAAAGTACTGGTCGAATGGCTAGGAGAGAGGACACGGAACAAAATTCTGGCCATCGCAACCAAATTAAAGTAAAAGTGTTACCTTCTCCTCTTCCTCCTCCTGGTTGCTTTCCATGTGATCCATGTCACCTTCAGCAATGTTCACAGATCTCTTTCGTTCCTGTGAGTTCAGCAGAGGTTGCCGCTCTCCTGCTGTGGAAGGATTGCGCTGGAAACATCCCGGAACACATCAACCAACAGAGAAGAGGCTGCTCAAATATCACCCAGCCTCATTCCACAGATTTATAACCCAGATTATATAAGCAAAAGATTCTCTCCTCACCCCACCCAAATCCCAAACCTGGTATTTTCCTCAATGGCATGTATCTTCTTTGAGGATGTTTCAGTGTTCATTATAGGCCTTTCTCTGCTCAGTCCTTAAATTGGTGGGCTCATGAGATGAAAGTCTTAGATTCCATATAGCTGGCAACTTAACTAGGGAGTCAGTTTGGACAACAGTCCTACATTAATGCCAGGGAGTGATTCTTACCTGAGATTTAGGAACCTTCTGGCGATGTTTGTGCCGGAGATAAAAGGGCGTCCCCAGCAGCAGGATGGGGACAGAGAGCACAGCCACCAACATCAATACCATCTGCACTGTTTTCTGTGGTGAGCAAGACGACAGTTGTAGTTATTGCTGCCCCATCTCTAAGCTTTCAAAACTAAAATAATGTTACAGGAATTTTAAAAAATATACTTTTCTGAGTTGGATCTCACAATCAGAACAAGATACCAAAACAAAGACAAGTTCAGCACCCTCTTCTCTCTTTCTCAGTCTATTTCAATTCTTATCCTGTTAAACTTTATTGATCAGGATCTTTTTCACACTCTAATCATATATTGTCTTATTAACAAAGCAAAGCACAGCAAAACAAAACACGACTCTGAAAATTAGGAAACCATTCAATGCTTCCCTCGAAGTATTACAGTCGACATGTTTGTCTTAAAAAATAGTTACCAGCACGTTAAGTTTGAAAGGTGTATTACCCAGTAAAGGGAATTTGTTCCTGATATTAAATATGGCATTGATAATATTTTGATTATTCAGTTCCATTTTAAGTATTTTCCTTGACAGATTTAAAATGCAGCAAAAATAAGAAGGCAGCATCTAAAATAGCAAGCAGCAGCCCCATGTGGCACCCGTGGAAGCCCAAAACTAATTATTAAAAAAATTAAATGGCAGAAATTTCGTGACAGTGCCAAATCTCATGAGATTGCAGTGGCTGAAATATCAGTAGATCGTATAAGATTTTCGGATGAGAGTATCTTGTAAGATTTGGCAGTTTGTATGTGAATATGGATAAGCTTAAAGTTTTTGACAATAGCAATAGCACTTGGACTTATATACCGCTTCATAGTGCTTTACAGCCCTATCTAAGCGGTTTACAGAGTCAGCATATTGCCCCCAACAATCTGGGTCCTCATTTTATTGACCTCGGAAGGATGGAAGCCTGAGTCAACCTTGAGCCTGGTGGGACTCAAACTGCAGGCAGCCGGCAGTCAGCAGAAGTAGCCTGCATTCTAACCACTCTGCCACCACGACAAGTACCAAAGGCATTTTTGGATAGCTCTCAATAGCTAAAATTACGTTTGTGTTCAGGTTCTCAATCTATAACTATATTCAAAAGGTCTTATGGCTTTGTACCTCTTGTTGATGTATGCACATTATTCATCATCACAAAACCAAATGATGAATTGATTTGTAAAACCACCATCACCATTTGGACAGAAAATTCATCTCAAATAACATTTCTCAAAAAAGCTGGTCACAGATCCATCATTAAAAAACAAATGCAAATGAATATCAATTATTGAATAGAACAAAGCCATCTTAATATGTAACAAGGCTACTTTCATTCATAATTTGATTGTGCATGAGATGGCCAAATTGGTACACATAATTATCAGAACCAGAGGGGGTTATCTGAAGATAGAAGGTGTTATGGTTAATCCTTTTTCCTATTGTTTTTATCTCCTTCCATAAGATCCCATCTGTTAAACAATGCCATCCAATTGGACCCTTTTTCTGTTCTCATCCCTGTTCTATCAAATAGCATCACTCAAATATTTCCCTAGGCTCTGATTAGTGTGAGACACAGGGTTCCTATCTGAGGGGTCTAAATAATTTTTTACTGGGGAAACCATCTTCTATTTCTGTTTTTGCTTGTTGCTTTATATGCCCATGTTTAATTTTGCATGCCATCAAAGTCACTGACACATTTGGCAGCCTTAGGAATATGAACCATTAAAAAAAACAAAAAAACAGATTTCAAGGGAAATCTGTTTATCCCCAAACAGCTTCCTCTATTCCTGTACTATTTGACAATGTGCACATTTGGAACAAATAAGTGTTATTTGTCCCATTCAACACAACAAATTCTGGAAGGAAGAAAAACAATGGAGAATTAAAGGGAGGAATACTTTTTAAATAGGTAATCAAAAGATAGGATACAATGCTAAAAGCAGTTACCTGGTGCTTATAGAGCGGAGGACTTCCAGCACTCTCTGAAAACAGGAACATGTTAATGAATTGGATAAGAATGCTAGGGGCGAGCATGGAGTTAGAAGCATCATACATAAACCATTTGTAAAATATCAGGATTACAAGGTAGCCAAAAAGCAGCAGAAGGAAAGTGATCTCTGGAAGGAAAACCAATAGGAGCTTGTATCTTTGCTTGAAGTGGCTGCAAACCAGACAGACAGGAGAAGTCGTCAACAAAACCATCAGAGACACATCCAGCCCAATATCACTGATTACCCAGATGCCTCTTGAGAAGCAACAGCTCAATCCCCATTATGTTCCTCCCCCTCTAAGAAAGAGGAGGTAGCATATAGCTGTCATTATCTCTAGCTACTAGCAGTTTTACCCTCCATAAATGTATCCAACTCCCTTTTAAAACCCTCTCTTTCCAAGACACCCTTGGTTGACCAAGCAGAGGTACATCATCTGGATACTCACAAGTGGTTGAAGATGCCAACAAACACTCCAAAGGTCATGTGAAAAATGCCCAAGATCACAGACATCTTCATTTTGTAGGAGTTTAGAAAGGTGAGGTGATTAATAGTCAGACTCCAGATCTGGTTCATAAAGAGATGAAGAGAAAAATCCCACGCATGGCAGTGACAAGAGCCAGTTCAGATTTGGGAAGGGGAAACAAATAAAAGGAAAGCAGAGGAAAGAAAAATCCAATTAATTTTAATTCTGGTTCGGTCTTATTTACAGCTGGACTTTGGATATAAAAGTAACATCTCTACATAAAAGAGCAACATGGAGTGGGAAAAGGTTTTTCCGTCAAAACAGGTTGAAAATTTGTTCTTTCATATAACTGATTGGTTACAATATATGGATGCCAAGATAGCACCTTTTTTAAATATATCTTTGTACATTTAAACAAAGGATGGCAATGGAAATAAATACAGTATATTGCAAATGCATATAACCCAAACTGAATCTGAGATTACATATTTGCCTAAAGTTAACTACAATTCTGATTTAATCTCAGAACTACATTGAGATATTAAACTGATATTAATTTTGTTTTGTCTTAAGTCATTTTTCGCCTCGCTATTGACCTTTAGTTTTTTTATTGAAAAAGTTTTTCAAATACAAATTTTTCCCCCTTCCCCCCCCTCCACCCTAACCCCCCCTCCCCCTCCCCTCCCCCTGTGGCTTCTCCAAAATAAAACCCAAATTAATAACAGATTATATAATACTTTACCATCCTTTTGTACCACCCCCCATATACTAACCCTTTCTTTCTAACAATATTATTATATCCCCCTTACACTATACATTTCAAAAACAACATTCAACTGTAAAATTATATAATAAATTCTAATTTAGCAATTTCATCTATTCAACTCATAATCTATCCTTCTAACAATATCATTATATCCCCCTTATACTATACATTTCAAAGCAACATTCAAAGCAACTTTCAGCTGTAAAACTATATAATAAATCCTAATTTAGCAATTTCAACTCATAATCTATCCATTTCCTCCTCCCCCATACATATATCTCTTAATTCAAATCTTTTACGTATATTGATATAACATAATATCCCTTCTCCTAAACTAAACAATCAGTAAACTAACCTATCTCCACCCACTTTCCTACAGATCTACATACATAATATTTTCAATATCTTTATTCTTCTGCCCATTCCACTAAAAAAAAAAATTATTTACATATATATATAAAATCCTCAATTGACTTTAAGTTTGTAATCCATATGATATCTTCTGTAATGTCTCACAGCTGGATTGTTAATTCCATTACCCATGTTAGGCTAACATCACATCCTAATTCCAACAGTATGTTTGGTATCTTCAATTACCATCTGCCCCCATCAATAGTAAATATTTTCATATATAAAAAAAACCACCCGAGTGACTTTATATTTATATTCCATATAGTGTCGTCTATAATGTCTTCCATCTAGATTATTAATTCCAACCACCGTGTTGGGGTAACAGCCAGATCTTTTGCATGCCCCAGTCCCATAGTTCTCTTGCCTTATAGCTCAGCATAAACGTAATCCATTTGTCAAAGAATCCAAAATAGAAAATTCCAATCGACTCAATTTATGGCCATCTTCACATCCCAAGAGTACAGCACTACAGAGATCTGTCACTCTCCTCAGGATAATATAAACCAATACTTTGCCTCAACTAAATTTCTAAATATTCAATCGTCTCTTGAGTAACTGGCATTACACTGTTGTTTGGTCTAAAAGTTTTTATTTTTGTAGGACCTGCTTCTTCTTTTCTTAACTTTTTGTGGCTTAGATCTCCATCCTGGTTTCCTTTCTATGAGTTGTATATCAACTGTTTGGTTTCCATGCTGGTCTGTAGCTTGATAAGTCATCACATTAGAATCCAAAGCCGCCTCTCTTGTATTTATAGGTAATCCAACTATAGCCTCCGAAGGAGAATCCAGAAGCGGCTCATCCACAAAAGCCTCTGTAACTTGTTGTTTTTCCGTTACCTCCACCTCCATCTGCTTAGCCTGAATTTCAATCTCTTGTTGATTTTGCTTTTCTTTATTCCTCTCGTGTATTATACGTGGAGATGTTAAATCCATTTTAAAAACCTTATAGTAAAATTCTTCCACTTTTTCAACAGTATTTAATTGATATCGTTCTCCTTGATATCTCAATATTATACCAACTGGGACATCCCACCTGAATGGGATGTTTTGTTTCTTTAGTTCAGTCACCAAAAATCCAAAATCCTTTCTACCTTTTAACATCTTAGGCGGTAGTTCTTTAAATATCCAGATCTTCCTTCCATGCATTTCAAGAGTGGAGTTGAAAGACTTTTGCACAATATCATTTCTTATTTCTTTATCAGTAAAGTAAATCACCACGTCTCTAGGCAACTGCCTTTGCTTTGCCACCCAAGAATTAACTCTGTAGGCCTTATCAATCTTGCAGGATACATCTTCAGGGCTAACCTTTAAAATCCCAGCCAGAACTTCAGCAGACATCTTTCTCAAATCTTGTCTTTTATCTTCCTGTATTCCCCTAATTCTAACCGCAAATTCCATGAGTCTGAATTGCATTATTGTGGTTTCATTTTCAATCCTTTGTTTTATATTATCTACATTGTAAGTCTTATAGTCAGCTTCCTTTATTTTTTTAAACTCTATTTCTGAGCTTTTTTCTTGAATCCTTATTAAATCATTTTCAATTCTTTGTATTTTATTTTCCAAATTATAAATCTTATCATCAACTTCCTTAGTGTCTATTTTTGAATTTATAATTTCATCCATCTTCAGAATTATTTTTATAAAACTTTTCATATGTTGCTTCAGAATATCATACTTTTGTTGAATCAACTCTTTAATTTCCTGTCTAAAATTTTCAAGATTCAGATTCACAGTCTTATCATGTCTTGCCATCTCCTCCAGTAAAAATTTCTTTAGGTCTATGAAGCCATTCTTCTGCATCTGCAAACTCTCAACTTGTTCATGCGATTTATAAATGGGAGAGCCCCCCCCCCCCCCATGGCTTGGTTATCTGGCTTTGTCAGTTTTAGCGCCATCCTGCCACACAAAAGATTTTTTTTTCCTTTTTCCTTTTAAAGAAAAAGACTTCTCTCCAAACAATATCAATAACAAGTCTCTAAGAAGGAAGAAACATGAAATAAG
Organism: Arizona elegans; assembly: GCA_022577455.1. Lineage (NCBI taxonomy): Eukaryota > Metazoa > Chordata > Lepidosauria > Squamata > Colubridae > Arizona > Arizona elegans. The sequence goes on from JAKOOJ010000001.1 coordinate 101,235,688, forward strand.
AATTTTTTCTCTCACTTCTAACCAGCACTTTTGCTAGATACTTTGTAACTTTGTAGCTTTGTAACGTTATAAGCTATTCAAATGGAAGGACTTTCACTTTCAGCTTTTCTCAAGCCTCAGCCAGTCGCCATTTTAAACTCTCCTTTTTCCTCCTTTCACTCTTCTTTAACTTTAAAATCAGTCTTGGGGTTAGAATACTTGCAGTTTAGGATCCCCGATCCAAATTTCATTCTGCTTATTCAGATGATCAGTTAATTTCATTGATTGGTCCGGTCCCAGCGCCTGGCTCTGCAAAAAGGCAGAGTTCTCCCAAAGCCCGGAGCAGCAGCGAGCGGAAATAGGGAGCCACAACCTGCTCGTCCCCAAGAGTAAAAAAAGAACTCTGGGGACTTCTACCTGCCCTCGCCTGCTCTGTCTCACATTTCCTTCAGGAAATGGAGTTTTTCGAGCCGCCTTTCAGATGTAAAGGTGGCTCTTTACAGGCAACGGGGCTGGCGGTCTCAGAGGACCGTCTGGTAGCGACGGAAGCCAGACCGGAAGACCCGCTATTGACTTTTAGTTGAGTTGGAAATACATCTCCCAGAATTCCCTGTCAGAATGCTGGAACTAATTGCTTGGCATTGTAGCCCAATATATTTGGATATCAGCACAGGGGTGTTTGATATTAGGAAACTACATGCTGCCATGGTTAAATATTCAGCAAGCATTATTATTTATATAATAAATGCAACAGAAATTCAAATCTGTTGGAAAATTAACATTCAAACTATATTTAAAAAGTTTATTACATCCCATCATATCCTTCTGTTCAAACTATAGTTTATTTATTTATTTAATGCATTTACATTGCTTTTTTCCAATGAAAGCTTAAGATAGTATATAAAGAGCCGAGGTGGCACAGTGGTTAGAGTGCAGTACTGCAGGCTACTTCAGCTGACTGCTAGCTGCAGTTCAGCAGTTCAAATCTCACCAGGCTCAAGGTTGACTCAGCCTTCCATCTTTCCGAGGTGGGTAAAATGAGGACCCAGATTGTTGGGGGCAATATGCTGACTCTGTAAACTACTTGGAGAGGGCTGTAAAAGCACTATGAAGCAGTATATAAGTCTAAGTGCTATTGCTATTGCTATACTGGTTTTTCCCTCATTTATCTCTGCCATATAGACTGGGCCAAAGAAACCAAGAGAACTCAATGACTAAGTGGGGAACCACTTTTGTTAGCTACATCATGGCATTTTGCATGTTAGTTAGTTAGTCAGCTATATAACCATCTATTGTTGATGCAGCAACAACATCTGAGGTGGCTCGGGAGTTCATGGCTTCCATTACGGCTATGGACCTGACCCAGTTAATTTATGGTTCTACTCACATGGGGGGACACACACTGGATCTGGTTTTTGTCTCCAGACAGTGGTCGAGTGATCTTGAGATAGGGGATATAGCGATTGAACCCTTGTCATGGTCAGATCACTACCTCCTTCGCCTGGACCTCCGAACCGCCACACCCCGCTGCAGGGAGGCGGAACCAACCAGGTGGTTCCGCCCCAGGCGCCTGATGGATCCTGAGAGATTCCAGATGGAGCTTGGGCCATTTCCTGAGGTTCTGGCACAAGACTCGGCTGAGGACTTAGTGGCCGCCTGGGATAGGGCGGCGGCTGGAGCTTTAGACCGAGTTGTGCCTTTGCGGCCTCTGACCCGGCGCCGGTCTCACCTGGCTCCTTGGTATACTGAAGAGCTGAGGGAGATGAAGCGCCGGAAAAGACGCCTAGAGAGCAGTTGGAGGGCTAGTCGTTCTGAATCCGACCGAACACTGGTAAGATCTCATATTAAGAATTACCTAGTGGCGATAAGAGTAGAGAAGAGTAACTACTTTTCTGCTCTTATTGTGTCATCAGATAATCGCCCAGCCGCCCTGTTTAGGGTGACCCGCTCCCTGCTCCACCAAGGGGCGCGGGAAGATCCCTTGGAGGGTAGAGCTGAGGATTTTGTACAATATCTGTATGACAAAATCGCTCAGATTCGGGAACAGCTGGACTCTGACTGGGTTGATCCAGGGGAGATGACAAGGGCAGGTCCTGAGAATATTATTGGGGAAGAGTTGATCCTGTGACTCCCGAAAGCGTGGACAGGATACTGAACAGACTAAATGCGACCAATGTTTATTGGACCCGTGTCCCTCCTGGTTGGTACTGGCCTTCCGCGAGGTGACACGAGGCTGGCTCCAGGAGATTATAAATGCTTCGTTGAGTGAGGGTGTCTTTCCCGCCGCCTTGAAAGAGGCGGTGGTGAGGCCCCTCCTCAAGAAGCCCTCCTTGGACCCAGCTGTGCTAGCAAATTATCGTCCTGTCTCCAATCTTCGCTTTGTTGCGAAGGTTGTTGAGAGTGTGGTTGCACGACAACTGCCTCAGTACCTGGATGAATCGAATTATCTAGATCCGTTCCAGTCGGGCTTCAGGCCGGGGTACAGCACAGAGACAGCATTGGTCGCATTGGTTGATGATCTCTGGAGGACTCGGGACAGGGGTTGCTCCTCTGTCCTGGTCCTATTAGACCTCTCAGCGGCTTTTGATACCATCGATCATGATATCATGATTGGAAGGGTTGGGGGTGGGGGGCACTGTTTTACAGTGGTTCTCCTCCTTTCTCTCTGACTGATCACAGTCTGTGTTGACAGGGGGGCAGAGGTCAACCCCAAGGCCCCTTATATGTGGGGTGCCGCAAGGATCGGTCCTCTCGCCCCTTCTGTTCAACATTTATGTGAAGTCGCTGGGTGAGATCATCCGTGGTTTTGGGGTGAAGTACCATCAGTACGCTGATGACACCCAGCTGTACATCTCCACCCCAGACCACCCCAATGATGCCCTCGAGGTGATGTCCCGATGCCTGGAGGCTGTACGGATCTGGATGGGGAGGAACAGACTCAGGCTCAACCCATCCAAGACCGAGTGGCTGTGGTTTCCGTCGTCCCGATATAGTCAGTTGGCACCATCTCTGACTATTGGGGGCGAGTCGTTGGCCCCCACAGATGGGGTTTGCAACTTGGGCGTCCTCCTAGACTTGCGGCTGTTTTTAGAACAACATATGACGGCCGTGGCCAGGAGGATTTTTTATCAGGTTCGCCTGATTCGCCAGTTGCGTCCCTTTCTGGATCGGGACTCGTTACGCATGGTCACTCACGCCCTTGTCACCTCATGCCTGGATTATTGTAATGCTCTCTACATGGGGCTCCCCTTGAGAAGCACCCGGAGACTCCAACTGGTCCAGAATGCGGCTGCGCGGGTGGTGACGGGAGCAATGTGGCGCTCTCATGTGACCACCCTCCTGCGCGAGCTGCACTGGCTCCCGGTGGTCTTCCGGGTGCGCTTCAAGGTTTTGGTTACTACCTTTAGAGCGCTCCATGGCTCAGGACCAGGGTACTTACGAGACCGCCTCCTGCCACCAGTAGCCTCTCACCGACCAGTTCGCTCCGAGAGGGGCTCCTCGCGGTGCCGTCAGCCAAACAATGTCGACTGGTGGCCCCCAGGGGGAGAGCCTTCTCTTTGGGGGCACCTGCCATCTGGAACGAGCTCCCCCCGGAGATGCGGAGGATCCAAGACCTACGCATCTTCCGCCGCGCCCTAAAAACATTTTTATTCCAACAGGCTGGTCTGGCCTAACTCTCCTTTTAAATTGGCCTTTAAATTGGGTTTTAAATCTCTTTTAGATAAATTTGGATGTTTTAATCTTTGAACCTAAACCTAAATTATTTAATATTTTTTAATAGTTTTTAACTTTTGTATGTCTTTGTATTTATTTATGGCTGTTCACCGCCCTGAGTCCCTCGGGAGTAGGGCGGTATACAAATATGAAAAATAAATAAATAAATAAATAAACATTGCAGCAAGATGCTCAACAGTCAGTGGAGTTATCTGATGCCAGCTCTCACCACAAAGGGAGTCTTTTTTTCAAGAAAGTCTTCAGCCTTTCTGGAAAGAAATTGGGAGGGAGCACAGTACATATGCCACCTTAAGCTCCTGAAGGAAAGGCAGGATATAACTAAGGAAAATAGGCACATTGCATTGAGAATTCCCATTGAAATCCTTACAATCGGCTATTTTAGGAAAGACAATGGAAGCCTATGAACTTCAAATTTGTTCAACATGGTTAAATACACCTAGTTACTTTTCATCCAGCACACATCAAGTGGCAGTAACTCACATGGCTATTTATTTCAAGTTGCCACTCACTTACCGGATCTATCCCAAAAGGGTAGGGACCATTAAAGACGCCAGTGACATTGGGGTCCAGATTTAGAGAAAGGCTTTCTATGATATATTCCGAGCTGTAAGGAAAAGAAGAGTTTCAAGTGATGACTATGGCCTCCCCAAAGGAGAAGGTTTTTGGCTTTAAGGACAGACCCTTTCGTACCTCCAGTCCGAGTTGTTGGCCATAGCAGCAACACTCCAAGCAGAGGGGAATATAGTCAGTGCCTTGCTGAAGCATTCATTGTAGATGAAACCAGTGTAAATAGAGAAGGCACCCATTAAGAGGATGAGGTAGCGGCCCGCAAAGAACATCTGCCAGATCTGATAAGGAAAGGTAACATTAAGTATACTGTATATGATGCATAGAGGGAACATATTCAGCAGCCCATATACGGTTATTATGTTAGTTTCTGAAAGTGTTCAGCTTCCCAACTAGTCAGAGATACAACTAAAACTAATTCACATTTGTTTTTTACGGATTTAAAAAAAGGGTAGCACCATCTTGTGGTCCTTAAGGAAAAAAAAAAGAGGATGAACTTGTTCTAAAATTATTTCCAGATATCTGGGAGAAATAGTTCAAATAGATCATTTCTTCACCATCTACTTAAAGTGCACATTCCTCTTCAACCAAGGCTCACCTCATTTTCCGCCTTCTTCATTCCAGGCCGGTTCTCAAAAAGCACCATCCAAAGGGCAAAGAGGAACATCAGTAGTCCATGGCCAACATCCCCAAACATGACGGCAAAGAGGAAAGGGAAAGTGATGATGGTGTAAGGAGCTGCAAAGGAGAGCTGACATTAGCTGAGAAGCCCAAGGAAAGTTCCACAGTTACTTGCCCTGTTGCTTTAGTCAGTCTAAACTGTCATCATCCCTGCGCCTTGGTTGTTTTTTTGGAACCACAAAAGAATCAAGAGTAATCAACATATCTCATCATCTCATATTCCATCCTGTTAGGCTTATACAATCTCTAGAACCAACACTTGTCCCTGATGGATTTCTTCTCCTTCTTATTCTCCACGTGGTTTACCCTTGTTTGGAAGTGAGATGTCATATCTGTTACTGCAACTGTCCCCCGTCATTGGTAAGGAAATGAGTATCAAGCAATGGACCAAACCTCCAAGGGTGAAGAGATGAGGGATGTAGCACATTTCCTCACCTGGGTTCATCTCTTGATAGCTGGCCACCCCATAGGCATCAATAATGTTCTGGAAGCCTGCAGTGAATTTATTGGTGCGAATGAGAGTTGGGGGGCTCTCAGTGCAGATAATCCGGTGGACAAAGGACTCTACTCCAGAACCACTGCGCTGCTGTAGGAACAAAAAAGGATCACCCAGGGCAGTTTAGGTAACAGATGTACTTGGGCTTGGCCAGTTTTCCTCCTCACTCTCTTTCTGAGCTGGTTTGCAGTGGCTCAACCTCTAGAATGCAGAGTAATGAGTCATCCAAGTACTCACCCGAAGATAAATTGCAACCCATCCTAAAAGCATCTGGATCACTAAATCAAGTGCACCATGACAAGTGCAATTGCCTCTTTGCAGAGGCTACTACTCAGCTATTGCTTTCCAAAAAAATTAAGCCTCCAGGTTACAAATTCTAATTATCTTCCATTATTACCTTTTGCTACCTCTCACAATCCAGAACTCTGTGGACTAATTGGAAAGCTTGAAGTCCTATCTCAAAATAATCTAAATTATTTTGAGAAAAGTCACAGCTTTAAAATCTGAACGTTACAGGGAAGCTACCTGCAGCCTCCAAGGAGGATCCAGGAGCTATGCAAGTCCCTGAATTCACATTTTTCAGCCACTGGACGTTCTCAGCCTTGTCTTTAGTTTCTGAGATTTTAAGCACACATTATTTACATATTTCCAAGCATTTCTTTATACCCATGAGAATTAGAAACCTATTTTTTTAAAATTTACTGCTCCACAGGGGAAATGGCAAAGCAAATTAATTACATACTGGTATTAGTAACAATCTCAGTCCATTAGGTACTGGTTGTTATGTAGCCAAAACATACAGGAAGTATTTGTATGCTCTAAGAGCACAAGGCTTGCCTTAATGAATTATACTTTTTTTGTGGGGGGAGGGAAATTTATTTTATTTATTTTATTTTATTTTGAATTTGTATACCGCCCTTCTCTCTGAGGACTCAAGGCGGTGAACAGCCAAATAAAAACATCAAATACAAATATTAAAATACAGTTAAAAATATATATAAATTTGGCCCCATTAATTAAAACGATAAACAAAACAATTAAAAAACACTTAAAAAGAATTAGGCCAGCCCGGCTTGTTGGAAAAAGAAGGTTTTAAGGGCACGGCGGAAGGCACTGAGGTCATGGATTCTCCTTATCTCTGGGGGCAACTGATTCCAGAGGGTAGGTGCCTCCACAGAGAAGGCCCTCCCCCTGGGGGTCACCAGCCTGCATTGTTTGGTTGATGGCACCCCGAGGAGGTGCCAATCTTCAGAGGAGATACTTCCCTACTAAACTCAGCTTGAGTGGGGATGGTCAGAATGGTAAATCAGCTATCTGAGAATAAGGGCACCAATCCTGCAACATTTCAGGGGTGGAGGCAGCTCTTAACCTATAAGCCAAAGCAATTTTCTTTCAGCTACTAGTGCAGGGGTGGGCAAATATGGCCCCTTTATGACCTGTGAACTTCAACTCCCAGAATTCCTGAGCCAGCTTGGCTGTCTCAGGAATTCTGGGAGTTGAAGTCCACAGGTTGTAAAAGGGCCACAGTTGCCCACCCCTGTACTAGTGTGAAGAGGAATGAATTAATCTTATTGAGAAAAAGCAATACATTTCTCCTCGTGGTCTACAGCATCTCAGGCAGTGCAGAAGTAGGATGACAACAGGAGAAGAGACATCCCTACAGACATCCAGTGGCACTTACCGATCCTTCGCGCAGGGCCAGTTGCACAGCAGGAAGGTCACGGACAGGGCACCAAACCTCCCCAATGAGGCATTTATCAGTGATGCTGAAGCTGCACTGGTTGAGGATGAAGTAGATAGCCTTCATCTTCTGGATCTGGACTTGCCATGCAGGTAGAAACGAAAGTACTTTTTGAAGCACCTGGTCCAAGTACTGTTCTGTCTGGCCCAATACCTATTTGCAAGAGTTTGGGGGCAACACAAAATGGAGTGAGTTCATAGCTTTCATTAGCAGAGTGATTTAAAGTTAATATTATTTAATTAGCAATGGAAGAAGATGCTCAGAGCAGTGACTGTCAAAGTGATCTTTAAATCTAGAAAATACAGAAGCCTCATCCCGTCACAGGCCTATTTATTCATTCGTTTATTCAATCATCATTCGTTCATTCATTAAAACATTTGTATGCCCACCTGTCTTAAAACAAAACTCTGGGTGGACCACAATCAAAGAATAAAACATCATATACTAACGGTAAAAAATATTGGTGCCACAGCCAAACTTCCTTAATATATCCCACAACATTCTCCTTCCATTCTGACCTCACCATATCTATACTTTTTAAACTGATATCTTCCCCCAATGTTTTGATTACATTTATAAATTAGTGAAAGAAATGGAAACAATTTATTATAAGACGTGAGGAGAACAAATAGGAGAATGGGAGGGGGGGACAGGAAGGAGAAGGACACAGACCCTTCCAAATCAAACTTGGGTAAAACACAAAACACAGAAAAAGAAAATACCTCTGCATTTCAAGAACTAAGAGAGGAATGCCTTTTATTTGCTTTGAAGGGGAAAAAAAGCATTTTACAGGAGTGGTGGGCAAATATGATATCTAAGAAGTGCTGCTGGCTTTCCAAAAACAATATTTTTAAAAATTACACAACTTATAAGATTTGGTGAATTCGTGGACAAATGCCACCACTTTGCAGAATTCTGATGTAGAACAAAGGAATTTTCCAAAGCCAAAGTTTTTCCTTTGGAGACAGGACTTATTGTATTCAATCAATCAGCAATTGATAAAGAGATAATATATAGAAACAAACTTGAATATTTGATCCAGGACCAATTAAGGTTAATATTTGGGATGATTCGGGATTTAAGTCGTTGTAAATTTCTGGAAATTTTTTGGAACTTTAGCTTTGTCTTTCTTCTATTACTGTTCACAATTTTTATTATTTTTATATTCTTACATAATATGTTTGTTATTTTTTCCTGTTAACTACTTCATTATTAATATAGTTTGCAGATGACAGGCTAACAATTTGTAAGTAGATTTAGTAGTTTACCAGTTTAAAATTCTTTTGGCTTGTTTTGCATGGGAAAACCAACATTGCTGTACTATACCAATCAGCATTCAGCTAGGGAGGATGTTATGTGTATATATGTTGGTTTTGGTTTTTTTTAAAAGACACCTTTTTGTCAATATCTTTTTGTTGTGTATGGTTTTTTTTTAATATTTTGGCATTCTGTATTTTAACCTTTTTTCAATAAACTAAAGAAAATTGCAAAAAAGAAAGAAAGAAAGAAAAGAACAAAGGAATCTTGCAAATTTTTGTAGGATTCCAACTATATATAACTTGTGCCCAGCAGTCGAAAAAGTTGAAAAACATTGCTGATAAATCTTGAGGGAAAAATTGAAGTGACAATATTTATGTAAAATGTGCCATTATTAGACTTCTTAGTTTTCTTTCCTTCCCTGGGGAAAAAAGTACTCGATCCACCACAGCCTCCTGTACACTGCCCCAATCCTGCAAAGAATCCTTACTATGTTCAGGTCTTCCACTTGAGTTCGCAGCCCACGTAAGGTATCCATGCGCTCAGCTTCATTCTCAGGATACGGGTGCAGGTGGCAATGAAAGCTGGGGAGAAACACAATGCATTATGAGTCACAGACTGCTTATGGGGAAGCCAGATATGCATATGGGGAGACTGAGCTGGGGAAGCAGAAGCTCTTGGGGAACTGGCAGCATGGCTAGTGGGGAGATCCTCAGAATAGCTCCAGAGCTTTGGGAAAAGAGGCAATATCTGAATGACGTCAGACTGAGGAAGAAACGCCTCATGAAAACAACTTCAGAATGGAAGAAAAGGCTTCACTATTAAGTAAGTAATGAATATTGGCTGCATTTACTTTACACACAACATCAATACCTAACCGTAGGCATCCTTGTTTAGTAACCACAATTGAGACCAGCAATTGGATTGTTAAGTAAAGTGGTCACTAACTGAAAATGCAACAGTGCTTACAATCTTACTTCAGCTTTCCTTTGCTTTAGAGCAGAGGTCAACAACACCCTGTCCAAGGACCAGCACCTATCTGTGGCATGCCAGAAACCGGGCCGTGGAAACAAGCACAGCTCCATCTGTGGGATGCGCAGGGAGCTTACGAAACCATGGGAAAACCTCTCTCCATGAAACCGGTCCCTGGTGCCCAAAAGATTGGGGGCCCTGCTTTAGAGGTAATCCTTATTTAGCAACTGCCTCGTTTCACAATTGCAGTTAATGCGGATGAAAAGTAATCTTACAATCAATCCTTGCATTTACGACCTATACACACATATACCTATACATGCCTGACATTGTGGTGGTAGACAGGTGCCAGAGGACAGTATTGTAATAGATGTAGCGGTGCCAAGGGGGACAACAAAATTTCCAATTTATTAAAGCACAGTCTATATGGATAATCCCCATTTAGTTATTTCTTCACTTAGCAACTGTTCGCAATTACGACAGTGACAATATCATGGAATGAATCAGAGATACACAGATACATGTAAAGTATGTGTATGTATGTATATGTATATATGTGTGTGTGTATACATATACATACACAAACACACACATTTACATGCATCTGTGTATCTCTGAATGATACACCTGTTGTGTTGGACTGCACTAAAGTAGAAGCACTGGTAAACAAGGATAGGAAGGGAGGACACAATATCCAGAGCACTCACCAGTTGGCGATCTTACGGATTTTCTGCCCAATCTGATCACCCCAGTAGGAGATGAGGAAGATGACCCAGGTGATGCTTTCCCCCTACACAGGAAAAGACAGGCTGTTCAGGAGCATTTGCAATAGGAAGAATAGAAGAATGGGGCAAAACTCACTTAACAAATGTTTCACTTAGCAACATAAATTTTGGACTCAATTGTGGTCGTAACTTGAGGATCCCCTATACAATTCAGATTGTCAGTATCTTTTGTGGCCTGCCTTAGAAAAAGACCCCATTTTATGAACTTTCTTGCCAAAGTTGTTAAGTGAATCACTTAACACTGCCGTTGTTAAGTTAATAACATGGTTGTTAAAGTGAATCTGGCTTCCCCGTTGACTTTGCTTGTCAGAAATTCGCAAAAGTCGATCACATAACCCCAGGACACTGCAACTGTCACAAATGTACATCTGAATTTTGATCATGTGATCATGAGGAGGCTACAAGGGTTGTAAGTGTGAAAAACGGTCATAAATCACTTTTTTCAGCACTGCTGTAACTTTGAACGGTCACTAAATGAACTGTTGTAAGTTGAGGACTATCTGTATTTCTGCCTGCCCATCAATTCATTATTATGTACTATCAGCTTTGGATCTATTCTTAATGACTCCATTAGATCTATGTGATCTGTCCCTGACCTAGCCCTTCGCGTCTTCCAATGGTTCACCAATTGCTGTTGTAATCTAATCATACCCATCTTGAATCTCACATGCAACTGTGGGCCGGGAAGGAATTATGAAAGGACAGGCTTTGATGACTTCACAAACATGCACTGCCTCACTATGGTCACCCCTGTATGAAGCTAGAACAGGGGGGTAAAATTGGTGGCCCGCAGGCCAAATGAATCATGCACAGGTCACACCCATCCCAGCTCCATGAAGGAAAACACAGTAGCAAAACGTCACGTGATGGCAACGTGATGCCGCGAGTTTGACATCCGTGAGCTAGACTCTCTGGATTGCCTGTAGTCTATAACCCTATACTCTATAACCCAGCCAGGGATATTCTTATTTTCAACTAGCTGATAACCCAATGTTGCCAGGGTATTTATTTATTTGTATTTATTTTTACACACACACACACACACACACACATCCTGAGGGGTGTTAGGGGTGTCTTACCCCCACAGTATTTTTTTTCCAGAAAGTAACCAAGCTTCGTTGAAATTGCTCGATTCGTTCCAGAATTATCCTGGAACATACAGACGCAGACACACACATACACCCCTAGGGGTGCTAGGGGTGTCTTACCCCCCCAGAATGTTTTACCAGATAATAAGTCATCTGTGTACCAAGTTTGGTTGAAATTGCTCAAGGTGTTCCAGAGTTATGCTGGCACATACACACACACACATCCATTTTTATATAGAGAGATTGTAGAGGGGAGTTGCAGTTCCAACACGTTTGAAAGACACAAGGTTAAGAAAAATTGCCGCAGCCTTAAGGTGTTACCATTCCCAGCCAACCAGCCCAGTTTTTCCTCTTACTGTATTTCCTCTTACCGTGGATGGATTTTCAATAGGCTCTGTCATCTCTGTGAAATGAGGAACAAGGTATCCACGGCACGCACGCCACAATAGCCGTTCAAAGGAATTCACCCGCCATGGATGTATCACACCTGCCACAAAGCTTCAGGGGCAGGGTGAAAGGGAAAAAAACCTAAATTAAATTTTGAAGGCTGATTGTTCAGTATCCCAAGGCAACATTGTGCACATCATGTATTAAGTTAGGTACATTAAGTGTACTTCAGAGTACAGGAGTACTTCATCTCTTCCATGAAAGGAATCCGTCAAAACACCCTCAAACCAGTAAATGCGATCCCTTGAAATACAGTAGGTGAGAGAAGAGTCGGCAGGCTCTTCCACCAATATTCCTTATCTGAGCAAGCAAACCTCACCCAACCTTCACTCACTTGATTCTGAGGTCAGGACGGTGTAGCATGGTGGGGTCAAGCAGGGGATCTCTTTCAGAGAAAGCACGAGAAAGGACAGGCGAATCAAGGGGCACCTGCTGGTAGATGTGACAACCCAGGATTAAAGCCATGGAAGCTCTCCTTCCACTCTCCTTTGGTTATTTGGTTGCAAAACAGAGGTGGGTTTCAGCAGGTTCTGACCAGTTCTGGAGAACCAGTAGCGGAAATTTTGAGTAGTTCAGAGAACCAGTAGTAAAAATTCTGACTGGCTCCGCCCCCATCTATTCTCTGCCTCCCAAGTCCCAGCTGATCAGGAGGAAATGGGGATTTTGCAGTAACCTTCCCCTGGATTGGGGAGGAAATGGAGATTTTACAGTATCCTTTCCCTGGGGTGGGGTGGGAATGGGGATTTTACAGTATCCTTCCCCTGCCACACCCACCAAGCCACGCCCAACAAGCCATGCCATGCCATGCCAAGCCAAGCCACGCCCACCAAACCACACCCACAGAACCAGTTAGTAAAAAAATTTGAAACCCACCACTGTTGCAAAAGGTGTTTCATCCTCAGCTTTTTGCTCAACCCTTGGATCCAAGGCCTCAAACAACCCCTCCCCAACAGCTCCCTCTTTCCCTCCAAGTCCCCAAATTTGCCTGACTGCCAGAGAAGTAGATTTGGAACAGGAAGAGGAAGGGATTACTTACCAATTGACCAGTGAAACGCTGGCCCTCCTGCAGCACCTGAATATGCTCCCGCAGTTCCTGAAGCTGACCAAGCAGGGCCTCCCGGTTGTGGCTCACCTCCCGCAGCTCCTGTGACAGGGTCTCAGACTGCTCCTGGATACGCAGGGCCTCACGGGCCAAGGGGGCTGGCAGATTCTCCTCTGGAGGCTTCAAAGACCGTCCAGCTTTCTGCACTTCCTGGGCCAAAAAAGCTGGAGAAAAAAGGGGATAAAAAGAAGCCCCAGACCTAGATTTGGTGTCTTAGCAGGGTGGATAAAAATCAATATTTTTTTAAAAAAAATCAAAAAAATCAGATTTTTTTTATTTAAATTGGATTTTTTTGATTTAAATCGGATTTTTTTTTATTTTTATCGAATTTATTTTAATAAAAAACTTTTGAGGTAAAAATCTATCGTAAGATAGTTTTCTATTTAAGATACATAAATAATTTAGTTTACTCAGCATGAAATGGAGCTGTTATGTAGCATGAGGCTGTATATTCTGCAACACTGGGACTATCGGTGAGTCAACAGTGGGTCAAAAGAGTAGCAGAGATGACCGTTGCTCTTTAAAAATTATGATTTAAATCGAGTTGATTTAAATCAAGCCTTTTTACTAGTGATTTAAATCATGATTTAAATTGTGATTTAAATCAACTCGATTTAAATCAAATCCACCCTGTGTCTTATTGCAGATTTTTCCCAAGCCCAGCTCAGCGTGCTTCAGCGTGCTCAGTGCAGCTCACCTAGCACTGGAACTTTGCAGCAAGGTTTGTGCTTTACATGCAGAAGGGCCCAAGATGAATCCCTGCCAGCAGGGGGAAAAAAACTCATCCAAAATCTGGAGAGCTGAGGGAAAGTGGAGCTGGCAATGTTCGGCTGAACCAGTGGTTTTCAAATTTGGCAATTTTTAGTTGCAACAACTTCAACTCCCAGAATTCATGCTGGCTGGGGAATTGAGAGGGAAGTCCACACATCTTACACTTGCCAAATTGGAACACTAGGTTGAGTAAACCATGAGTAGACTCAATATATTGCAAGTCCTGCTGACTGCAGAAATGGTGCCCAGGTTTAGCACCCAAAAAGTTATGCCAAATAGTTTAATGGACTACATTCAGCCTGCTAGCTGATGAGTTGCAGTGGCCTACCAAAGTTACCACCACAATCATTCTTTCGTTTTCAGCAATAAAATTTATGAAACTTAGGAGTTTCCTGTATGGTTTCACTTCCTAAAACTCTCTGCAGTTTATATTTTTTATGAAATTCTGAGCACTTTCCTGCAGAAGAAAGATACGAGTTTTTATAATCTGAGAACAAACAATGTGATAAAACCCCAATTCTTTCTTCTGTCTACCTCTGAATTGGATCACCAGAGCCCTAGCAAGGTACTACTAGTGACTATAGAATGGAGACTGGATACAGAATGTTTTCCTAAAAGGAAATTGTTTTCTTATTATACTTTTTATGTCTTATTTTTTCTATTTTAAAAGTTGGTTATTTCCCCCAAATTAATCAGCAACATAATAAATGGACAAAGACTGCCAATCCCAAATAAAAAGTACAATAAATGAATAGCCTGACAATTTCAAACATTTTTATGCCACCATTCATAGGTATTTGTTATCAAGACTTGGTGCCTTCAATATTTTTTCAACACATCTAAGTGAGCTATTAAAGAAAACCGCATGCTATTAAATTGTAAAAAAAAGCTTGCATGAGAAATTCTAATTACCATTTGCCAAGGACCAGTGGTTATAATTTAATTTAAGTTTCTGCTGAAAGTGTCCCATGATGTACTAATCTAATGTGTCTCTAATTATAAAAAGAGAGTCTTATGATTTGCTTTATTTAATCATAGGCAGCCTGATATCATACAGCCAAAATCTAGAAGCCTATCACAATTTCTGCCAGCCCATAAATTAACAAAACAGTTTTCACTACTACAGCTGGCATGTTATTGGCCTTACTTCACCTCTACTTTCCAGGTTTTACTGTCAACCTTCTGAAAATTCCATCAGCAGAGAGAAAGCCCCACCAAGTCTCCCAAAGCAGGTGTCACTCACTGAAAGTTTTCTCCATTTCTTCACAACGCCGCAATTCGCCCACAAAGCGCCGCTGGAAGGCACTGACATGAGGATTCAGCTGGAAATAGAAGAGGCTTATTCAGAAGCTTATGAGGGTCTGGTTAAAGATAGAGCTGATGCTTTAGCCACCACAAAACCAGGCATCAAAATTTTTAATGCACCACATCTGCTCAATAAAACACCCTCCTTTTAGCCTCAAATTAGTCTTGCCTTCAATCTCTTCTATTTATGTGCAAGGCTCTTATCAAACGTGCAATCCCAACATTTTTCCATAAATAAGGAGAGGTAGTTGATCATTTCTGCACAACCACTTCTCAAGTAAATGAAAATATCATTTATTCTTTCTGTTGCCTGCCTATGACCGTGTCCTTGTTTGACATGTAAGCACACACTACTTCTGTCGCTTTTACTTGATGGCCCCCCGTAAGTTTTGTGTTAAAAAAAAAAAGTTGTAAAGGGAGCCTCTCCTTTTGTAAGAACAGCAACTTCCTTGTAAGGAAACCAACTACACCCATGGACTGATTGCTGCCTGTCTTGCAATCACCGAGCAATGAAAAGCCCCAACAGTTACTACATCCTTAGTTTGGTCTTCCCACCAAGCAGTCCCCAAAATCTTCCAGCACATACATCGCGGAACTCCACGAGGCCTCGCTCTCCTAATTCACTAACACACGCATAGGATGAAGCCGACTGCAAGAAGAGCTGGGCCAAGCACATCTCCTCGCTGCGAAACATGGTCTCCTGTTTCCAGAAGAGGCTGTAAGACAAAATGGTTTCATTAGCAGGCATTAAACCACTACCTATTCCTCATGGAGGCTAGACACCGGGGGGGGGGGGGGGGGTGTCAGGGGACTTTTTACAATAACTGTTGTCCCAAGAACACAGATGACCAAGTAATAAGAATAGGAAATAGTGACAAAAAGAAAGGGGTACAAAGACCGGGAAGGGGTGAAGAGCAGAGAAGCCACCAACAGGAGAAATAGGCAAAACCAAAATGTTGACCTCATCACCTAGGGAAAGCTAAGGCAGATGTTTGGTCACGAATACTGAAGTATCTACTGCCTGGCCATTAGGACTGCACCAGTCAGGATTCAGTGGCTGCAGTGGCCTAAGCGGAAGGGGAACAGCTTACCTCTGGATACGCCAAATGCAGGAAAGCAGAAAACGAGTTTCTCTGTCAGGGCTCCAGCCAGACACAGCCCTAAATTAAATCTCTGCCATCCTGATGGCTTGCTGCAACTTGCTCCTGACTCACGTGAGCCTTTTTTTTTTTTTTCCAGCTCTGGGATTGCAACAGTTTCCAGGACCACTCATTTCACAACATGCCTCTGACTCAGGCTTCTCTATTGCTCATAATGGGATTAAAATACCCTGAGATGGCAGTTCTGAGACCCGGGCTGAAGGAAAACTGCAAAGAGATAACTTCAGCTGTTGGAGGAGACAGAGCACGATGCCTGTTTTGGAGAGGAGGGTGGGGGGGAGGGGGGTAGAGGAGGAGAAAAAGACAAGGCACAGTAATCTATTAAGAACAAAAATATATTTCTCTAAATTTCATTTCATCCTCAGGGGTCGCCGTTTGCCCTCTGCAAGGAGAAAGTGGCCTGGGTAGAAGGTGGCTTGCTCTGGTGACAGAGATAACAAAAAGGAGTCCACAAGTCTGGGAAAACCACATTGTGGCAACAGTTGCAGACACCACACCCGGAATTCCACAGGCTGGTTTGCCTGGAAGCAAGTGGGTTATAATTAGAACAATGAATTAATTAATTAAGTCAGCCAAGCATGACTACAACATTGCCTTTCTGCATAACATCAAATATTCTACCGGTAGATTACTGTAGGCCATCTCCAGCCATTTTTCACTAGCAAAAAATGGACATAAGAAGACTGCCAGTCTTTCAAAGTATCATAGCCAAGCCTGCAGGTACACTACGAGCATAAATTTATTAGGAGAATTACCCTGACTTTAGAATGATTCCTGGGCTACAACTGAAGTGAATAGGGCTTCTATTAAGGGCTGCATCACTGTATTGGGGAAAGGGTTTTTGCTCTGTGAAGGTAAAAATGGGCATCTACTTTCATGCATTCATCAGTCCCAACCACCAAGCTAAAATTCCACCACCAAAAGCTGCAGTACTGCATCTATATAGAAAAGGAGCTGAAAATCACTGTTCCATCCATTTGTATGCTAGAATACTGTGATCCCTAGGGATGGGATTGGGGAAATAAACCTGCACCACCCCCATCAAAAAAAAAAAGACTGCAGATTTGGCCATAAAAAGTAACTGCTTTATTTTAAGGAAGTTGATGTTTCAGAGAGGCAGCTTCTCTAATCAATAATCTGCAGCCACTACAGAGCATGGATCGGCTGTCGGACGTGATGCTCCAAATCACATCATTCTATAACAGAATTACAAAAATCCTGCTCCAGAAGAGATGTATTAATTGTATGGCAGAACAGTGGATCACTCCCAGACTTATGGCCTTATGACAAGTTTTGTACTGAGTCCCGAGAACAAGCAAGGATTGCATATTCTGTGCAATTTTGGGGATTTCATCTTGCACTAAAAATAATGCAAAGAATTTGTATCAATAAGGCATTATTGCAAGGAGCTTTGCAATAGGTTTTGGCTTGCTAACCCCATCTTTATTACTTTTATAAATAACTCAAGGTGGCAAGGATATCTAATACTCTTTCCTCCTTCTATTTTCCCCACAACAACCCTGTGCAGTGAGCTGGGCTAAGAGAGTAACTTTCCCAAAGTTACCCAGCCAGTTTTTATGCCTAAAGCAGGACTAGAACTCAAGTCCCCTAGTTTCTAGGCCAGCATCTTCACCACTACACCAAAATGGTTCTCCTTAAACTCATTCAAAGTTAAATGACTAAGTCATCATGCTAATGTTATATTTAGCATACACACACACACAAATGGCATAGTTAAATAATACACACAGCAATTTTATTTTATTTTTTTAAAAAAAGTATGTCGGCATGGTGCAAATTTTTGATTACATCTGTCATTCTGTGTTGAACCTCAGAATATAACTAGATAGAACTGTGTCTGAGAGAGGTACCACATCTATTGAGAGGTTTCTTTGTATCAGAACTATGCAAAACATTTGGAGGGTATTTTATTAACAACATCAGTGGGAATAAAGCACCCTTCCTTGATGTCTTCCACAAAACTAGTGCCTGGTGCCAACAAGGTTGGGGACTGCTGAATTAAAATATAATACAACCAAACATCTAACCACACCCTACAAAAATATTTTGTTGATACCTCCTCAAAATATGAGACCCTTAAAAACAATCACAAGCTTTTATTAGACAAATGTGGAAGTGAAAGTATGGGTAGGAGCCAAGGAACAGCAGCAATCTTTTTTTTAACAAGGAGGCTTTTGAGAAAGTCATCTTTCTCAAAATGGAATCTCAAAATGGAATCCTAATATAGCTTTATATTAGTGTAAGTTAACTTAATAAATAATACTGCTTCTCTTATGGATCGTGAAGCAGTTACAACAGCGGAAGAAATTTTTCGTTTGTCCTGAACAACTACATCTGAACCAAGCTGATCTAGAAGCATGCTGCTATTAATTACTTTCCTGGATCATCCAGTAAACTCTCGAAGTAGAGGTGATTCTGTATTATTCTGCAGATGTCCTGCGTTTCCATTCCCACAAACCCCAACCCACAGGACTATATTGGGCAAGGATCTGGTAGCTGAAATCCTGTATCTCTGGAGCACATCACAGCTTGGAGAAGGCGGCAAAGGTCTTTTTAGTTACGAGGAAGTGGAAGGGGTTTCCAGCTCTCACGTGAGCTGTTCCAATTTTCCATATATGGCACACGCACACACACAAACCCCGCCTCAGGCGCCAAAAATGAGTGACCATTCCGTAGTCTAAACCGGAAGCATTTTTCTACAGTCCAAAGATGCGAGGGCGACGGAGAAAGCCTAGTTCTTAGATAGAGTCGTAATTTCCCCATCTCCCGGAGAGACTGGAAAATGGGAGACACAGTGGCGGATCTCCTCTGTTGTAATCCCCCAAAAGATACACCAGAGCCTAGAGAGAGCTTCTGGCAGAAGCCGCTACCATTAAGCGGCTCTCGGTTCGCCCCACAACAGCCACTAATCTAACCACACTCGCGCCTCCAGGCAAGCAGGTGGCCGCCGCAACCCTGGAGCTGAGCACCGTGATTTGTTTGCATAGAGAGCCTGGAAAGCGATTTTCCATCCCCACCCCAGAAGCCATGTAAATGTAAATAAGTCAGGTGCCGCTAGTTTTTAAGCACATTGCAGCAAAGGGAAAGCGGAGTGGAGGGAGGTTAGGTCTTGCAACAACTGAAGGAAAAGAAAGGCTGAACTCTGTAAACCCAAACGGCAGATCTTCAGAAGAGAGAGAAGACAGAGCCCGGAGATCGGGCTCAGAAACACAAGGGTTGATGGAGTGAGTCGCTGGCGGGAAGCCAAACAAGCACTTACCTTCCGATGCCGCCGCCGGAACAGCAGCCGGGTATCTTCGTCTCCCGGGCCGCCAATTACTTCCTCTTTACCATGAAGGCCCCAACTGAAAGGAAGCCTGATCTGTCCCGCCCTGCGAAATCTCCCAGTGCGCAGCTCGAACTTCCTGCTGGTTATGGAAACAGAGGATGAGCTCGGAGAGCAAAGCGAGTTCTGGTTCTCAAACGCCGTGGGAGAAAAACCAAAGAAAATCGAACTATTTTGTTTCCTTCTGCAGCTTAGTCCTCTGCGCAGCCCGAGAGATGCACAGTGTTGTAGACGCTCCCCGCTTTTCCTTTGTTGATATACTCTTATACCGCAGAGGCATGGTCAAAATGTGCGAAGGCATATAAATTAAGGATACTGAGATTTAGTTAGTTATTTCACAGGCCCTGATCATCAGGACTGGATCGATTTTTATGTAGATCAGCTTTTTGGGTGATGGGGATGTCAGAGCAACAGTTTAAGGGAGGAAAAACAATGTCGTAAAATCTGCAGGAAAAACTACGTGTGGATCTCTGGCAGTGCTTGTCAGCATCATGCTATTTATCACACTGCATTTTATATGCATATGGCTGCCCAACACAAGTGTCATATAAGGGTTCCAGCCTGCACTATCTAACATAAAGTGGCCCCAACTTTATATATGTTTGTTTTTATGAGTTATTTCCTAGATTATTTTGAGGAAGACTACAATAACAATAAGTCTCTACATCTTTGCATTGGGATTGTGGGAAGCCCCCCCCCCCCTTAGAATAGAATAGAATTTTTTATTGGCCAAGTGGGATTGGACACAAGGAATTTATCTTGGTGCATATGCTCTCAGTGTACATAAGAGAAAAGATACATTCATCAAGAATCATAAGGTACAACACTTAATGGTAGTCATAGGGTACAAATAAGCAATCAGGAAACAATATAAATCTTGTAAGGATACAAGCAACAAAGCCACAGTCATACAGTCACAAGTGGAAGGAGATGGGTGGTGAGAACGATGAGAAGATTAATAGTACTGCAGACTTAGTAAATAGTTTGACAGTGTTGAGGGAATTATTTGTTTAGCAGAGTGATGGCATTTGAGAAAAAACTGTTCTTATGTCTAGTTGTTCTGGTGTGCAGTGCTCTATAGCGTCGTTTTGAGGGTAGGAGTTGAAACAGTTTATGTCCAGGATGTGAGGGGTCTGTAAATATTTTCACAGCCCTCTTTTTGACTCGTGCAGTAGGCTGTAGGCTTCCCCTTTGGAACGACATAGCTACTTAAGTTTAGCTGTGAACCAAGGTTTGTTGTTACTGTATATTTGCAAGTTCCTGGTCGGTACACATAGATCTTCACAGAAGCTGACATATGATGTTACAGTATCTGTGAGTCGGGTGGGTTCTAAAATTTTTTACTACCGGTTCTGTGGGCGTGGCTTATTTTGTGGGCATGGCTTGATGGTCATGTGATAATTATTTAGGATTTAGCAGAGGTACTGGTCTACCAGGCTTTTAACTGCTTGCAGAGCTGTACCAATCTACCCATTTATTTTTGCAGGCACTAGTCTACCCATTTATTTATGCAGGCACCAGTCTACTCATTTGTTTTCTTTTAACACTGATCAGATGTAGGGCGGCCTTTTGAAGCCTCGCGGCAAGAGTTTAAACAGTTTTTTTCCCTCTAGCCATCAGCTGGGACTCAGGAGGCAGCAATAGATTGGGGATGGGGCCAAATAAAAGGTAAGAATAACACGGGGGCTTGGGGGGCAGAACTGGTTTGGTGACGTCACCCCCGTGTTATTCCGCCGCTACTGGCTTGGCAGAACCGGGAGGAACGCACCACTGTTGTAAGTTCATCCAGGCCTGCAGAGGTATCTTCAAAAGTATTCCAATCAGTGCAGTCAAAGCAAGCTTGTAGCTCTAACTTTGCGTCCTCAGTCCAAGTCTTCACTGATTTAATTGTTGGTTTTGTGGTTTTAAGTCTATAAGCAGGTACAAGGTGAATCATGCAATGATCAGAGTGTCCTACAGCTGCTTGTGGTAAAGACCGATAAGCATCTTTTAGTGTTGTATAGCAATGGTCTATTCTTGCCTGTAGTGGGACAATTGACATGCTGTAAGTATTTTGGTAGCTCTTTCCTTAAGTTTGCCTTGTTTAGATCTCCCAAAATAATGGCCAGTGAATTGGGGTATTTGGCTTCATCCTCCATAATTTGGTCAGCTAGAGTTTGTAATGCCTTGTTTACGCAGGCTTGTGGTGGGACATAAACAGCAATTAGAAGAAATGAGGAAAATTCACGAGGTGAATAGTATGGTTTGCAGTTGATAATTAATGTCTCTAGGTTTTCATCACAGAATTTATATATTATAGTTATATCCTGAGACCAGCTGTTGTTGATATATAAGCATAAGCCTCCTCCCTTCTTTTTACCAGATGTTTCTGCAATTCTGTCTGATCGTTGAATCTGAAACCTTGGGATATGCAGGCTGCTATCTTCAATTGATTCATTTAACCAGGTTTCAGAGAAGCATAAGGCTGCTGAATTGTAAAAATCAGAATTGTATCTGTTTAAAAGGAGTATTTCATCCATCTTATTAGCAAGTGAACGTACGTTGATTAAGAAATTTGAAGGCAGAGGAGTTTTATTTCTCCTATTCCTTAACATGTTTAAAATTCCCACTCTTTTACCTCTCCTTCTTTGCTTCCTCCATTTGGTTTTTTTGGTAATCCATGGCTCCAGGGAAATTGCTTCTTCCTGTGTTAGAATCTCCTCCACGTTTGTAAAGAGGTGGAGGCGGGTGAGATCACAGAAAGCTACTCCTTAAAGAAACGTTGCTTAATTTTTAGCAGATGGTCTCTTGAGTAAGAAATCCGTAGTGAGTCACAGAGAATAATTAAAAATAAACCATTAGAGAGCATTTCACCAAGGCAGCCTTCAGCGGTGCCATCTTGGATCAAAGAGAGAGAGAGAGAAGGAAGAATGAAATATTTTGGGAAATATTAAAAAGGCAGAATATTATATTTCCCCAAAGGGAGAAATGGAAAAATATGCTCTTAAAGACAGAAAGCAGACTCAGTCTTTCTTAATAGCTCCCTCCCCTAGACATTTTGTGCCCATTAAGAAAGATTGGGCCAGCCTATCTACGAAACAAAAGACCTTCAGCTCCAGGATGATGGGATTAAGAAGAGCAGGACATGACCCTTCAGGACATGATAGGATTAACTCACTACCATTTAGCAGAAGACACAGAGCTCACTACACTGCATAATCTCCTAAGGGCATTTCAAACATTGCACAACCTTCCTAGCAGCATCTCTGAAACTTATAAAACTCCATGTGCTCATCAGACCAATTGTTCAGCAGACCCAGGACTATTGTTGGTTCTATCCATCATTAAACTTTCTTTCCAACAGCCTCCATGTTTCCAGCATCTTTCTCCCAGAAGGAATGAAAACAGATGGATTTTCCTTCCCAAAAGATAAAGATAAGCTTTAGATATAGTTGTGTTATTGATTCATTTACCCTCCTATCATCTCCAAGCCTTTATGTGAATACAGTTTCCCAGTAGTTTTCTATCTTAAAAACAATGTGGTAATAAAGTACAAATCCAAGCTAGTTAACACTACATTGAACAAATGCAATCATACACAGTATGTTTAAAATGCTCAAAATATGTTTACAGGAAAATTGGGGTGTTGAACTGGAAACATCCTATATAGAAAAGAGGAAGTCCTTTGGTTGATTTGCCAGTATAATTATGTGTGTGATTGCAAAATGAGAGCCTAATTTTCTTAGCAGTCTAGGATTTCTGAACCAATTAGGGAAGATCCCCTGGCCTTCTAAATTCTACATTCTAAATCTAGATAGTTCCAGAGAAGTAAACCTTTATTAGAACACAATGCCTCGTGCTGCAGAACTTTCAGTGAACTGTAATGGTGCAGATAAAGCAGTTCTAAACATTTTGTTTATTGTCTCCTTTGCCATGGATGTCCTTATTTATATAATTAAAAGGCATGTGAGTTTTAGAAATGTGTGTAAGTGTATACAAACACACTCTTAACAACTACAGTACATACTGTATAGTCATTTCTAGATGAAAAGTGAAGGCAGAATAAAAAACTTACTATGATCTGGGTTGTTCTGTAGGTTAAAGAGAGAATAATGAATAATGAAAAATCAGAAGGGGAATATTCTTTCAATAAATTATCTTGAGAGGCTATGTTCATTATAAGCTGATTTTCTATTGAGGACATATCATCTTGCTCTTTACAAAAATGCCCAATAATATTTTGATAAAAAAAATTAAGTCCAAGATGCACTTGGAGAACTATGACTGCAATTACCACTATCTGAACTTCATGAATGTACCATCAATCTATGGATTATGTTCTTAAGTATTTTATTTGGTATTGGTCATAGAATTGACAAGAAAGAAAGTGATTCTGGACTTTAATTGCAAGCATTGTCCTGGGGTACTGTACTAAATGGTAGCCAGGACCTGCTACAAGATTTAAATTGTTAAACTACTTTCAAACAGCAGCCATTGTGCTTCAAATTTAAGATACAGGTGAATGATCTTTTTTTAAAAATAATCTCATCACTACTGATATCAAAAGATGGAACTTCTACAAAGTAAGGCAACTGATAATAAGAAAGTGAAATTCAATAAAGTAACATTTTTCTAGAACATTGTTCAAATATAAAATTGTAATTCAGCATCTATATACAGTATATTGTATTGCAGGTTTGAGAAAGCTACCCAAGTCAAGAGAATATCAGCATATTTAAAGAACAGTGTAAAAACAATTCAAGGCAAGAGGATTTCCTGAAGAAAATGCTCACTCACATGTGAAGAGCAAACAAACAAATAAACAAAAGTTACAGACTGGAAAATCACAAGGTCTTCAAGAACAACAATAAAAATCTGTTGGAAGATATCCTAATTAACACCCCCTTCATGCCTCATATTTCTATCAGTAATGACATCCAAGATCCCTTAGACAATATAATATCATTCAATTTTATCTGCATATTTATTTCAATGCTTTTTATTAGGAAATATGTGTGTAGATGTATATGGTAACTGAACTAAACGTTGGAAATACCCATTTGATTGTAAATCTGACGCATCACCAATTACACAGAATACCAGTTAATTTTTTTCCAGCCACTAAACATCTTTTGACTTCCCTTTTTCCATGTCTCATGACCTATTTTAGGAGATTTAATTATACTGATTTATTTCCACTCAAGCGTTTTAGCAAGGATGTTATATAGATAATGATAGCAGTTAATGAAAAGATCTCTCTCCCTCTCTCTCTCTCTCTCTCTCTCTCTCTCTCTCTCTCTTCCCAACTAAGGAGGTAATATAATTTCTGCAAAAAACAAATAATATTTATAGAGGCTTCAAACAATGTTTTTATTTGACCATGATCAATGCTTCAATATGTCTGAAAATATCTCATACACAGCAGAGGTGGGTTTCAGCAGGTTCTGGCCAGTTCTGGAGAACTGGTAGCAGAAATTTTGATTAGTTCGGTGAACCGATACTGAAAATTCTGAGTGGCCCTGTCCCCATCTATCCTCTGCCTCTCAAGTCCCAGCTGATCCGGAGGAAATGGGGATTTTGCAGTAACCTTCCCCTGGATTGGGGAGGGAATGGAGATTTTACAGTATCCTTTCCCTGGAGTGGGGTGGGAATGGAGATTTTACAGTATCCTTTCCCTGGAGTGGGGTGGGAATGGAGATTTTACAGTATCCTTCCCCTGCCACGCCCACCACGCCATGCCCACCAAGCCACACCCACAGAACTGGTAGAAAAAAAATTTGAAACCCACCACTGATACACAGGTACTCCTCCACTTACAACTGGTTACTTAGTCACCATTCAAAGTCATGATGAATCTCCCAAAAAGTACTTACAACTCTCTTCCAGAGTTGCAGCAGCTGTGCACTCCCCCAAAATGCACTTGAAATGCATGACCTGACAATGTTTGGGGTCAGGCCTTGACCATAATGTCTCCTCCTTCTTTTGACATGGCATAATTATGTTGACAATATTTTATTTTACTATTTTATTTTTGCTCATCATGTGGTCAGTCAGATGTTCTGATTGGATTTGGCATTTTTGTCCACTTACAGAATCTTTCCCAAGGACCTGGGACAGGCAGATGTGGATGTTTGATGGTGTTACAGATATCATCGCAGGATGTAACTGCCTTTTGCAATTGACCTATGGTGAATTTGTCAAAGCCAATAGTGTTCGAGTTGGGGCCCCAAATGTTTTGGCATTGCAGCCAGGGTGCCTAAAGCATCTCTTGAACACGATGGTCATTGAGGCAACTACAACTATTTCAGTCACTATTTTAAATAAACATCAGTATTCAAGTGATGAATTTAGGACTGAACTGGGAGAGGAAAATAATCTGGTGTTCTCCCAGGCTCAGTGCAACCCCAAATGGTGTTCATTTTTTGCCCTCATTGCCGATTATGTTCCAAGTGGTGCTCCAAGTGTCTTGGGTGCAACCCCAAAACAATTGGATCACCATTTGAACACCGTTGAAATTGACAAATTTTATTTTTATTTTTACAATGTAGTACATTGCCAGTCTCACCTCAGAATAGTTTATAATTTCTGCCAGCTTCTGTGTAGTGAGTTGTAGGAAACTGTGAGAGTTTAAAAATAGGAACATCTGACCTCCTGTGGGCTAGGGTCAGACCCATCTATCTGCTCCTCGGCAGCCAAAGGAAAGCTGATCTACACTCAGTTTCAGTATAGGAAGTAGTTGAAAAATGAAACAGGATGGGCAAGGATCAACAACTAGTGGCTAGTTGTTTTTACTTCATTTACTTACATTTTTACTTCAACTGCAACCACAGCAGCTCATTTAGTGACTTGCAGCACTACTTACTATACAGGGTTGTTGAAGGGGCATGGAACACTACAAGTGTGCCTTGAGTTCCTGAACAAAGATGGGAGATACACACATGTGACTATTTGTGTGGCTGGAAAGGGGCACGCAAAGCAATAAAAATATTCTTCATGCACCTTAAATTTGTTGCTTCTTTAAGCAACGAAGCATATGATGAGTCAATTCCTTACTGCTGGGTGAGGGAGGAGGGAAGGCGAGACTGGCAGGAAACAGTTGCGGAGTGTTCAAAATGACCATCAGATGACCACAGCTGCAGCCTGAAGCAACCACAATTTCCCCAAATTTCATTCCCTCAAGAGTCATTGATCCCAGATTTGGGGCACATTCTGTAAGTTAGCCAATGTAAGGCACCTTGGTTCAAAAATTGTTGCCCTATGATGTACCATTTCACTTTGTTAATGGTAATGACAAAGTTTTAGCAGTATATAGATCAGGGCTAGGCAACAATGGCAACTTTATGACCTGTGGATTTCAACTCCCAGAATTCCTGAGCCAGCAGCAGTGTTTGACTTGAGTATCAACATCGTCATCATAGGTAATTTGCCTGTAAAAAGAGAACCATATTTTGGAATCCATTCCATGTTATGGCATCTCTAGTGGGAGAGGCAAGAACAGCATTTTAAAAAAAAATATTTATATAATGTCTGTAGTCACCCATCTCAGCAAATTACTCTGGCGGCTCACAATTCAGGATTTTCTCAGGATGCCAGAATGCGGACAACTCCTTGAAGGACTATAATTGAAACTTCACAATGTGAATGTCATGTCACAATGTGTAAAAGGTTCAGATGAGTTGCTTTTCATAAACTACCAATCTATAATAGCTTGAATAAAAAGTGTTATACTGATTTGAAAAGCTAAAATATTATCTAACTATGAAATGAGGTTATCTAAGTTGATAGGAGTAGTATTTATATTATGTGTTACCTGGCATTGGTTTTGGATATTTTGCTCATATACCAGACATGGCTTCTATCTATTTTAGCCCTTTTATCTTTTTAAATCATTTTATGCTCTTTATTCCTTCTCTAAATTTACATTTCTGAGAAGCTCTTTTGTCTTAAGCCAACTGTGATTTAGTTGTATTGTAATATCTTCCCCAATATTCTAGTTCCTGTCCGTTGCCCGCCCCCCCCAGCAAATGCAATCTGGATGGAGATACTGTTCCTGTAGAAGACATATGTTATGACTTCATTCATTCATTCTATTAATGCAGTGTTTCTCAACCTCCCCAAGTTGAAACTGGGTGGACTTCAACTCCCAGAATTCCTCCAGCCAGCATGCTGACTAGAGGAATTTTGGAAGCTGAAATCTGCCCAGTTTAAACTTGAAGAGGTTGGAAACATTGTACTAATGTTTCGCAAAGAAGAGGATGCATCATTGTCAATCACTATTAATCAATGATTCTGTTATCTGTTACAGAGCATCCTATTACTCTCTGAAAACCTTTATACCCATTCAAGAAACACAAGACTGGCTGACTGTGATTTACCTGTTACTATTTTACTCCAGTGTGTACTCCCTAAAGCCATTACTTCCTTTTAGAATGCCAAAATGCTCTTTATTTTTATTGTAGCAAATTGCTTACACATTCACTTGAGCATTTGTTTACTTCTTTTTGTTGCCTTTGTTCACCAGTATCTATATTTCAATCAAAAGCTCCTGGTTTAGAAATTAATTATTGGTTAATTTTATTAAGTAACACACTATGTCAATTGATAGCATTATTAAATAATTAGACATCTATTTGCAAGTTTTAATGCAAGATATTTATTGCAGAAGCAAAACATTTACATGAAAATGCAAGGTCACAGGAAATCCCAGTAAGTTTGCAATTAGCAGATTTACATAAAAATAAGTCTCTGAGCTTGATAGGACATACTATACTTCTAAATTATTATGCTTTGTGCTGGGTAGTGTATAAATCACTGATGGAATAATGAATCTGAACTATAACTGTAGAGAAATATATTGAAAGAAATATAATTAAAGAGGGCATGTCTGAGCTTTAGAGCATCTGAATATACTATAGAAAATGCTTTGTTGACAATATATTTATGTATTACAACTTACATTAGCGTAGCTTTGAATTTCTTTGAGAAATAAATTGTTTAATGGATCCAATATTTAAATATTCACAAAGAAATAGTTTGATTATTTTACAAAGACAATTTATGTTGCTACCCTTATTGTACAAATATATTAATCAGAATGATTGCTCCATTGTAAAGAGGAACTGTACTAGTCCATTTTTAGCGAAGTATCTAATGTTTATAAATTTTGAAGCAGAATTGGCTTTATGTGTTAAAATGAAGATGAAATTTTACACACAAACATTAATTAACTGTATAATTAGTCCTTGCTGGAAATGAAGATATATTCTATACCCAAAACTGTGAAAAGAGAATT
The DNA here is from genome assembly GCA_022577455.1 of Arizona elegans. NCBI lineage: Eukaryota > Metazoa > Chordata > Lepidosauria > Squamata > Colubridae > Arizona > Arizona elegans. The sequence continues at coordinate 101,264,391 of JAKOOJ010000001.1, forward strand.
GGAGGGTGTCCCTAAATTTTCTAACCACTACTAAATGTTGAATTTATAGAAGCTGATACAGGATAAAGAAAAGTTGTAAGATGCAAAGATGGTGAAAATAAGGTTTGCCAAACAGAGAGTGCTTTTCAAGGATCTTTGAAGCAGATGAGGCAAAATTCTAGAACGAGCTATTAAAGGGGGAAAAAATCTCTCAACTACACCAAAATTCTTGATTGAAGTTCCTTAAGAATGCAGGTGATGTGATTCAAGGCCTCACAGCTAACCTGACAGCCAATTGCGCCTGACCTCCGAAGTACAAACCATTGCTCTCAATTTTCTATTATTGTACGGTGGGTAGCGCATTTTGTTCATCATCTCCATGCCCATGCAGCGCATAAAACAGCCACGGAAGTGAGTAAATGTATCAAAACTAAACTTGCCGTGGTATTTGCCAAAGCCACTGTATCCTGCAATATTAAAAAAAAAAAATCATATCAAATCTATTTATTCTTTTTCATCAGGGAGGACAATACCTGCCCTTAAAAAGGTTTTCCTCCTTAGTACTTACTATAAAAGCTTTAATATTCAAATGGATATTTTTAAAGAAGGGACTAAAGAAGAGAATTCAGTAGAGACAAGCAAGGCTTAATTAGATAATAATTTCCTAGCCTGCTAGGTTTCACGATCATTGAACTGCAGCTGCCTTAATCCACAATAAAATGAAACTACTATTTTTTTGTTATCACGATATCTAAAAATTGAAGAGAAATTAAAAATGCACAACAGTTTATCCATGTTTTGTAGCCAAAATGCAATATTGATTTACACAGAATGTTAACCTGTATTTAGTATAGTGTAGTGTGTGACCAGGCCTACTGACTCGGAGCTACTTATCCTGTTGAATATTTCTGATCTTGTTAGTACCACTTACAAAATCAAAAATATTAAGCCCTCTCCTTTTACTCCCATTTACCAGTATAATGTAGATCACTCTCCTTTATTTATAAATAACCACATAGCTTATAGCACAGTGGGATATATATTATTTGATCACATTTGATTCAATCTGCAAATATGCTGGACATAGTAAAAAAAATGAAGTGTTTGTCTGAATGAAAAACATCAAGTGGGAGAACTTTTCATGTTGGAAGGTAAGGATAAGGATGGGGGCAAGAAATGGAGACAGATAAAGAAGATAAAAGGTTAATCATACCAACGCCACCAAATGGTAGGGCAACTATTAGTGCCTGCATCATGGTATCATTGCCGCAAAAACTACCACTGCTAGTATGATCCAGTACCTGGTTCACAACCTATAAAGAGAAAAAGAATAGAAGAGTATTAGGAGTCCTGTTCTTAATGTTCCAAACACGAGTTTGATCAGGTCCCTGCTCTATAATAATATGGGACATGATACAAACAAGGGTCTTTAACCTTTGAGCCACTACGAACATTTAGAATGTTGAAAATGTGCCACAGACACACTCACAAAATGGCTAATATTGTAGATGGGGCCAATTAGCCGTTTCCTAAATGTCAATTGGAAGGCAAAAATAAAGAATCTTTATGAATCTTAGTAAAAAAATCGAGAGATTGAAAATACACATGACCATTTTTGGACTCACCCACCCTGATTTCTACTTCCATGCTCTGATCATACAGAGCCAAGAGTGAGGAATGGAAATAAAAATCACAAGTTTGATTAACATAATCAATGTCCTCTCTCAACCAAGTCTAGGACAACTCACCACAGCCAGATCGCCATGGATGGGTGGGTGTAGCTAGGTGGTCACAGATGGGTGGGCATGGTGGGTCAGCACAGAGTGGCCATGGCCAGGTTGGCATGGATGACTTGGTGCGGATGACTCATCATGGCCGGGTGGGCACAGATGGATGGGCATGGCCAGGTGGGCATAGATAGGTGGGCACAATTCAGTTGGCACAGAATAAGTTGCCCCAGCCAACTGGATGTGGGGACAACTTTGTGCCCCACCAGAAGAAACATCAAAACCATAATGTGCACCAGAGCCCTGCAGTGGTCAATCTGCCATCTCTGAGAACAATTTCCCCTCAGCCTCTTCTTCTTGTTCTGGCTGGTCCTGGCCCACCTGACTACTTCTGAAGGAATGCATCATGTAAGGCTGCCCTCCCCCGCTGCCAGCTAGAGTTTCTGCATCGTCTCAAGATCCCAGCAACCACTCACCTGCTTGCCGGTAAGAAAGGGAGTGGGATTGGAGTGGAGTTCTCTCCTCTTTTCCTTGGAGAGTTGCAGAGAGAACTATGGCATGGTGATCTTCCAAGTGGAGAAGAACCCTGGGCAAGTAGGTTAAGTGGTCACTGAGGGCTTCAGCCAACACAGGACTTCTAGACAACTGGGGAGGGACAGACTTCCTTGATGCATCCCTCAGGAGCAGCCAAGCAGCTAAAGTGAGGTGGGCCCGGCCAGGCCTAGCCCGAGGAGGAGGAGGAGAAGGAAGAGGGCAAATGGGGAAGTTGTTGTTGGGGGCAGTGGATTGACCACTGCCAAATTCCAGTGCATATTAGGGGTTGGTGTTTCTTCTGGTGGGACACCAAGTTGTCCCCACATCCAGTTGGCTGGGGCAACTTGTTCCATGCCAACCGGGTCATGCCCACCCATCTGGGCCCACCTAAGCATGATGAGTCATCCACACCACGTCATCCATACCAACCTGGCCATGCTCACTCTGCGCTGACCTGCCTTGTTCCACACCAAGTGGGTCACACTCACACACCTGTGCCAACTCAACCACTCTGATCTGGCCATTACCATCCATCCATACCCACGTATCATGCACTGACTTGGCCACTGTGAGTCATCCCATTCTATTCTCAACCAAGGGCTTTTACATCATAAACTCAGGAGTTTCTCTCAACTTCTCTGTTCCCAGATAAAGAGAAATATTTTTCTTTTAAAATGCATAAGAGACCTCTGAGCAAAAATGTCAGTGTCTGATTGTGGGGATAGGAGAATGGGGGGGAGGGGTGAATGGGGGGAATCTTCCCATTACCTCTGATAAATAGTTGAAATTACCTCCAAAAAGTTGGCAGGTGTCCAGGGACAGAGAAAGAAAGGACTTTTCTTCAGGAATCCAGTGCAATTGGAATCTAGGAGATTGCAAATCTCCAAAGGATTCCATGTGCCCCAGAATGAGGGCTGTGCCTTCATGTATGAATGTACACCACAGGTTTGCATGTTGAGTCCCTTATTCTATACTCTTTATGTACATGTCTGCATTCCCACTCACGCTAGTAATACTATTATTAAATTTACAGATGATACAACAGTGGTGGGACTCTCTCCGGGTAGGATGAGTGTGCCTATCGAGATGAGATGGACCACTTGTTTTCATGGTGTGGAGACAATAATTTGGTCCTTAACACCAATAAGACCAAAGATCTTATAGTGGACTATAGAAGGAATAGATCAGACATCCATCCCTTGCTTATCAATGGAGACCGAGTGGAGCAAGTGGCCAGTTTTAAGTTTCTGGGTGTTATCATAAAAGAGGACCTGACCTGGGGCACTCACATTGCAGCACTGGTTAAAAGGGCCCAGGAGAGATTATACTACCTGAGATTTCTCAGGAAACAACAACCGAATGAAAAACTGCTGTTGGCCTTCTACTGTTGCACTGAAGAGAGTATTTTAACTTACTGCACCTGTGTATTGTTTGCCAATTGCACAGTGGCAGACAGGACAGTGCTCCAGAGGGTTAGCATCATTGCCCAGAGGATCATTGGTTGCCCTCTATCTCCCCTCTTTGGAAAAGCTTTATAGCTCCTGCTGCCTTAAGAAAGTTTGAAACGTTCTTAGTGATCCATCTCATCCTGGGCACCCTTTTTTTGAACTCTTACCCTCTATCATCCAGACTGTATTACCAGTGGGCAAAGAACTGCTATCATCACAGCTTACCACATAAACATATTTTGAAAATAGTGCAAGTCTCCTTTCTTTTGGCCATCGTGGATGGAGTTATGGGAAATACGTAATCCAGATTCTCCCACATACAGTATGCTGTAACTAAACAGTATACCTTGGAGTTAGAGGAGAAAGCATACAAAGCTAGTGGGCGTTCTCTGCAATTGATGAAGTCTATGGCTTCCTCCATATCTCTCACAATGAATATCGGCAGGATGGGCGCAAAAATTTCCTCTTGCATGACTGGATCCCATTCTTTCACATTCACCAACACTGTGGGAGCTGTAATGGGCAAAAAATCACATCAAGATCTGTTCCGTTTATATACTATAACTTTATTGTCCAATTTAACTAGAGTTTTAGCTTTCCCCATAACTATATTTCCAATACGCGGCCTCAGAAAACATGTCTGTCTTCTTGCTTTATTTAAAACAGATTTTCCCAGTTTCTCACTTGCCACCTCATTAACTTTAAAAAAAAACCTTACTGTGTGGTCAATGATAATTAAAGTCCAACATATTTGATGCATGCCAACTTGGAAGAGTGATCTACAGCCCTATATCTATTGATAATGCACTTCTTAATAAACTTGATTGATTATATGCCATCATCTTTTCAACTCTTAGTGACCACCCAGATTTTCTCCATTGTACATAGATAGTACAGTTAGTTCTTGCCTTATGATAGAAATTGACCCCAGAGTTATAGTCATAAACTGTGCCTGTCATTAAGCAAGTCATAAATTGACTGACTCAATTTTACAGACTACTTTTTTTGCAATGATGATTATGTGAACATAGTGATTGTTAAGCAAACTTAACAATTGTTAAGCAAACACATTGTTTGCAATTGTGTTTTTTTACCAGAAGTAAATGAAAAAATCATAGTGAGCACATCAACACAGGGTACTGTAAACATCTATAAAATGCAGGCTGGTTGCCAGGCACTCAAAAGGCAATCATGTCACCATGGGTTGTAAGTATTTTTTTTTTTGAGGTCCCTTGTAATTTTGAATGGTTGATAAATAAGGACTTCTTAGAATCACAAAATGTTTTCCTGTCTTTCCCAAACTCCAAATCTTTCTTCTTTAGTCTTCTTTAACCCCCAAGTTATATACTCACCAATGTAAAGCTCAGACTCATCAGTCTCTCCACCAATGGCCACATGGGCACATTCCAGCAAAGCTTGGGCACGCTTGAAATGCTTGTCATTGACCATGCGGGCATAATCAGGTGACTCCTTGGGTTCATTGCCAAAAAATTCACAGATAGCTTGGCGCAGGCAAGGCAACAACTTCTCTTGTGTTTCAATTGTACAGATCACATAATCTGGTGCAATGCATGTCTGCCCAGAATTGGCAAATTTTCCCCATACAATTCGGTTGGCTACATTCTGGAAATTGCAGCACCTATCCACATAACAGGGAGTTTTACCCCCCAGCTCCAGAGTCAATGGTGTCAGATGTTTTGCGGCAGCTGTCATGATGATCTTTCCTACACGGCTATTCCCTAAAGAGATATGGCAAAATTTGGGTCAAGAGAGATATATAACATAACTCCCATTTGATATCAGAGTCGTCAATTCTGTGCTCAGTGCTCAGAAACCATCTGTGTTGTTTTTTTCTCTCTAACATTCTTCCATACAGATTTGCAAAACTATACAAATTGTTTTTTAAAAAATCCACTAAGGGTAAATAACAGTTGGCAAAGCAACTGTTTCCAGTGTTTCGTACAGTTTTTATTTCATCCAATCTTATTTCATCTGTAGAAATTGTTCTTTCTACCTCCTCATTCAAGTTATTAAAAAGTATCCATTTAGAGCTAGAGTTTATTAGGGACAGTCCATTTAAATCCCATGTCAACTTGCTGTCAAATTCCTGTTGTCTTGTTAAAATAATCCTGAGCTATTCTGGCAATGAAAGAGAAAAGCAAATCTGAGAAAATTTATGTGGGTTGAAACGAAGTACCTTCACTGTGAGGAAAAAAGCTCAAAACTGATCTTTTCATTATTTCCAACAGCTGACATTCTGCATCAAACATAGGCTTTTTCCTACTTGCAGTGTGACTACTCATCTTTTCTACCACTTGTGGGCAAGATCTACAATCTAGAAGCTGCTGACTGGCAAACTTAAAAATGCCACATGCAACAGTTTCCCTGGCCTAACTTGTCATTAACTCAGATACATAATAAAGCAAATTCCTCAATATGCAATGCCTTCTAGAAAGGCAATGTATTAACTACAGAGATAAATTCTACTGCAGATGGGAGGTGGGGGCAGGGTCATAAAAGATCATTTTAGAGAAATTATCTGAAGCTTTCAGTTTCAAGGATGCTGCAAACAACTGTAAATGCAGGGCAGTTCTGGAGGGCCCAAAAAAGCAATGAATTACCATACTGTTTTGTGCAGACATTAATGATAAATATTTTTAAGTACTATTAAAAGAATAACATGAAAAGGATATTCAAGAAGGGAAAGTCACCTGTATAGAAGATATAATCAAACTTATTTTCCAGTAATTTTCCTGTTTCTTCAGGACCAGCTGTCACCACAGCAAAGGTTTGCTATAAAATAGAAAAGGAAGTTCACATCCAAACTAGCCTCCACATCACACAAGTGATGTTTTTTGTCCCTGAAACACGGCAAGACAAAAAGCCTCTTGGGGGCAATTTGGAACACAGAAATAATGCAGTAAATTGAAAGTATTTAAGATTTTTCTTAAACATTTTAATTTCAAAATGAGATGTCTGCTTTTGATGTAGTGAGCATATGGCAATACAGGTAGTCCTCAACTTATGACTGTTATTGACTGTTATTGAGCTTGGAATTACAGTTGTAAATTATGCTGGTTGTTAAGTGATAATCAGACATGATTATGTCTGATTTTATGACCCTTATTACAGCAGTCATTAAGCAAATGCAGTAGTTATTAAGTGAATCCATTGTCTGCAATGGGTGTTTTTTGTCAGAAATCACCAATTTTTAGCAAAAAAATATCATAAATTGCTATCATGCAACTGCAGGATGCTGTAAACAACTGTAAATGCAGGCCACTTGTAGAGTGCCCAAAATGCAATTATATTATCTTGGGGGGTGGGGGGAGGGGGCATCAGAAGTTCAAATCTGGCTTGTAAATAGTCCTGGGATGACAGTTGCTGAGTGACTGGTAGGATTTTGGGGTGGGGGGGTCTAATCTTCCTATGAGAGTGGAATTGTCTTATAAAATAGTAATTTCTTAGCCTCAAATCTCAAATCTTCCTCAAATCTCCCCAAAACGGTTTTCCATTAAAATAACAATATGTAGTCAGTTTACCACCCTCAGAAGTTTACCATCCATCACAATCCAAAAGAAAATACATTTGGGAGTAGGGGATTTCATATGAATTGGGACAGTTGGAAATAATCTTACTCAGCTTCCAAAAATACATAACAGTTTGAAATTAGTTCAGAACCAGTGGGTTTTGTTTTGTTTTTTGAAGGGGCCCAAGGAATTACAGTTAAAATTTCTAGGAAATTAAGGCAAGTGACAGAGGAAAAGGCAAATCAAAAACCCTCAGTTTCATTTTGATTTTTTAACAAGGTAAATTGGAAGTTAATGAACTCACCGGATCCATATAACAAGGCAATGCTTCTGCAAGGAGCCTTTCAGTGTAGCTGCACAGCTCTGAAGGTTTGAGAACCACACAATTCCCTAACATGGGGAGAGGATATTTTACCAAAGTTGCAACAGATAAACATCCATCATCTACCTGGATCTCTTGTAAGAACACCCATCAGATGTAATATCTAAAATGAACTGGAGATAACTTCTCACTCACCAGCTGCAATGGCACCCACAAGGGGCAACAAAGTAAGATGGATAGGATAGTTAAAGGCTCCAATGATCAGCACCACACCATATGGATCCTTGCGAATGAAGGCACAATCCATCAGTGTCAACTATTTTAAAAAAAACAGAAAAATCCATGACATCAATTGGGTGAAGTAGAAATGGAAATTAATAGAGGATTTTGTAAGAGTGGAAATACTTGATGAGCTACAAAATATAAACCCCTTTGATGCCTGATTTCAAATTAATATTTGCCCTAATGTATACAGATTAACATTGTTTATCCTCTCCTTTGTCTTCTTTTTAAAGGCAAGGCTTTAATACCACAGACATTTGAAAACCGGTGCCAAAGGGCTTTCATTTTCAGTCATGTATGTTTGATTTGTTGGGTTAATACTTTGTTTAATCTCAGTAAGATGCCATCTCGATATTTACATCAAGTATTTCTGATATAAAAAAGAATACCCCATGCTAATTGATTATGAGTGTGTATTTCTATTGCAGCTTGGGGAGCTGACACATACAAGTGCGCACACACTCATAGTGTATACACTTGTCCTCCAGGAAGCATAGTAGACCATATCATGGAAGGGAGGGTCCAAAATAGTGATCAATTTTAGAAGTCCTAGGAATTGTGAAGAGTGTGTTTTTACATTTGGAGGAGAGGGTTAAGGAATGGAAGGATTGCCTTAATGGAATGGAATGGAATGACCCTATTAGGTTTACAAGACTTTAAACCCCCAACTTTCCCCAAACTCATCTAACAACTGCAACTCAACTACCCTGTTTCCCCCAAAATAAGACATCCCCTGATAATAAGCCCGATCGGGCTTTTGAGCACATGGCAATAAGGCCAAGTGCTTATTTCAGGGTTCAAAAAAATATGATAGGGTCTTATTTTTGGGGGGAACACGGTACATGTAAATTTAATTACAAAATCAAGGGGGAAAGGCCAAAATGTTTGATTTTATCATACATTCCACAAGGCTCTGAGGGCAACAGGGAGCAGTATCATTGACTTTATGTCAAATATGGATTTTAAACATTCTGTTGAAGGTCAATCTCCCTGAAGATTGTAAGGACCTTTATGTCAGCTGTAGGTAGGACCAAAGAAACCATTCAGGTTAGGGAAAATCCAAGCATAAATGGGATGTTTCGTTCTCTTTTCTTTTTTTGTGACACCCACTTTTCTCTCTTCCCTCATGTAGTACGTTTGGCAACTACTGTTGTTCCTACTAAAAGCTTGAATCAACAGCTTGCAAAGAACTCTGAAATCAGGCCATAGGCTCTACATTCCTACATTTGCCTTTATATATGCATGTAAAACATAAGGATAATTTCACACATAACAGTTAAAACATTTTAATTTCTCTTGCACTGTGCACCGATGAGATTGCTGATCATACAGACTGGAAAGCAAACAATAGCTATAGGTAACTAGGATTAACTGAACTATGAAGGTTATACTTTGATTTATTTGAAGGGTAGTAGGTTGGAAAAATCTGTTCTAAAGCAATGTGACTTCAATTAATCTAAACCGAAGTGCAGAAATTAAAAAGCAGCTGGAACTTGTTCCTCTGATGGCAGGAAAAGTATGACCCTACGGATCCTCATTTAGAAGCTGCCCCAGAACCTGTACATATCAATAACCTGATGTCAACCTGTTACATTAAATTACAGATCTGATAATTCTCAAATACCATGGGAAGGGTAACGGGCAGGGAAGATGGAAACATTAATACTCCAATAGTTAGAGATTTGTCTTCCAAGATGAGCATCCACCTGTTTTGAAAGGACACAGGTAGAAAGCCCATCTTTTTGTTTGATGAAATAATACACCCTGTAGACTTTTATCCCTGTCCAGCATAAAACCATTCCTTTCCATTTGTTCTTCACCATTCAGTTTAACTTCTTACTAGATTCTTGTGCACATTTTCATCCTTCATCCAGCTGTGTAAGTTGTTCAGAGTGTAGGCCAGTTCATTTCTGACTGGCAAAATCTCCGTGAGCTCAGTTTCAAAGCAGGGCTGTGGAGAAGAAAGACAAAATGAGATGCATCAGTGATGTCCATACCGAGTACAAGAGGTGAACTATGAAGCAATTCATTGAGCAAAGTTGTATAGCATTCAGCACATAGTACTGCTTTGTCATGCTATCATCCCAATTGATTCAGGAAATTTAATGCTTGAGCTTTACACCAGGACATGGCACTACACAGTACTTTTTACAAGAAGTAGATACAGGTAGTCCTCGATTTACAAGAGTTCATTTAGTGACCATTCAAAGTTACAACAGCACTGAAAAAAGTGACTTATTACCATTTTTCATGCTTAATAGTACCATTGCAGCATCCCCATGGTCACATGATCAAACTTCAGATACTTGGCAACTGGTTCATATTTATGACATTGGCAGCGTCCTGAGGTGAAGTGATAGATTTTTGCAACTTTCTGACAAGCAAAGTCAATGGGGAAGCCCAAGTCGCTTAGCAACTGTGTTACCAAACTTAACATCTTCAGTGATTCACTTAGCAAATGTGGCCAAAAAGGTCGTAAAATGGGGCAAATTTCACTTAACAAATGTCTCACTTAGCAACAGAAATTTGGGGCTCAGTTGTGGTCATGAGTCAAGGACTACCTGTACTTAACCCTTAATCAGGCGGAAGGCTTGCAGACAAACTCAATTACAAATGAAGCCGTATATAGTCAAATTATTCACTATGCAAAGAAATCAAAGTCTTGATAAGTTTAGACTTTTTCTACCCACTTTTCTGAGATAATATATATTTGGCTGTACTCAATCATTTTAGGAGAATGGTCAACTATGTTTACATAATGATTTTCTGTAGACTGATAATTGCTGCTTGCCACCTTGCTAAATTCAGCTCTGATGGCCCATACAGAAAGTATTGTTTCCTGTTCATAACTTTTTCATGGGAAATCCAGCAAAGAGAAAAATGGAATAGCTGTGCCATGTCTATTATGGCAAACAAGTCCATCTGCAACTCCCCTCTGAGCTGCCAGATGCTCTGAATGAGAGGCTCACTCACCTTGCGTAGGTCTGCACACAGGGCATGCTGGATATCCATGTGCCTTTCCTCCAGAAAGTGGCATAGAGCCTCCAGCTGACTGACTCGATACTCTTTTGGACGGGTCTTTTCTGTCATCCAGTTAGCACGTAAGCAATGCACTAGGTCAGCGTAGGGGTTTGTACTAGGACAAAACAAACACTCATAGAATCAAAAGATTGATGGAAGAGCCCCACTCTTTTTATCATTTATGTTAATCCTGATCCTGCAAGGCAGGGTGCCCTGTAAGAACTGGATGGATAATCGTATTGCTTTTTTTTTTTTTTTTACTTTAATAACAGAGTTTGCAAATTTCTGGTATGACTCATTCCCAACACTTCATACAAAGACTTCTATTTCAGACAAGACTCAAAATAATATTTTCACTTTTGATCCACACTTGTGTCATTCTTTTTCTGAAGAATGTCATCATTTGAGCCAGAAGTAAGGATAGCTGCTGCCATACTTTTCTCTTGTTGGTTTTTTTATTTTTTTACAAACTCAGCTGGTCATTTCCAGATAATAATCAAAGTCTTTTCTTTCATGTTTGGAATCAAAAATTAAAATGGTTGATGTGGTGGAGCATAATGTAACTACTTAGGACAATTGTATCTGTGCGCTGGCTTCCAGCCAGCCATAGTCACTTCTAGGATGAAGCAACTTTCCCCAATCTAGTGTCCTTTACAAGAGATAGATCACAGCTCCCATCTTCTCCAACTATTCATGGTTTTGACAGTCTCTCTGCTGTTTTATATGCAGGCAGTATCTGAATTTTACACCCACTGTCAGACATGGCCTTTTGCACATACACTGTGCAAAAGATGCATTCAACCTCTCTTCCTTCTTCGGATGAACAAATAGTGTTCTTTTAAAATATGAGGACTGAACTATGGGGCACAGAGCAAAATGTTTATATATCTGAATTGGGAAAACAAACGAAGCATACCATCTCTCCATCAGTTCTGATAAATGGCTGAATTACCACAGTAAGTCCAGAAACAAAGAAGCCAGAGGACATTTCTTCAAGATTCAGGTTATTAATAAGGAACAGATAGCTGATTCAGTTAGATATTGCATGAAGTTGTAAGTTCTTTCATTTGTGTTACCGTAGAAGTTTTCATCTATGCTACTCTTATTTCACTACACGGCAAGCATTCTGTGGGTTTTCAGAGAGAGTCCAAGATTTACTTTATAAAATTGAGAGTTGATGTATAACTTGAAAACTACCTTTCTCCTAAAATCATTAATTACAGCAGATCAGCAACAACCCGTAATTTGCTATCAGCATATTATGTATTTGTATAAATCAGGCTTCTGGATCATATAGCCTGATTTTTTTTTTAAAAAAGGTTTAATTTTATTTTTTATGAGATTGACAACTGAGATGATCCATTCTGGTCCAGAAGGCAGCTGTCCGCACAGTATTGTGTGTTCCAAGGTTTGCCCATGTTACATCTCTATAGCCCAAGCTGCACTAGCTTCCAGTTTCCTTCTGGGTGCAATTCAAAGTGCTGGTTATCACCATTAAAACTGTACATGTCATGGGAACTGTTTATTTGCAGAACTGAATCTCCCTAAGTGCCTGCCTGTCCTACCATATCCGATAGGTATTTCTTCCCTGAAATCCTATCACCTTGTGGGACTTCAAAAGTGAAGGTCATCACAACCTCTTTTTTTAAAAAAAATCCAGAATAGAATAGAATGAAATTAGTAGTTGGAACTGGCTGCAAAGCATCCGAAGTGTAAGGTGCAGAGTTTTTGCTTTTGTTTGACAATTTTATTGTTTCATGATTATGTTTTATAGTTACTGCATTTTATTGCTGTTGTGAACTGCCCAGAGTTGTTTCAAGACAGGTAGTCACACAAATCTTCTAAATAAATAAGTAAAACCCCTTTCTAAATGAAAGCTTGATCTGCCATAGTGAGTCCACTGCTTACCTATAAATCAATTTAAGTTCTCCATAGTACTTTTTTTTCCTAGTATGGATACTAAGCACCTGAACAATAATAATAATAATAATAATAATAATAATAATAATAATAATAATAATAATAATAATAATAATAATAATTTTATTTCTATACCGCCCTTCTCCCGAAGGACTCAGGGCAGTGTACAGCCCATTTAAAAACAGAATCAACATCAATTTAAAATAATTTAAAAATATTAAATAAATTTGGCTTAATTTAAAACCCCAAAAATTTAAAACATCCAATTTAAAATTATGTTGCTAACCCAGCCTGGCGGAACAACAAGGTCTTGAGTGCGCAGCGAAATACTCGGAGGTCAGAAATCTTACGAATTTCCAGGGGCAGTTCATTCCACAGGGCTGGGGCTCCCACAGAGAAGGCCCTCCCCCTGGGTGTCGCCAGCCGACATGGCTTGGTCGATGGCACCCTGAGGAGACCCTCTCTGTGGGAGCGGACTGGTCGGTGGGAGGCTATCGGTGGCAGAAGACGGTCTCAAAGGTACCCAGGTCCTATGCCATGGAGCGCTTTAAAGGTGGTGACCAACACCTTGAATTGCACCCGGAAGACCACTGGGAGCCAGTGCAGCTCGCGCAGGAGGGGTGTCACGTGGGCGCAACGGGTTGCACCCATAACCACCCGCGCGGCCGCATTCTGGACCAAAGCTACTTCTCTGTTAAAGAAACAAGTGTTGCAGGAAAGCAGCAGAGTATTTGGCCAAGGACCAGCAGACTGATGTACATAGAAACCAACGGATTCAGATCAGGTTGATGCTACTCAACTGTTACATTGAAATAATTACTTTCACAAGAGTTCCTATTGTGAAATTTGGGCTGTTGAATCCTATTGATTTGTTCCCGTTGGCTGCAAAGAATTACAAAATACCTTTGAAGTCATCCGGTTGAGCAGTGACAAACTGCCAAGATGTTTGCAGAGCCTTCCTGGAACAACTACAACTCACATGCCTGAAGCTTGCTAGAGTTACAGGTGTCACCCTGCATTTCCCAAGCTTGGGGACGAAATCAATCGCTTTGTACCAGGGGAAGTAATTCATGCAGAAGAATAGTTCATATAGACAGCCATTACAATGACCTTTTTAAATACAAGATGCTTTTATAATTTATCACTCATTTTCTCAATTACCCTGATTATTTTTATTCGCCTCACAAAGCATTCTGCACAATAGGCAGGCAGGCAGGATGGTTAATGATGCCAAGCAATGTTGGAAAGAAGCAAGAGAGAACCTACTGTCTGTCTGCCTATTACAGGTAATACTCCGCTTGCAAGTATTCATTAAGTGACTATTCAAAATTAGAAAGGCAGTGAAAAGACTTATGGCCTCCCAAAGATGCTTTTTCAGGAGGCAACTGGATCTTCTTGTTTTTTCTTTTGAAGACATTTCGCTTCTCATCCAAGAAGCTTCTTCAGCTCTGGCAGGATAATGGGGAATGGAAGGATTTATATTCCTTGCAGACAGTTGGCAATCTGCATCCTTTCAGAGGGTGCAGATAGAGGATGCAGATTGCCAGCTGTCTGCAAGGAATATAAATGTCTTCAAAAGAAAAAACAAGAAAGTCCAGTTGCCTCCTGAAAAAGCACCTTTGGACTTTTTTCACTGCCTTTCTAACTGATGATGACTGAGAATCTCTACAGATTTTTGACTTATAGCGTGTTTTCATACTTAACGACTGTTGCACCACCCCCATGGTGATATGATCAAAATTTGGGTACTTGGCAACTGGCATATATTTATGGCAGTTGCACTCTCTCAGGGTCATGTGCTGACAATTTATAGCCTTTCCAGCCAGCCAGCAAATTCAATGGGGGAAGCCAGATTTATTTAACAACTGCACAATTCACTTAACAACTTCAATGTTTCGCTTAACAAGTGTAGCAAAAAGCTCATAAAATGGGGCAAAACTCACTTAACAGTTGCTTTGCTCAGCAATGGAAAATTTGGGCTCAGTTGTGGTCATAAGTCAAGAACTATCCATATCTTGTTATTACAGGTACAGAACTGTTTGTTATGTGGAGAGATTATATTATCCCAGGTCTTAATCTAATGTTCTTCTCTAATGTATAAAATGTGTCTTTCTTCATCTCTGTTGCCCCCTTGTGAACACAATTCTAAATCCTCTCTCTGGATTCACACATCATGTTAGCCCATAATGTGATTTGCTCAGTTTTGATGTAACATCTTATGACAGTGATGGCGAACCTTTTCGGCATCGAGTGCCCAAACTGGAACACGTGTGCATGTGCGTGCATGTGTGCACGCCGGCACCAGAAACCCAAAGACCAGCTGGCCGGCAGAAGCATGCCTGTTTTGGGGGTATTTGGGGGGCCATTTTCAGGGCTGTTTTTGGCCCAGAAAATGGCCCGAAAATGGCCTGAAACACCTAAAAAGCAGCCTAAAAACAGCCAGGAAATGGCCTGCTTTCTGGGCATTTTTTGAGCTATTTTCTAGGCATTTTTCTGGCCAAAAATGGCCCAAAAATGGCCAAAAATCTGCCTAAAAACAGGCCGGAAAATGGCCTAAAAACAGCCTGGAAAAGAACCCAGAAAATGGCCCCAAAATGGCCCTGGAAAACAGCCTGGTTTTCTAGAAACCAGAAGAGCAGCGGGCAACGGTGTGCATGCCCACAGAGAAGTCACGGTTTTATGAGAACTCTGCCACAAGGGTTTTAAGCAATATTTACAGCATAGCATGGTGTGTGAACAACTTTCTCAGTATAGCCTCAGTAAATCCCTAGACTCAGGTGAATGTGCTTCTGATTCATCTCTGTATATGATATACTCTCATGCCATATACTCACCTGACTGATTCTTCTGTTTTACCAATAGAATATCACACAAATAGAGCTGAACAGAAAATACAGTCTAGTAATCTGGAGGGATCTCACCTAACCTGTTTTTTACCTTTCTGAGTCTTGGGATTTTTTTACCTTTCTGAGTCTTGGGATTCGCTGGAACTGCCCCAGGGTCTGGGGCACTTTGGATTGGATCTCTCTGGGAACCAACTCTGTGGGTTTCCACTTGGGTTTTCCTGAGGTTGTCTGTTTTCTTGTCTTCTGCTACCTTGCCATGAAGAGCCACTTTGGCTGAAGCCACTCTGAGTATATTGGGGGTTTTGTTGTGGGTTCATATTGCAACTCTGCATGCCACCTTGTTCGCTGGTCCAGTCCATGGGCCTGCACTTCTTTCTGATAGTCTGCCTCCCCAAACTCGCAGGGCTCTGGGTGCTTTCATCTTCAAGAGGAATTTCATGGACTTTGTGTTCATCCAAGGTAGCATCTTGTTGGTCTTCAGATTTCCTGGACATGTCCTCAATTTTGCGTTGTTTTATGCCTGACTGTTCAAGAAATACAGTTGGCTCTATTTCTCCAGCTAAAAAAAGAGAAGAAAATAATCAGACATGCTCTTTTGCTGCTATTAAATCCTACACCTTTTCTGTGTATAACTGCTAATGTTCACTATTTCTGTTAAAAGGGAATAATAGGTACACTAAGCACTAAGTCCGTTTCAGGAAGATTTTAATTCATTAACGCTATTCATGGATTCACCTCTATTATATTCTATATTGAAGAGAACAGGATTTGGCGCTATAGTCACAAGTTGTGACATGTCAAGGCATTCCCTGCCAGTTAATAAAAACTACATATATTTTAAATTATCACAAATATTTTTAAGTGCAAAGGGAGCCAGTGAGGTAGGAAGTGAAATGAGATGATAAAATCATCAGTCATTTTAGTGTATTGAGAGAACCACGTTTTTAAATGGTGTAGTAAATTGCCTGTAAATTTTATTGAAAAGTGGCATTGTAAACCACTGTGTAGAAAAATTAGATTTATGCTTTGTTTTTAAACTTGCACTTCAGCATTAAATAATTTATATGGAATCCCTTATCACCGCCCCCCCTCACACTCACACACTAACCTGCAGTTTGAAATGATACATGTCATTCTGCTGTTTTTGTAGCCCAATTTTCCACAGCTGGTGGTTTCCAGTCCAGTTATATTGGACTGCAATTCCCTGAATTGTGAGCAAAAATGCTCTTGCGAAATTTAGGAATTGTAACATCTGCACATTTGGAAACTATTGAAGTGAGAAAGGTTGGTGATTGTAGTAATAGATCAAACCAGATATGAATTCAAATAGCAAATTGTGTGTGTAGAAGTATTTTTAAATTCAGTAGGAACTTTTTCCACAGTTTACTGACTGCAGTTTGACAAAAGAGCTGACTTGCAATGGGAGAATGGTATCCAATTTTAGAAATATGTATAAATTCTAGTGCTAAATAAACTAAACTTAAGCCAACACTAACTGCACATTTGCCATTTGCACAGATCGAAATAATATTCTATAGTAACAGATTTTCAAAAGTACAGTAGAAGAGCTTTATAATTAAAAAACAGAAGTATAATAGAAGCATATGCTATAATAGTATGCTTCCTTAAATATGATGGAGTTTAAGCTTCTGAATAACATCATGCCTATCCATGTGTATAATTGTATGGATGTTCTGCCTTTCTTTCAAGGAATTATTAAAGCATTCACAGCCATTGTTCTCTTTTATCCTCATAGTAACTTTGAAGCATGCTGAGTCTGATTGACCCATAGGCATCTAATTAAAATACCAGGCTAGAGTGGATATCTTCAGTCAAAAACCATTATTTATCTCTGGGTGAGCAACGCCCTGATTGATTTTGCTTCTTTTGATTTCCATAACTAATATCTAGAATTTGGAAATATTACATGTGCGGGGGTTATGAGAGCGGGGGGCACTCGCATTGCATTTTGGGGTTTCGTGAGCATTCGTGCACACGTACTTGCACTTTGGGCACTCACCACCAAAAAGGTTAGCCATCCCTGGTCTAGTCTAATGAAAAAAAGGATTGGGATGACACGATAGCATATTTGAGGGGCTCCAGAAAGACAAAGAGGTCAAACTATTTTCCAAAGCACCAAAAGGCAAGACAAGAAACAATGGTTGGAAACTAACCTAGGAGAGAAGCAATCTAGAACTAAAGAGAAATTTGCTAAAGGTGAGAGCAATTAACCAAATGGAATAGCTTGCCTTCAGAAGTTGTGGGTGCTCCATCATTGAAGGTTTTCAAAAAGAGATTGGACAACCATTTGTCTGAAATGGTATAGGGTAGTGATAGCTAACCTTTTTCGCATCATGTGCTGTGGTGGGTTTCAAATTTTTTTACTACTGGTTCTATGGGTATGGCTTGGTGGACATGACGTGGCTTGGTGGGCGTGGCAGGGGAAGGATGTGCCTGCCCCCAAATCCTGAAAATCAGCAGACCGGAGGAAGGAGCGCGCACATGTGCGGTGGAGCTAAGCTGGGTGAGGGCTCTGCGTGCCAGCTGTGGCACATGTGCCATAGGTTCACCATCATGAGTATAGGATCTCCTGCCTGAGCAGGGAGTTGGACTAGAAGACCTCCAAGGTCCCTTCCAACTCTATTATTCTATATTCTATATTCTAACATCAAGAATCAAGCATACCTCATTTTTCTGTAGTTTTAGGGCTGGAATGGCTCCAAACCAATGGTGGGTTGCTCCCGGTTCGCAAGAACTGGTAGTAAAAAATTTTAGTAGTTCGGAGAACCGGTAATAACATTGGCTGGCCACGCCCCCAAACCGGTCCCCAGCCCGGTCGCCGCTTGCTTACCCCACCCACCTCATCAGAGCCTTTTTAAAAAAAAAACTTTTAAAAGCATTTTTTTACAACCTCTTCGGCTGAAAAAAATGCTTTTAAAAGTTTTTTAAAAAGCCTCTGATGATCATGCGGCTCAGCTGGGATCTTCAGAGGCTTCTGAAAATATTTTTTCTGCAACCTTCAGCCGAAGAGGTTGTAAGAAAAAAAATCCCTTTAAAAGCCTGTGACGATCCCAGCAGATTTGCCTGATCGTCAGAAGCTTCTAAAAGCATGTTTTCCTGCAACCATCAAAACCTGCAAATATCTCATAAAATCAACCAACGGCAGATCCGATGGCCTCTGCTTTTCTCTGTTCAACCTTTCAAGTGACTTACATGCCAACACTTACATTCTCCTTTTAAGTGACTTACATACAAAGAAGTCATAATAAGTGAGCCAATGCTTTGTCCTAAAAACCTGAATATAACCAAGTGATCATGCCAGTTTCCTTAAAAGTGTTATCCCTTTGGAAAACTTGGAATTATTGTAATTATTGTAATTCCAAATGACTAATTAAAGGACTCACAAGAACAATAGTGTAAGAATCCTTTTGCTCAAGTCTATACATAGAAAATTCATAATTTGCCCCAGAACCAACTCAGTGACTGGACATTTGATCAGGGCCAATTGCAGTGGGGGGGGGAGAGTTTTATATTGTGATGCTCCAACTGCTGAACTTTGGACAATATAACTACTACTGCAACTACTCTTGAGATATTTTTGGTGGCCACGGGTTCATAATGAAGTCAATGGTTACATATCACCCTTTTGTACTTGAGCCAAGCTGAGCCATGCTGGTATGCCTTCAGGCTTATTATTATCTGTGCCTGTCTGAATCAATCATGGAGAGCAGTATTTTTGGATGTCCTTACGGATTTGCCACAAACAGAAAGTGCCACCACTATTATGGTTATTGTAGATGAACTTGCAAAAATGGCACATTTCATTCCTTGTATTGGTTTGCCAAATGCCGAAAGCACTCACAACTGTTTATATAAACTATATTTCATTTACATAGTTTACCTGATCACATGGTTTCTGACTGTAGTCGTCAATTTATTGCCAAATTCTGAAAGGAGGTCTCTGAAGATTTGGGTATGCAGATATATGTGTTCTATTCACCATCCTTCCGTTCCACCTCTATCTCCCATTTCAGCTGCTAGCAAACCTGAACATGAAGTTGCTAACATCCTGGATTCCTGGTTATATCAAGATTGCCTCCAGTATTTTATCAACGGCCCCAAGAAATGGTCTTGGGAGGATACATCCCAAGTGCATGTTCAATATTTTGTTTGATGGTTTCATCAATGTAATCCTCAATAACCTCACCTTATGATAGGGTAAAAGGGGCCCGGGAGGTGAGATAGAGTTATGAAGATTCAGAATCTGATCTTGAATCTGAGAGTGTTGCTCCAGCTGCACCTGTCCTTTAGAGTTGTCAGCTTCAGGAATCAGGATTTAATTAAGGCTGATCAGCCACAGGCATCTCCTGTTCACCTGCAGCAGTCAGAGGATGAGGCACAATCCCCTAACATCAGGTTTAGTTGCTTACAGGGGCAAGCAGAGCAACACTCTTCAATGAAGCTCCTTTCTAGGCAAAGGAAGAGGTGTGAGTAATTGCAGAAAGAGAACACTTATTTCCTCCACAGAACTAGCAATCTTTTTAAAAAGCATTAAATACATGTTTATAAGCCTTGATAAGTGTCATGGAAATCCCGTGAGGCATTTTTGCAAGCAGATGCCTTCATGGAAGGCGGGTGTATATGATTTTTCCTGGAGTCCAAGCCAAATGGCTCTAAGGGTAACTCCCAATGACCAGAGGGTAGGGGAATGCCTGCGATAGCCTATAATGGGCAATGAAATCTCAACCCTTGACCATGTCAGTAACAAAATGTTCAGTGAAACATGCCAAATCATGTCTCTGGCCAAAAAAAAATAAACTAAAGACATTACTTAAGAATCAAAACAATTAAGGTTGTCTTCAATTTGTCTGAATGGAGGGTAAAATGAAGGGGACATCATGAGACACAGAAAAAAGAAATACTAACTGGGGCATATTCATATCATAATACAAAGAAGGTCCTTTCCCTCCACTTATGAGCAACTCAAAATACAGGACAGAAGTATTTGAAAATAAACACACAAACAAACAAAGTGGAGTTTAACTTGCCAAGTCAAGTGTACCTGGAATCAGAGACTGAGCTAAAGAGCCTTGCTCTAGAACGCTTTCTGAGTCTTGTCAACTTCTCAAGTTGTGTGAATTTCTCAGCCAGGAGGGCCATTGCTGAGAATTCTAAGAGCTGAAATCCACATATCTGAAAGTTGACATGTTAGGATACATGCTCTAATACTAGAGGATTACCAAAACTCAAATCTTCAATTAAGATAACATAAGTGTTAGTTAATGAAGTGTTGATGCTCCTTTCTGAAATAACAACTTATCTTTTTCTAGGTTAGCATTTCTGGGTATATAATTTGCCTCAGGATGAAGTTTGACCTCTGCTGAATTGTCTAGAGTTCTAACAGCTGCTGCTATAATATCATAATATTCCTCCTTGGGAAATAGATGTTTCTTTGCTTAAACTGCCCAATCTCAAAATAGGGCCAGGTTTCACTAAAGGTTTTGCTTGTCTTTGACTCTTGGTACTGGGTTTAGTGGGCAGATATTACTGTTTCTGTAAAAATTAAGTGTCTTAAACAGTTGAAAGAGGGATAAAGTGGTTGCTAGTAAATTGGTAAAAACGATAGCATTTCCTATTTCAATTCTATTAAGCATCTTGGTTTTCCATAAAATTTTGTTATAGCATACACTTTTTAAAGCAAAGCCTATGCTTGTGTATTTAATTAGTTATAAACCAAAAGTATGTTGGCACACAACAAATTTGAAAATCAAATGGAAATCTATAAAATGAGTTAAAAAGAATGCTAATATTGCATCTTTTATACTGTACTTAGTCTTCAGATTTCATTGAATCTTGTGCTCCTTTCTTTTATTTTCAGAAAGCAGGCTGAATGATTGAAAAACCATTATAAATACACTAGAGTTTAATATAAATTATTTTCCTCATCTCCCTGGAAATATCGTAGAAAAAAAACTTGATGAAACCTATTAGTGCTAATCCAGGCTGTTCTCTCTAGAAAGTGATTGTTTTTAGATGGAACTTTGCTTGATCTTCCTAGAAAAGGATTTCTGCTCTGGTATTGCACCCTATTTTGTCATAATTTATTCAAGTGCTTCCATAAAAAGCGACACAGTGCAACAAAACAAATAAAAGTCTTGTTATTGACCCCTGAAAAAGGAATGGCATTGTTGCCACTAGGAAAAGAAACAAGATAATGGCATTATGCCCTGGGCATGCTGGCTACTGTAGTCCTACCCATTCAGGATACCAAGTGTGGGCTTCCAGATGAGGTTATTCTCATGCAAGCACCTGTCTCATTTCAAAGGGACTCCATTGTTCTTGCTTTCTTTTTTATTCCACTGAAAAACCTCACATCTGAAGTCCCCTAAGGAAGCCTCTTTCTTTTTTCATACTGGATGTTGTTGTTTTTATAAAATCCCACAATGAAAGATTGGACAACATAGGTCCAAAACAACACGGACGTCTTGATAAGATTTACTGTTAGGATAGGCATCCTTAAATCTTTGGTATTCACTTAGGTCAACACCTACAATATGCCTTTGTGGTGATAGCTCCTGGTTGACTCTTTCTAACACCTCAAGTTTTAATTCTAACTCTTCACTCTTTCCAAGAAATTTTGCAACACCTGGGGCTGAAGTCTCTAAATCAGTAGGTACATTATTTTGCATGCTGATGTATGAACATGCTCCTCCCTAAATTTAAAAAAAAACAAGAAGTTTAACCCACATCTTAATTGCACACTAATTCCTGCCCTTCACTTGACCAATATAGAAAACACCAAATAAACAGAGATCCTTTTTTGGCTCAGCATACTTTCTCTGTACTTTATCCCTGGAAACAATACCTGGGCGTCTTAATATATTCTTAGGTATATATATATATTCCAAAACATTCATGCAGTATTCATTTTTACAATTATTTTATAATATATCCCTTATATCTATTTTACAGATGTAAAATCTGTACAGTTTAAAACTGTAAAATCTTAGAAGAGAATCCGATTAATGGTCCCTTAACTCCCTGGACCCATAGCTGAACTGGCAATATCAAAGTGGGACAACCTGATGTCCTCCATATATTTGAGGCTAAAAAAAAAATTCTCTTGTCACTGGCCACACTGATGGCAAGATACGCAGATTGCCATCTCAAGCAAGTAAGAGGAAAATATAGAATTTGCTTCCAGCCCTTATTGTTTTTTGGTACCTGTTTCCATTGTTGTAGTTGTATTCCTCAGCCTCTACTTCTGCTTCTTTCTGCCTGGCTGGTTCTGGGTGCAACTGGTAAGTGGAAGTTTCTTCTCATTTATTTCTGGAGAACTGTTTTTTATTCAGCATACTTATGTTGGTTTGTTTTCACCTCAGGCCAAGCTGATTGGTTGTTAGCCAAAGCCGTCTTGTAATTCATTGGTTGCTGAAGGTGCTGTGGGTGTGGCTCTGCAAAACCACAAGAATGGGAAGGGAATATTCAGTGCAAAGGATATGACTGGAAGGGTGGAGATAATCCATATAGAGCATGTGAAGGCTGAGCTGGTCTTTTGGAACTATGTGGGCAGAGACAAGGAAAACAGGGAACTTGGTGGGGATGGGACAGGGGATTGAGAAAAACACAGAAATGATTCCTAATAGAATAGTTTATTATATTTATATACCATCCAGAGTTGTTGGGAGTCAGATAGATTTAATATATCATCCTTATTTAGGGTCTGAAATTATTTTCTGTGTCAAACCTATTTGACAAATGTGAGTAGATCAATCAATCTAATTTTTATTATGGTGAAAACCAGCATAAGGAGGCTGGGATACAGTCAGTTAAAAAGCAAAGAAAATACATCAGGGTCTAAAAATAATAATTATAATAAAATTTTAAAAAATATAAAACAGAATATATAGCATCCCATGGTCATGTGATCAAAATTCAGACGCTTCACAACTGACTCATATTTATAATCGTTGCACTATCCTGTGATCACCTTCTACAACCTTCTGACAAGCAAAGTCAATGGGGGTTTTGTTCACTTAACAACCATGTTACTAATTTAACACCTAGAATGATTCACTTAACAACTGTGGCAAGAAAAGTCATAAAATGGGGCAAAACTCACTTAACAAATTTTCCTTTAATAACAGAAATTTTGGGCTCAGCTGTGGTTGTAAGTCAAGGACTACCTATATTTATGCAGTAATGGTGCAGTGAGGCTAGGATGAATGTCTCTGTAATGCAGACACTGGAGAAGCACAAGCTCCATCCTCTCAGAACCGATGAAGCTTCTTGGATAAGAAGCGAAACATCTTCTTCACTGAGGAAAAAACAGTCCAGTTGCCTTTTGGAAAAGCACCATTGAGACAACTATGACCTGGATGACTAAGAATCTCCACAGACACAAGATCTGTTGTTTTTGTTTGCCCAGCATCACAGGGACATTGTCTCTCCCAGCAGGCAATTTTCTTTTATCAGCCTTCAAGGACAGCTGAGGGAAGGGCATGACATGGTGCTGCAATAAAGGCCCTCTAGTAGTCAGGTTCTTTGAATTTAGCTACATATATCACAGGGGAGGCAGAGTGCCTATTGGAATCATTGACAGTAAAGGCTGGGGACCTGGTTAGATTCCATGGCACTCTGGTCTGCTACATGTTGCTTAATGAGAATTTTCGCTGATCATATCCCATGCTGGGTAGAAGACCTGTAGAGAAGCACAAGGATGATACATTAGTGGTCACTGCCTTTTTCCATGTGGTTTGAAATGTGTCCCTCATAGTTAATGGGACAGGGCCAAGGGAGAAAAAGAATAATCTGATCCAATAGTTGAGCATGGACACCCAGACTCTAGCCTATACTTTCATGAGTTCCAGCTCTAGTCTCAGAGCTAGTCTAGTTTCATTTGAGACATATTTTGGAACTTGAAGGGTTGCTCTTAGAACTTTGGACTGAACAAGTTCCAATGATGCAAAATTCCCAACTCGGCTTTATAAAGAAGTTGTGCTATTTGTTCGGCCGAATATGAGTAGAATTCAAGAGGAAGAAAGATCTTCCCGTTCCTAGCACTTACGGTTTTACAATATTGCAATGTTTTCATATTTAAAACAATGAGTGAAACAATGAGGAATGAAATATTTTGCACTCTTGGCTAGTTAAGGCTAGGCTTGTTCCTAACAGCGCAATAGTACCATGGGACTCATCCGCTCTGACACTTAGTCTAATGCTTAAAATTCCACTCTTCTCTTTCCTCAGCCATGGTACCTCATCAAATGTGGAGTCCTTGTTTTGTTTTTTTTCAGAAACTGGGGTGAGCCATAATCTTGACACACCATGTTCCTATCATAATCCTCTAAATGACACAGGAATCCTGTCTGCCCAACTATCACTATTATCCTTTTGCATCTCTGAAAACAATTATGTTAAACAAATATGTCATCTTTCAGGACATAATGAGAGTGTTTTAGAGTTAATATCTTTGAGCAGAACTCTTAATTGAGCATCCTGTGCTTCAGGGAACAAGTAACACTGGAAACCCTTTAATATATTTACTGTGGGGTAGCTTATATGAGTAGCCAGAAATATCTGCCTTATGAGTCATTCAGCAACAAGGTCTTTTATTGAATATGACCTTACCATTCAAGACTATCTGTAAATTGCAGCGTCATGAGTTTCTGCCATAAAACAGACAATTAGACAACTCAACTTGCATTGTTCTGCTGTAGGCTATGTGCAGAATTACATTGTTTTGTTTTCATTTTTATGAAGGTCAATGTACCCAAAAATCTGATCAGTGGAAAGATGGTTAATGCAGTGGTGAAATGTAAAATTTGTTACTACTGGTTCTGGAGTGTGACTTGGGGGGGGGGGGGTGTAATATGACTAAGTAGGCATGGTCAACTTTTTTTTTTTTTACTTTTAAAACCATTTTTTCTACAACCTCTTCGAGAGGTTGTAAAAAAAATGCTTTTAAAGCCTCTGACGATCCCAGCTGACTTGCCTGATCGGCAGAGGCTTTCTTTTTTTAAAAAAAGCCTCTGATGATCCCAGCTGAGCCATGCGATCATCAGAGGCTTTTTCTTTTTACTTTTAAAAGCATATTTTTGGCCAAAGAGGTTGTAGAAAAAATGCTTTTAAAAATTAAAAAAAAGTCTCTGATGATTGTGCAGCTCAGCTGAGCAATGGGGGGGGGGGCAGGGATTTTTGCTACCGGTTCTCCGAACCACCCGCCCCCATCGCTATTGGATCGGGTGATCCGATCCGAACCAGGAGCATTTCATCCCTGGGTTAATATAGACTGCAAGATTTAGTTCTTAATAAAACTAAGATGAAATTTTGCAAGACTCTTTTCTCAGAATGATCAAAACCATCTCATTAGTTTCAATATCTTCAAATAAGCAGTACAGTTCATATAGTCTTTTCTTTAGAAGAATGGCACACCAACCTATGGGAATATGCATCATTATAAACAATATTCAATCAGATACAGAATTTAAGTTAACGTAAAATCTGTGTATGGATTATTCTGCATATGGATTTAGACAACATTCAAGGTTGGACTTCTCCTAAAATAAAGTTTTAAAACATTAGATCTTGTCTGATTTGTTATATTAAAGATTGACTTTCTTAGATACTAACTTAGTTAGATACTACTTTAACCTTAATTAAGGTTAAATATTTAAGAAGATAAAAGTCAACCATATCAACCAGCTGATTAATGAGTTTTAGTTGATAATAGACAACCCTGTGACCAGTTGGGTCACCATTTGACAAAAAGGTAGTGCTGTCTGATGTAATCAGAGTAATGTTTCTTCTGATGTGACCAGAATAAAGATTAAATTTTAGGCTAACCATATTTTTTTTACCCCAATGCTGGATCATCATATGATCATCTAATAGGAGTATATAACATACATAGAAAATTAATAATAATGGCAATCTACTTACCTAAACAGATAAATAGAATGACCATGGGCAGGCAAAAAGCAATGGGAGCAGGAATGACTTCCAATTTCCTGCTGGCTTTCCCATTGACTTTGCCAATGGAAAGCTGGCAGGGACTGTCAGAAATCATAATCATGTAACTGTGAGGATGCCACAACAGCTACAACTTTGTGAATAAAACTGGTCCGAACATCATGGAATTTCAATCCCACAGGAATAATGGGTCCTGGATTTTTTATGCATTTTTTAAATTAGCTGGTTTTAGGTATCTTGATTCAAAAAGTATTACACTATAATGCACTGAGGCTAACTTGAGGATACTAAAGGACAGGTAAACACAATGAGACTTATAATACTATATAGATAGATTGAAGAATTGAAGATAGTAGATAATTTATCTCCTGGATTCATAAATATATACAGACGAACAGCAAGTTCAAGAATAAAGAGATGATTAAATCTAGGGAGGAAAGAAGTGGCACAGAAGATCACAATGTTGTTTCTATGACGGTTTCTTTCTCGTGGTTTCATCTTTCTCAAGACTCAACTCTCTTTTCTATAATTTCCTCTATAACTTCGCAATTCTCTGAATCAGCCTGGCATCCCATCACAGGTTAGGCTCAATTTAAAAATATCTACTGTAACTAATGTGGCCCTCTTCACAATGCGCCTGACACCATTGCAGGCCATATTGGAGAAAAGGAGATTTTGATTTCCTAATAGTCAGATTAAGGAGAGGAATGCCCAGGACTTGGGTTTGGTGTGGGATGTCTAATAGCTATATTTTTCACTGTGTAGGGCTGGTTTCAGATTTGAGGGAACTAACTTGCCTCTATAAGAATTTGACACATTTTTACATAATTCTTCCATTATTTGCCATTGTTCAACACCAAAGTTGAAGAAGTTGTTACAATTTCTACTTTTTAATTAACATTAGCTGCCAGAGGTAAACTGAAAATAAGCACTCTGTGGAAAAAGGTGTATGTAAGATACTGCAGGGGTGTCCTCCACTGAGGAAATTCAGATGAATTCAAATCATTATGAACTCACCTATGTCAGATTAAGCTAAAAATTTGTAGCTTGGCCTGAAGGGATGTCTAGGCTCAATTGTAGTAGAATGTTGCCAGCTGCATGGGCTCTCTTGACAAAACATCTGCCAAGGAATAACAAATTCTATAGCACCGATTTTCCAGAAAGCAAACTGATGCTATGTTGTTCTTTGGTATGTTTCGGGGCGGGGGGAGGCATTTAAATTTAGAAATGGATTTGAGGGAAATGGTTAAAAAATTGTTTCTCACTTGAACTTCAGTGGACTTGGTCCATTTTTTCTCCATTATTCCACGGTATGGATAGGACATAATGGGATGGGGAAGCAGAACATCCCAGATCCCAGATGTGTGAAATTTCATAAAATTTCATTTTATTATTTCTCACACCTTACTTTTTTGATGAAAAATAAGGTATCATATATGATGCGTATGGTATGGAATGAGTCCAGGAATTTAATATAACCATAAACAACATCCTGTCTTGAGTCACACTCCTTCAGGAGTATCCACTTTCCTGTAGCCATGAACTTTTCTGCTGCATATCTGGTCCCAAACGGAAGGATACTACTATTAGGGACTGGATCCCTGGTCCCTAATTAATGCACCATATTAATTTATATCATTCTGTTTATAGTTTGCCTTTCCTCCAACTGAATAATGATCTTTATTTATTTTTCCCCTCTTCCTCCTCTTATCCTCACAACAGCCCAACCAGGTAAGCCTTAGGTGAGATATATTGACCTAATGGCTGCAAAACAGAAGCAGAATGTCCTGAAGGAAAAGAAATGCTGATGAATTTGAGATTTTTAAGGAAAACCAGGCTTTCCCCAATTTGATAAAATGTCAGTTGGAAAGTCAAGATACATCAGATTACCTATGGGGAAAATTTCTATATCATGAAATCTTATTGCGCATGGGCCATTCTTCTGGCAAACGAAACAAGAATTATGCCAGACCATACCCATGGAGGAAGGAACATAGCAAGGAAACAACTTTGGAATGGAAGTACAGGCCTCACGAACAAGTAAATAGGCACATATTGGTTTTATTCACTTTGCACACAGCAACAATTCAGGAACTAACTGGTGCATTTATATAGGTGGTCTTTGTTTAGCCACAACAATTGGGACATTAAGTGAAATGGTCATTCAGTGAAATTGTGGTGGTGGTCTGTATAATCTTATCTCAGCTTTGCTTTGCTTTATAAAGATCAGTGATCTTTCATTTAGCTCATTTTGCAGTTACAATGGTGATAAAAATCGATTCTATAGCCAATCTTTACAGTTATGACCTTCGCAAGGTCTGAAAAGCCAAGGAAAGCAAGCAAAAGAAAGCTGCAGTAAGATCATAAACACAGTGATTCATTTAGCGACCACTATACTTAATAATCATAATGATCAAAATGTCTCTTCATGTTGATCACATTTCCAGCATGAATTCAAGCTACATCAATACATTTCAGAAAATTTATCTGGTGAAAAAGACCAAGGACACATCATTTTATAAAAAAATATCTTTAAGGCTAGAATGTAACATTTTTAATCCTTTAACAACATTGATCCATTTGCATACAGGTTTTTAGCTCATTTTATTATACATTTTTTCATTTATTCTTCCATTTCAAATTTCAACAGTTGCTTATATACAATAGCAGTAATATGGCCCTCAGTTGTACATAATTCTGTTTCAAATTCAAATTCAACCATGTTTTTTTTAAAAAAAAATCTATTTTAAAGCTTTCTGAATTTAAACTTTTCTGACCATCCACTAAAATGTATTTCACTCGAAACCAAAATATTGATCCCATTAACTAGAGAAAGCTCATCTTTAAGACAGATATTTGATCATCATGAATACTGGAATATCCCAACCAAAGGGCTGTGGATACTGGCTGGCATGGGACTGCATCAATATTCAGCAGCTGCAGCAATTTAAGGCATGGAGTGGGAGTGGGGGGTGGGCGTGAAGAGACCTTTTCCATTTTAGGGAGGAGACTATGGAGAGAGTAGTAGAGAAAGGAAAGACAAGGCACAATAATCAATGAAGAAAAAAATATATTTCTCTCAATTTCATCCTCAGGGACCAGTGTTTCCCCTCTGCAATGAGAAAGCGACCTAAGTAGAAAGAAAATGGCTTTCTATGGGGACAAAGAGATAATAAAGAGGAGCCCACAAGTTTGGGGAAACCACAGCATTTTGGCAACAGTTTATTATTTATTTTATTAGATTTATATACCGCCTTACTCCTGAAGGACTCAGTTGAAGGGATCACACCCAAAACCTAAAGACTATTTTGTCTGGAAGCAAGTGTGTTTTAATTAGTGCAATGAATTAATGAATTAAATCAGTCAAGTATGACTGGAACAAAATCCTTCTGCAGAACCTCTAATGTTCTAGATTACTATTGGCCATCCCCAGCCATTTTCTCCAGCAAAAAATGCACACAAGAAGATCAGATACTATCACTCTTTCAAAGTACCATATTAAGGCTGCAAATCTATCACAAGCATGAACCTATGGGAGAATTACCCTGACTTTAGAATAAAGCTGTTGCTAAGCGATACGGCTCTTTTTTTCCTCCTCATTGGTATGTTTTGCAAGAAACCCCTTCAAACACTCTGAACAACCTACTTTGTGTTTTCAAAAACAACCCACAATGATTGTGGGTTCATCTACTTAATGATTTAATACATCATAAAGACAGAGGCAAAAATGAAAAGGCTGAAGTCAGACAGGATCTCAGCCTGTTTGGCTTCTTTGGTTTTCTGTTGTTGGCCAAATCAAGCTAATGGGGAGTAAATACATCCTAAAGAAATCCACTCATCACTTTAATGCAGAAAACCATCTTCCTTCCAATTATCACATAGGCAAGAAAACATTATTCCCAATACCTAAATCTCATAAATGAGAGATCTCTTGAGAATTTCAGAACACCTAAAAAAATGGAAGGACAACCCTTTTCTGGATTGCATCCCCAAAATTACAGTACATGGACATGCTGAGGACATCATCAGGATTTAGTGAAGACTTTAAAGTTTAGCCAATATCCGATGCAAAAAAAGACAACTAGATAATAACAATACAACCAAACACCTAACCGCATCCTACAGAAGTATTTTGTTAGTCCCTCACAAAATATAAGATTCTTAAAATAAGTCACAAGTTTTTATTAGACAAAAGTGGAAGTGAAAGCTCCCTAGGAGCCAGAGAAAGAACAGCAATTTTTTTCATCAAGGGGGCTCCTGAGAAAATCATCATCACATCTCAAAATGGAATGCTAATATAGCTTTTATGTTAGTATAAATTAACAAATAATATCGCTTCTCTTATGGATAGTGAAGCAATTACAATAGTGGGGGAAATTTTGTGTTTGGCCTAAACAGCTGCATCTGAACCAAGCTGATCTAGAAGTATGCTGTTATTAATTACTTTTCTGGGTCAACCAGTAAACTCTTAAAATAGAGAAGGTGAAGGTATTCTCCAGGTGTCTTGCATTACCATTCCCATAATCCTCAGCCTGCCAGGACTATGCTGGGTCAACATCTGATAACTCAAATCCAATATTTCTGGAGAACATCACAGATTGGTGAAGGCGGCAAAGATCGCTTTAGTTACAAGGAAGTGGGAAAAGGGGTGGATCTTCTATCTCTCTCGTGAGCCCTCTCAGCTTTCCAGAGATGACACACGCACGCACACCGGCATCAAAGATGAGTGGCCATTCTGCAGTCCAAGCCGGAAGCATTTTTCTACAATCCAGAAATGGCACGAGGGTGATGGAGAAAGTCCAGTTCTCAAACAGAGTCCTAACTTCCCCACCACTCGGAGAGAGTGGAAAATGGGAGATACAGTGGAGGATCTCCTCTAAGCTAATTCCCCAAAAGACACACCGGAGCCGAAAGAGCGCTTCCGGCAGAAGCCGCTATCATTAAGTGGCTCCCCGTTCGCCCCACGCCCCACAGCAGCCACTAATCCAACCACGCTCACCCTTCCCGGCAAGCAGGTGGCCGCCGCAACCCTGGAGTTGTGCGTCTGAGGCGCTTAGAAGTTAGCTCGATCTTGCAACAATTAAAGGAAAGACGGAAAGGCTAAACTCTCCAGACCCAAACGATAGATCTTCAGAAGAGAGCCCGGAGATCGGCCCCAAAAACACAAGGGTTGTTGACAGTAACAGAGTTGGAAGGGACCCTGGAGGTCATCTAGTCCAACCCCCTGCTCACGCAGGAGACCTGTAGTAGGGATTCGAACAGCCAGACAGAGCAAGCTGGGAAGCGAAGAACCAAATGGGTATCCACTTTGCAGAACAGCACACGGGCCTCTCAATTGCTCTGCGAAAGCTCTCAACAGTCAGCTCCCAGCGAGTTGTGGGAATAGGGTGAGACCTGGGAGAGCAGACCGAATCCTGCTTCTCAGAGGGTGAGACAGAAGAACCAAAGGAAAACTAAAGCTTCTGCTTTCTTCTGCACCTTAATCCTGTGCAGCCAGATGCACAGAGCCCCCCTCCCCCATTGAGCACCTCTTACAAGGGATGTGTAAATTCTTGAATTTTCCTTTGTTCACTCACTGTATACCATGGAGGCATAGTAGCATCATCAAAAAGCGTGAAGGCATTATTAAGATGATGAGATTTAGTTATTTATTTCACAGCTTCTGATAATCAGAGTGATTTTTTGATGATAGGTGCCAAAACAAATATCTTTATAGAGAAGCAACAATGCCATTATGAAATCTGCAGAAAAAATGAGATGTGTGGCTGTCTTATAGTGCTTGCCAGCATCATACTGGCTTCTACACAGCATTTTAGCCATGCCATGTGGCTAACTGTAACAAATGCGAGGTCACAGCCTTTTTACTTGCAAACACCAGATTTTTCTGCATTTATCTTTCAAACTTGCAGCAACCAAAGTAAGCCATTTCTATGTGTGATATATGAAGGTATCGACTGTAGTCATTTTAAGATGGCTCATCCGTGAGGATACAATCATGGCTGTAAGTCAGTAAAAGATTTCTGTTTTGCATGCATCTCTCCATCTCTTCCTCGTTATGTCATCAAATGTTTCTACTTTACAGGTGTCCAAACAGGAGAAAAAAATAGTTAGATTGCTATATGTTCTCCTATATCAAGCCATCATCATGGCTTCCTTATTTTTGAGGAAACATAGAAAAATAGGGAGCTATACTTGCAGTCAAACAAACTGAGGGTGAGCATTGATATTTCCAAGCTATTTCACATATAACAAACAATTCAACAATGGGTAGAACTTTCACAACCTATCAGGTATAACACTATATCAAGTTTCACACATGCACTGTATGCTGAAGTACTTAACATGCAAAGCAGTGCCATAAGAAATATATATAACAATTTTGCACAAGTTTATTGTTTTTATGAGTTACTTCCTAGATTCTCTTCAGAAATCAGAAAAAGGTTATAAATATCTTAATAAAAGTCTCTACATTTTTGCACTGGGATAAAAATGAACTTTATAAATTGTTTTGTTGTTGATTCATTTACCCCATATCATCTTCAAGCCTTTATGTGAATAGACTTTTGAAATAAATTTCTAGTTTAAAAATAATGTGGTAATAAAGCACAAATCCAAGCCAGTCAATATTATACTTTAACAAATACAACCATATCAAAAGACATACAATATCCATTTGCTTGTGAAAACTGATTCACCACCATACAAGTTAACATTTTTTCCAAGCATTAAAACATCTTGACTTCCTTTTCTGATCCTATTTCAGAAGATTTGATTATACTGATTCATTTGCATTAAAATATTTTAGCAGGGGATGTTCTATCCTTACTTTTAAATCTTTGCTGTATACATATCTTAGTAACTCTCTGCAACTATCTAATTTATTTCCAGTGAATAATGCTATTATACTACGGAAAACAATAAATGTTCAGAAAATTAAATTTGGGGCATGGTAGGAGGATTTTAACTGATTTCTAATTCAGGTGATAATGCAATTTCTGCAAAAAATGCAAATGATTCAAATCCAACAGGACTGTGAATGTATCATAGTCTTATTGATAAAAACTTTACTTTTGAAAAAGATTTAAAATTAAAATACACTGGAATGTGTATTTCCTTTGAACCAGTATTACAGATAGTCCTTGTTTCATATCCACTCCTTCAGTGACTATTTGAAGTCACAGCAGCATTGAACAAGAGGCACTTGTGACAAGTCCTAATAATTGTCATAGGATTTGCGCTATGATGGCAACTAGGATTGTTGGAAATGCAATCATAAGTTGGCGTGGTCCTCATGACATCATGCCATGATCCTGTCACTTAGCAGTGAAGTAATTAAATTGTTACAAACTGAATATTAATATTTTGAGCACTGAGTCTTTTGAGGGCACAGCCAACACAACAGTGTTAAGGGATGCAGTGCTAAAGAGCCAATGTACATGAATGTTGCCTCACTCCTTCACAGGTTGGAGCAAGCATATATAGCCATACCCAACAAAATCTTCACTGTTGAGTACCAATAATTTTACAACTGTGATTTTTGTGTTAAAGCAGCTCCTTCCATTCTATTTAAGGCTGTTTGGCATAGGCTTCTCATAATGGCATCTATCAGAAAATTAATAATCATATTCATATGGTGAGAGTTACCTATTTGAATCTTCATGTTATTAGCATGTTGAATACAGAAACATTTTGCCGACTTTTTTCCACATGAGCTAGCATGTTTCTGATTTGATGGAGGTTTCCAAATACTGTGTCAAGAGTATCATAATGAAGTTTGCTGGTTATTCAAACTGACACCTTAAAAATAGTGATATCAGTTCTGCCACATTCCTTTCCAAAAGTTTATTGAGCAGAGAGGATACAAAGCAACAGAATATGCTGTCGGCATCTCTCTCTCTCTCTTTCCTTCACCACCACTTCTTTCCCCCAAAAGAGTCTTGAATTTATCCTAACAAGGATCAGAGCTTGTGCATTAAAAAGAAGATAGTCTTGCTTTTCAATCCCACCCAATCTTTCCAACTACAAATAGGATGATGTATGCTACGTTATCAACAGAAAGGCTGCCTGAAAATTCTACTGTTCTTCAAAACACAGGAAAACAAAGAGTTCGTGCATGCCCTTTTATTATAGGTTTAACTTCGGGTGAGCATGCTGATGAAATATGTGAAGGTTGAGGGAAATGGTCTATCATCGATATAAATAATCAGCTTCGATATTAGCAGCAATCTCAGCTTCCCACTTGTCCCCATTGTTGAGCAGCTTCTCTTTGTTGTATAGGAGCTCTTCATGTGTCTCAGTGGAGAATTCAAAATTGGGGCCCTGCAGAGAAAGAGCAAAGAGATGTAGTAAAATCAAATCCAGACTGACATCTTAGTTAACAAAATCACCCACCCACTACCTCATTCACCTCCACAATGGCATCAACAGGACAGGCTTCCTGGCAAAATCCACAGTAGATACATTTGGTCATGTCAATGTCATAGCGAGTGGTCCTGCGGCTACCATCAGCTCGAGTCTCGGCCTCAATAGTGATTGCCTGTTGAGAAAAAGGATTCTCAGAATCAGGAGAGCACCCTAAGATTATTCAAAGTTTAGCTGCAAAATGTAAAATCCTAGCAGTGGGATTTCAGGCAGGAGGGTGTTACCTCCCAGAGACCTCCTACTCCCACCCCTGGCTTAAAAATTCACCACAAAAATTGACTACTCCTTTTCCAGTAACAACACTGGATGTTCCTGAAGCTGAGTTGCAAATGCAACCCACGGAAATTATCAAATCCTGCTTTAAATCCAGTTTTTGAAGTCTAGGCAACCCAAGCTGAAATTTATCCATGCTATATTAAATTCATTTGGAATGAAGTACTTGAATCAAAGACATGCAACACTTAAGACAACTGAAGGATAGAGTTGTGTAAATAGCACAGAAGAAAAGGGATTCTTGAAGACGAGTGCTTTCACTACAGCCAACAGAATTTTAGCATTAGAGGGAACATCCATTCCTAAATAACTTTCCCTTAGTGATAGAGGAAAATCCCTGGTTTTAGCATTAACTCTAGAACTGTATGCATGTGTGAAGCAATCAGATGATGATATAATTTGGGCTAAACTCCTACATTAATAAAAAGCACATTGTTTCAATTTTCATTGTTAACAGCTTGTGAATGGAATTCTGCAGCTGAGAGACATATTCCTATACAGATTCACTGAGATCACAGAAACTCTTCACATATACATTGTCACATCCAGACCACTGAATTCCTTGCAACTTACTTGATCTTTATGGAACTTCTGGGAATGCACTTCCAGGAGGGAAATTTAATTACCTACCAGGCTGGAAAATATTAGAGCACAGGCTTTAGGAAGCTATTCAGAGCTTCATCTAGTTCCTTCCTGCTGCAAGAACAGTATCTTCCATCATACAAAACAGAAAAGAAGGTGCAGCCATAGAGAAGCCACTAGGCCCATTGTATGGCAGCTCTTTAACCCAACGTACAGTTTTCATCTGTAGTATGTAACCAGTAGCTAGGAATGAAATGCTTTTTGCACGGAATTTTGCAATATTTTGGAAACAGTTTCTTAAAGCAGCACATGTGGGAAAAGAAGGAAAAAGTTGAAAAAAAGAGGCCTCACCTGAGCAGGGCATACAGCTTCACACAGCTTGCAAGCAATGCATCGCTCCTCTCCAGATGGGTATCTGCGCAGGGCATGCTCTCCACGGAATCGGGGACTCAATGGGCCTTTCTCAAAAGGATAGTTGATAGTGGCAGGCTCTCGAAATACATAACTCATGGTCGTAGCTAAACCTAATGTTCAAATGGAGCACAATCATATCCTTGGTTTAAATAAGCCGTAGAAGGGCAAAACTGGTGCCCTTAGAAGGCAGGGACTGCAATTTCGTACTCTCAGACATTTACCACGTGAGATGAATGTGAACTGGAATCCAATTTATCTAAGTACACAAGGTTGCCAAACTCTGAAATGCACAATGCATCTCATCCTCAAGATTTACACAAGTCAGGAATCAAATGTATATAAAAATCTCACTAGGAACATTTTAGGATTTGAATAACAATTCTTGTAGGTTTCCAGCTTCAAAGTAAGTAGGGTGAAGATCTGTTCTCTCTTGTTCAAAATTACAGAAACCAAATAAGCTTTGGAAGCCATATTACGCCAGAAGCTTCCATGCTGCCACTAAATGTACAGGAAAGGAAATTCCAGCTGAACAATAGGAAAAATCTTTACAGTAAGAGAGGTTCAAAGAGGAGCCAGCTACCCTCAGAAATGGAGGCCTCCCTCTTAGCTGGATAGGGAAGCTAGACAGGGATTTGTTATGGTTACTTTAATTCGGATTCCTACATGAAAGAGAGGGTTAGACTAAATTGCAATTACTCCTTGTAGTACAGTTTTATAATGTACAGATGTTTTCTGTCTATTAGGAGTCTGTCTTCAAATGCCCATTCCAATTAATAAAAACAAAACAATTTACATATTAGAACCCTTTTTCTCAACCTCAGCAACTTTGAGATGTGAGGATTTCTCAGCATTCTCAGGCCAGCAAGTAGGGCCTAGGAAAAGACAGTAAATGATATATCCAACTGTTAGGCTGCAAGGACAATAGGAAGCAAAATAGGAAGGAACAACTACTGTGTTTTCCCAAAAATAAGACCCCGTCTTATATTTTTTTGAACCCTAAAATAAGTGCTTGGCCTTATTGCCATGCCCTCAAAAGCCCAATTGGGCTTATTATCACAGGATGTCTTATTTTGGGGGAAACAGGGTAACTTCCTGTGGGTAAACTGTTTTATGTCACTTCAGCTAGCGTTCAGAAATAACTGCCATCCCTTTTCTCATTATTTCTCACCTCGAATAAGTTCTGTCCACAAGAGAGTCTGTGCAGCTTTGTCAGTGACCGATTTCCAGTCTGTTGGCTCCTCCTTTGCATTCACATACTCTGCAGCAAAACAAAAATGAGGAGGGAATTGTTGCTATTCCGACACCACAGAAGCATTTTATAGAAAAGAAACAATAAAGAGACATGGTTAACCTAGCGAGAATTGTTAAAACAATAACATGGAGATCGTAAGATAAAACCAATTGACCAGCTGGTTGCAGGTGGATTTAGCTTTCAATGGTTTGTGTGTGTACAATTAAGAGAAAGATTGAATGTAGACTGAGCAACAGAAAACAGAATTTGAAATCGAAATGCAAAGATGAACATGTAATTGCCAAACTCCTCAACTCTTGCTGAAATTTGAAATGGAGGATAAACAAGTAAATGTATGATAAAATAGGCAAATAATTTTGGACATAGCATACTGTTGGAACAGTAGGAAAACATGGTTGGAAAGACTGAAATTCACATGTTATAACCTATAAGAGTGTTATAACCTATACACTGTTGGCATATGGCTCCAGAAAAATTATCCAGAATTCATAAAGATACTTCAAATTTATGTTAGAAATGTGGACATACACGAAGAGCCATTTTTTTCATGTTTGGTGGACTTGTAAAAAACAAAACAATAAACTTTGGGTTCAATACATGTATTTAAAGATTAAAATTCAACTGAAACCAGAACTATTTTTTGTTGGGATTAATGGACAATTAGAAAAAAGATTATTTTTACATATGAACACTACTGAGAGGCAAGTATATGCACAAAAATGGAAAGAAGCCAAAATACCTACACAGAGGAATGGTTGGGGAAAATGACAGATCTAGTACAGATGACAAAATTAATTTGTTTGCATAGAAAAAGATCAACTGCTATATTTATTAGCAACTGGAAGCCCTTTATAGAGTTTTTGCTGAAGAAAGAAAAAAAAATGAAGTGACGATTTATGGATTTGATGATTAGAAAGGGTAGATTACAGAAAAAAAGAAGCCTTTGATGTTACCTCAGAGAGGGTAAAATATAAATGTACATATAATTGCTATTAAGAAGACCAGAAGCCTCTTTTTTATTCTTATTTTTCCCCTTCCTTTTTTTTTTGCCTAATTGTTTCTTTTTCATTTTATATTAACTTTCCCCCTTATCTTTAACTTAAAATTTATATTGTTCCTAAATAAGAAAAAACTTCTTTAATGAAATTTATACATTACATACATATAAATATATCATTATAGAAAGATGACCACGCTAATAAAGGATTTACTATGGAAACTGCACAAATAGGAGGATAGGTCTCAATGTTCTTAGGAAAAGTAAAACTTGCAAAGCAACATTGTCCATGCCCAAGAACACTGGTAACTATTTCCTTGCCTGTCCTATTCCCAGCAGAATCCATGAATTATGTTAGTAATGATGACTTCACAAGTTGCACAGTATGATTTTCTGGGCAGTAGATCTCGCTGAGAAAGACTGTCCAAATTAAATCCTATGTTCCCCAAGCGGAACGTAGTAACATTTATATCCTCTGTAGAATATGACTTTCAAATGTTTTCAATTATCTTGTGTTAGTAATTGCTACTTTCCTACAGTGACCCCTACTTAAAGTTTTGTGGATCAGATGATGCACTTACTATAAGAAGCCCTGGAAGTTGTGCTGCTGAGATGTCGGGTAATATTCAGGCACATCGGAATCCCTGAAGAGTAACAGCAATGTTATTTTGAAGCAAAAATAGAAATACTCATCCCAGAAGCCCCAAAGCAGGAATTTTCCAACCCACGTCCCCTTTGATATTGCTTTTTAAAAATTTTGAACAAACTCTTTCTAGAGCATCCATATATATAAGCAGTTGTCTGGCAGCTATAAGCAACAAGGACAACAAATAGCAGAAGAAATTCTGTTGACTAAACTGGCTAGACCACGCAAAGAAGTAATTGGGCTGCCAGAGGAAGAATGTTCCCTCTATTTCCAGGAGAAACCAAAGAGCTCTTCATCCCACTCGTCAATCCAAATCGCAGCTAATACAGGTAGTCCTCAACTTACACAAATATTCATTTAGTGACCTTACAAATCACAATGGCAATGGCAATTCTGGGCTCAGTTGTGATCGTAAGTCAAGGACTACCTTATTATGATGACCAGGATCATTTGCAAACAAGCATAATATAATTAGACCAATAGACTCTTTGAAGAGAAGAATATTTAGTACCTATGTTTACAGGCAACTTATTAGGCATTGGGATAAATGACAAATGACTAATACCATACTAAGCGCCAATTATATCAGTGTGATTTACAGAACAAGCCACAACTGGTAAGTTTTACACACTGCAATAGGTTATAAAAATGGTTTACAACTCGCAATAGCTGTGGTCACAAATTACATCAAAATCAAAGAAACTGTATTACAGCTTAGCACAATGCAAGAATCCAGTCAGTCTGGCACGTCATGCCTATACTGCATCCTTATTATGTCCCCTTTATACTCTTCCTGTAAATACAGGGCACAGCTATAATGTCTGAATTCACAAATGCATTTTAAAATTAAAGTTTTGTGAAACTTCTACTATAAGCTCTACCTTCATAAAGGGAATGTCATAAAATTAGCAAAAGCACCTGGCAGAGAAAATATTCTAAGGTGGATGCTGGAAAACAATATGAACTAAATTCCCACTTCATCAACCAATGATTTCCACAATATATGCAAACATACACAATTACACAGCACTTTCTCTTTGCACTCTTATGTGACTGCTGTCAGCTTAATTTAAATATCAGCAAAGAAGTCATCTAATATATTATTTCAAGAGATACAAATTTCAAAGAAACTGTTCAAAATCTAACAACAATCTATTATCGCCTATTTCAAGACTTCTATTTAATTCCACAAGTATGATATAAAGTTAAAGTCAGTAATAGAACCTGAATAAAAATTTATACCTTGTTAGATCCTGATTAATCATTATTTAGGGGAAAAATTCAAGGGAAATAAGTTCATCTTATTGGATGACATTGCCACCGTTGACTCAGATCCAGGTACTTTAATAACTTTCATCATGAGTATCCTGTCTCCAAATGGAGACATGGTTTCCATTGTTCAAAGTAAGAAACGTATAGGACAACTCCATCCCCAAGATGTAATATAATTGGAAGAAATTCAACAACCCTGAAATAACTAGAAAATTCCCATCTACGTATGTGATGGAAGTCAACTATCATTGCTTCATAGTGGTGATGAAGTAGTAATCAAGACTGCAGTTTACTGAGCGGTCTGTCTTTCAGAGATCTAATTAACTGGAAAATGCAGTTAATTATATGAATAAGTATGAATAAGATTTTGTGAGTTTCTAGGTCAGGGGTGTAAAACTCACGTTGTCACAGCGGTGTCGCGTGATGTATTGGGACTTTTTTCTCCCTTTGCTAAACCTGGTGTGGGCATGGCCAGCACATGACACATCCGGCCCATGAGCCCGGAGTTTGACAGCCCTGTTCTAGGTAAAAACAAGTGTAGTTGGATTAGAGGACCCAGGATCAAGTATCTACTTGACCATAGCCTTCACCTAGTGACTTTGGGCCAGTCAGACTCATTCTCCCAATTCATCTCGCAAGAGAATGTCACTATAATTCCCAGATAGCTTTTAGCAAAAATAAGAGATATAAATGCAATTAAGCTGCATGTAGTTTCTTACTGCAATCTACAAAGCATGTTCAGCATAAATGGCATTTTCTGAAGAAACTCTGCAACGCTACTTACCTGTCTGGGAAACCTGACGCACCATCCAGAGGACATGCATTTTCAGCTTGAGTCTAGGACTCCTCTACAAAAAATAGCAAGGAAAAAAAAAAAGAAGTTTAAAAAAACTTAAAGCCAAACCGGTCCACTGGTTATTATAGAAATCCATTAAATATCATAAAATGCCCTCAAGAACGAGCATGCTTGCAAGTTCAGCAAAACTCAGATGAGGTAGGTGCTAAACAATTATTATTATTATTATTATTATTATTATTATTATTATTATTATTATTATTATTATTTATTTATTCAATTTATACCGCCCTTCTCCTATTGGACTCAGGGCGGTGCACAGCCAAAGATAAAAAACATACCAATACAAAATTTAAAATCAATTAAAAGAATTATATATATTTGGGGTGGGGGAGAGAGAAAAGATAGAAACCTAAATACATTCAACTAAAAATAACTTTGAGCCTTGTGGGGCAATATTTCAAGTTCACAACACAGGGTTACTCGACTATTTACCCCTGACCATTTATCCATGAATAACGTGGTCCTTGGATTTAAATCTTGACTTTTTTCCTCTGTGAAAGTGTGTCTGAGTCAGCTTGTCAAAAGCTCCTAAAATAAGTAGGATTTTATTGATTGTTGTGGCTTTCTTAGCTGCTGGGGGTGAGGGTGGTCGTGTGGGAACATGCACCAAAAATACCAAAAACAGGACAAGGCTGATCCCATTTTGAAAATACAAAAGAGCTGAAAACATGGAAATCGCACCAGAAGCTATTCGGAATCCCCAAGTCAAAGGCCCGGGGCAACCCAACCACAATGCAAACACGGGCCATGTTTTGTGCAGGGCGCTGCTTACATTCAGAGAACCAAGGAGGGAAGCGCAGAGAGTTTCAAAGCCACAAGACTCCGCAGACAAGAACCGTCCCTTCTAACACTTCGGACGGCTAAACTCCATCGAATGTCAGACAAACAACGGCGCGCGTGCGCAAATCGCTTCGCGGTGACCACTTTCGTCTGAAAATCTCGCCAGGAGCTTGCGCTATCGCCAAGCCTAAGTAACGCATGCGCATTTCTACGTCCTCAGGGCACTCTTGAAGGTCCCAGAGACAGACGCTGTTATGCTTCTCCCTCCCTCCCTCCCTCCCTCCACCCACGAGTCTTCTCTCAGCGGAAGAATTTCCGGCCGCCACGGAAAGCCAAGCAGGACATAAAACATCAAGAACGCAAAAACAGTGTTATCAACCACAGTTCTGCTCAGTGCCGCCGACAAGCGGCAAGAATAACTGGCACCAATCACCACTTGGCTGAAAAGGCATTGGTTGAAAATGACCCCGCGAGAGGCAGGATGTCTCCTACGCGCTTTGGTAGAACGCTCGGAAACCTCCCAATATTTGGGGGCGGGGAAAAGATTAAGTGCCGCCGGTTGGGGCGGAGACTAAATCATTGATTGGCTGAATCACTGTATCATTGATCCACGATCCTGGGTGGATTGGTAGATGTAACTTATCGGGAAGATTCGTAGAATATTGGTTCGGTGGTGCTAGGAGTAGTCCTTATCTCTTTCATAATGCTTAGGTTGCTCATTTTAGTTACCATTTCCGTGTAAACCACTTATTATTTGTAGTTGTCACCGGCTTCATAATTCCCAGGATACCCGTAATCATATTGTCTGGATCGTTTTTTGCCCCCATCCCAATATTTAAATTGGTTTGCGCTGCTAAAGTTCTGCGAAATAGTAGCTTTGGCTCACTTTATCCGTCACAGGGTGAAATCTGTACACTTCGTTTCTACCAAAGCAAATGTATGTCGTACGACCTTTTGTAAAAGCGTTGTGTAAGCGTTACTCAAGCACCCAGGACACGGTTATCCCAAAGGTGCTTTTTAAAAGGTAACTGGACTTTCTTGGTTTTTCCTTGAAAACGTTTTGCTTCTCATCCAAGAAGCTTTAGCTTCTGGCTGAACAATGGGGAATGGAAGGATTTATATTCTTTGCAGTCATCTGATTGTTAGCTCTCTGAGTGGTAGAAGACGTTTTGGGGTTTATCTCTATCCTCAGGGTTACCTGAATGAGTGCAAATGGGTGTGGAGCCTTCTGAAAGGGCTGTGTTGTAAACAGGAGATGGATGGTGTTATATTGAGAGAGGATTGCTCGGTTTTAACATAAATGGCCTCTTTGACCCTCTTTCAAACCGGTGGTCCTCTCTATCCAAGAATGTGGCCTTTGCTGTCTTCAAAAGAGTAACTTATCTTTCAAAGGCAGATGGACTGCTCAATCTTGTCCTGATGAGTTTGTTCTCCTGTGTTGCGCCATTCATTTGTTGAACTTTTAACTCCCTTTTCAATTCTATGTTCTCAGCAATTTTTCATTACAGGTAGTCCTCGAGTTACAAATGTAATGGAGCCTGCCCATTCCATTTGTAACCCGAGAATTCGTGGGAGTGAATCTCGTACCTTGAATGGGA
Source organism: Arizona elegans (assembly GCA_022577455.1). Classification (NCBI taxonomy): domain Eukaryota; kingdom Metazoa; phylum Chordata; class Lepidosauria; order Squamata; family Colubridae; genus Arizona; species Arizona elegans. The sequence goes on from JAKOOJ010000001.1 coordinate 101,308,065, forward strand.
TCACTCCCTCCTTTCGCCCACACATTTGTTAATCGTTAAGTGCACTTTCAGGGTGGGGAAGGCTATGGGGGGCCTAGTGATGGATCAGGCCACCTGCTTAAGCCACCCAAGACCTCCCAGACCCACTGAAATACCTCATGCTCCCAATTGCTTCCCCCCCTGTATCACATATACTGGCACATGATAATTTTTACAACGTTCCAGTGAAAAACTTTGTTGAGTGTGTTATGTCATTGCTCATAATCATTTTGTGAATCACCCTAAAGATATCTCTCCAAACCCATATTTCTCATTTCCGACCCCCAATTCTACCTTCCACTGCTTTACTATTTTTTCCATAAACATTCTAATGTGTTTATTGACACCAGTTGTTTCCAAACATTTGATGATACAGTTATGTGGCAATGAATCAAACACCTTTTTATAATCAATTCGGACCATATATAAATTGATTCTTCACATTTTGCAATTCTCCCAAAACATTTTATCACTCAGAAGTTGATATTTTGTATGTCTGGTTTTTCTTTTATTTCCTTTTAACCAGTCGCTGATGTCTCCTTATACAATTTACTTAATTAAGCTCTTACCCCACTAATTGGGTAAGCTACTCAGATATTTGACTCATGCAGTCGATCATTTCCAGATGTCCACTTTTTAATCCCTTTCATTTGATTTTTAACCATTTCTTTGGTTATTAGTTCTTTCATTTGATTTATGCTAAATACATCTATATTCATTATTTTATCCATCTAGCATTTTTATTATAATCTTTTTGAGTTTCCGATAGAGCTTTCCAAAATGAAATATTTCCTTTTTGTTTTGTTTCTCGTTTTTATAATTTCTATTGCCATTTATACTTTAGTAGAATCACCTCAGGTTTAATTGAAATAGCTGGCTTTCCTGAAGTTGGATTATGCGTGCTTCATAGCAGTCAGTTTTCCCAGCTATGACTCTTATTTTTTGCTTTATGATTTCCAAAGCTTCTTCAATTTTTCTTGTGGTCATCCAATATTTTTTAGTTAGGCTTGCCCTGAGCCTTACATTCTTCAATTTCTGTTCTTTCATGGTCTTTAAATTATTTGAATCTGATCTTAATTTCTCTATCTTGGTCTCAAGTCTGATCATCTACTTGATCAGGGATTGAATATGATGTTGCTTTTGGTTTTCTAACTTTGATATTTAGTTCTGTAACCACTTCTGCTGTATTTTAGGCAAGCTGACTGGTCTGTTTGATAGATGTTACTTTAATGCTTGCAAGGTACTTATATCCTTCATTATAGTGTCTGATCTTTTTTGCCACTATGTTCAATGCTGGCAATCTTTCTCGTTCTACTAGTAATTCTGCATTTGCAGAATTTTAATTTTCTCTTTTAATTCTTCTTGTCAGGGCCACTTCAAAGGTTGTTTCAGTTCTGGCCTATTCTGGTTCTGTTATTACTTCTATCCTTTATATATGCAATTGTTATCTAAGTTTCTTCTACTATTATACAATTGTTTTGGGGGTCTTCCCTTTTCACTTTTTTTCTGAGTCTCTTCCAATTCTGATTCCCTTTTCTGTTCGGTAATGAATCTCCTTTGATCTGCTGATTTTTGTTCAGACAATAACCAGTCTAGTATAGGATTCTTTTTCCGATTTCTTACCATAATAAGTGGGTTGATGGATATACTTAGTCTTGCTCTTCTGCTAAGATTTGTCTGACCTGGGTTACACTTTTGGTTGAATACGCTACTGTAATCATAGCTCTCAACTCATCAGAGCATCTTAAGGATTTGAGCTCCATTTTTGCAACCTGCCAAAAGAATTCATCTCCCCTCAGCAGGCAGCTCTTTCAGTCAGCCTCCCAGAGGCAAGAGGGATTCCTTTTGGCAGGCAACAGCAGTAGCTTGAAATCTGCCCTGCCAACTTCCCCACTGACTTTCTGTGGAAGCTGCCAGACAAGACTGCAGATCACATCACAGACACCGTGGTAACTGGTTATAAGAGCAAACAAGTTACCAAACATCCAGATTACAATCATGTGGCCATGGGAATGGTAGTGCAATATTTTGTGATGTCCAGAAGTACTTTAGAGGCCCTTTCCGAGGTTGTCATAATTCTGGAGTCTTGTTAAATGAACTGTTGTAAATCGAGAACATAATCTTTGGTAATGACACATGTGCCTATGAAAGGAACCATATTTTGGAATATACACTGCTCAAAAAAATAAAGGGAGCACAAGCAGAAGACATCCGAGATCTGAATGAATGAAATAGCCTTATTAAATACTTTGTTCGTTACATGCAAGAGTTTTGTGTTCCCTTTAGTTGTTTGAGCAGTGTATAAACTACTGTATGTAAAGAACAAAGTATTTAATAAGGCTATTTCATTCATTCAGATCTCGGATGTCTTCTGCTTGTGTTCCCTTTATTTTTTTGAGCAGTATATTTCAAATTGCAACACCTCTGGTGGGAGAGACAAGAACAGCATTTTCTCAGGATGCCAAAATGTAGAAAACATGAAGAAATATAATTGAAACTTATGTCACAATGTATAATAACGTTGCCCCCCCCTCCGCCCATCTCACCAAAGGTGACCCTTTATATAAACTAATAATCTGGAATAGCCCAATTAAATTTGAATAAAAAGTGCTATACTGATTTGTAAAGCTAAAATATTATCCAACTATAAAATGAGATTATATACATAGATATGAATAATAATATTATTATGTATTACCTGGTGTTGGTTTTGCATACTGTGCTCATTGTCTTATATCCCAGGACATAGCTTTCATCTAATTTAGCCTTTTTATCTTTTTTATATTCTTTATTCCTTCTTATATATTTACATTTTTGTCTTAAGCCAAGATGATTTAAGAATCTGTATGTGATCTGAGCAGTGCATTGTAAGATCTACCCCAAGAGATTAACCAACTAATTAAATTTGTATCTCTCAATAAGTGTTCATCAGTACTGATAAATGTCTGAATGCCTCTACTAACAGATGGATAGTTGCTGCAAAAACAAAACAAAAAAGGGAATGCATTCTGGTTGGAGATACTGTACCTGTAGAAGGCATATGTTATGACATCATTCATCCTACTAATGCAGTGTTTCACAACCTCCACGAATTTAAGGTGAGTGAATTTCAATTCCCAGAATTTCTCTAGTTAGCATACTTATTGGGGAAATTATTGGTAGAGTTGAACTCTACCCAGCTTAAACATGTAAAGGTTGGAAAATACTGTACCGATGTATCTCAAATGAAAGGATGCATCATTGTCAATCACTGTTAATAAATGATTCTATAATCATTGTTTACAGAACATTTTGTTACTCCCTGAAAACCCTTTGTATCCATTCAAGAAACACAAGTCTATCTGATTATGATTTACTTGCAACTTTAAAATACCATGATGCTCTTTATTTTTATTGTAGCAAATTGCTTACACCTTCACTTCACTAAATATTTCACTTGAGTATTTATTCTTTAAACTTCGTTGTCTTTGTTTCCTGATATCTACATTTCAATCAAAAGCTCCTGCTATAGGAATTAATTTTTAATTTTATTAGGTTTTTATTAATTTTATTAATAGTATTATATTAGGTAATTCACTATATCAATTGATAGCACTATTAAATAATTAGTCAACTATCTGCATGGTTTGATTCAAGATCTTTATTACAGAAGGAAAACATTTGCTTGAAAATGCAAAGCTGCAGGAAATCTCAATAAGATTGCAGTCTTCAACAAAATTACATGGAAATAAGTCTCTGAAATTGATAGGACATACTGTATTTTAGATTATTATGATTGGGCTGGGTAGTGTAGTAATCACTAATGGCATAAAGAATCTGATGACAACCATTCCATGTTGGAGAGAAGGTTTACCTCTCTACCAAATACTTAAAGCTAAAACTAGGCCCCAAGTTTTTAGGGCTGTTCCCAGAGGTGGGCTGCTACTGGTTTGCACAGGTTCCAGATGTTAATTTTCTGAGCAGTTCAGAGAAGCAGTTGATGGAAGAAATCTTTTCCCACTTTACAGGGCTAATCCTGCAAGGGAGGCAGGAAGGAAACATTCTGGTATGCCTGTATTTCTAGCCCAATCCTTACCTTAATTGCCCTGCTGCTTTAAGTGTTTTCAGAAACTGCCTCTGGGTTAAGCTTGTTTCATTGTAAACCTTACTCCTAGTCTTTCTGTCTGTAGACTGAGCTTCTCTGGAGTTCCCCACACCCCCTGGAGTTTTTTGTGGTACTTTTATTCCTGGGGCTTGACTTTCTTAAAGATTGTTAAAGGGTTGTTTTAAGCTTTTTGGAGTATACTTCCAATACAGTTGGAACAGCTATTTACAGAAGGGTTGGCATAGCCATAGAAGAAATGGCTGAGAGGCAGGATGCAAGCTTGGAATGCTGATTTTTTTACTGCCTTTCTGGGGGCATGTGAGCTTTCCTTAAATCTGGATGATTACCTTAGGACAGTGGTTCTCAACCTTCCTAATGCCGCGACCCTTTAATACAGTTCCTCATGTTGTGGTGACCCCCAACCAGGGGTGGGTTCTAATTTTTTTTACTACCAGTTCTGTGGGTGTGGCTTATTTTGTGGGCGTGGCTTGGAGGTCATGTGACTGAGTGGGCGTGGCTAGCAGGTCATGTGACCGAGTGGCCATGGCTATGTGTATAGGGACTACTCAGAGGGCTGAAAAAAGTCATTTCTGACAGGTCCTCGCACTTTTGACTGGTCCTCACACTTATGACCATCCTCACATTTATGCCTGTGCAGCATTCTTAACAACCATGTCACTCATTTCACAACTGCTTCTCTTCAACATGGTATAAGATAGGGCAAAAATGTAAATTGTGAGGACAGTCGTAAGTTCGAGGACTGGTCAAAAGTGCGAGGACCAGTCAAAAATAACCTTTTCAGCCCTCTGAGTAGTCCATATGCATAAAAGGATACAGCAATAGAGAGGGATGAAGGAAGGGAAGGGAAATTAGAGTAGGAGTGAAGGTAAGAGAGGGAGGAAGAGATGAGGAGAAGGAGAAAGAAAGAGGAAGTAGGGAGAAGAAGAAGGGGGGAAGAGAAAGTAAGTAAGAAAGAAAAGACAGAGGTGGTAGGTTTGAGGAGAAAGATTGCTGTACAATAAAAAAGATGAAAGGGAAGAAAGCCAACCCCAAACAAATATTAAGATATTAAGATAAAGAATGAATTGTTAAATTTTAAAGAATAAAAGAGAACAAATAGCAATAAATAGTAATAATTAGAAACACACATACAAACATACAATGTATTTTCTTTGAACAGAGTATTTGGCCGGTCCACAAATTTAAACAGTTGTAGGAGGTTAGCACCCACCCCTTTCCTAGAAGAATGAAATATTTTGGGAAATATTAAAAAGGCAGAATATTATATTTTCCTGTATGAGAAATGGAGAAGCATATTTTACAGACAAAGCAACTCCCACCTTCCTGCCCCTCACCCTTTGTTAATGGGCCAGAGGCAGAAACTCAATCCTTTGTCAAAGGACATTTGCAACACAATAGCAACAGAAACTAACACAATGGGCCCCATCAAGCCATGTGATCCTGTCCACCATTAAACAATCTTTCCAAGCAGTCTCCATGTTTCCAGTGTCTTTTTCCCCACTTGGAGCAGAACCCAGAAGGATATTTCTTCCAACACAGTATTTAGTCATTTCAATTAAATTTACAATTTTTATATTTCCTTTTTACCATATTTATTCCTCATCTATTTTTTTTAAAAAACCAATATTACCCTTCATCCTCATCTCTAATCTTAATCAAATTCAATTTTTCCCTTCTATTCTATATTATATCCCTTCCCATTGTCATCTATTTTTATATCCATCCTCACATTGGTTAATTATATAATACAGTTGTTTAATACAAATTCAACATTTTAATATAAATCAATTAGTTATATAACTACCTTTTTTGTATATTAATCAATATGAACATGAATATTCCAATTATTTCCATGCAATCCAATTTCTTACAAATCAATTAATTATATTTACCAATAATAATAAACCAAATAATTTCCCCCCATATTCCTCCAAACCACAACTTAACCATTTCTGTTTTCAACACAATATGCAATTAACAGTATCTCAATTATTACAATTCCCTAGTTAAATAGAGCTTTTTTTCTTCTGTGTTTTAAAATCTTGAATCTCCTCTTTTGCCCTAAATTTCCCATTGTTTGCAGTTTGCACCTACCTTTTTTGGTGAGGAAAAAGAAAAAGAAATCTCTCTGCCTCATTTTGTCACGTTGCAGCCAAGACCCTGCTTACTTTCAATTTTGCTTTTTGAGCATAGCTAGGGGGGAAATCTGCTCCAGGAATTTACCTCTTTGCATCTAGCTAGCAACAGAGCCCCCCGCAAAACAGTTGAGAGTAGGGCGGCTCTTTGAAGCCCCGCGGCAAGAATTTAAAGTTTTTTTCCCCTCTAGCCATCAGCTGGGACTCCGGAGCAGCAATAGATTGGGAGTGGGCGGGGTAAGCGAACGGCGACCGGGCGATCCAGCAGAGGCAGAGGGTGAGTGAAGGCATGGGGAGGGGGGGTGAGAGAGGGCTTTGGCGACCCCCGTGAAATGGCCGTTCGACCCCCAAAGAGGTCGCGACCCCCAGGTTGAGAACCGCTGCCTTAGGATATCTTGTGAGGTGAATGAGACCAGCTGGTATCTTTAAGTGGTGCAAATGGATCTAATGATTGCTTCTCCTGGGTGGGAAACTGTGCTTTGTCAGTTCACTGAGCACAGGAGTCTTTTGTCTATGGGGATTCTTCAGTCATCCAGGTCATGGTTGCCCTAAAGGTGCTTTTTTCAAGAGGCAACTGGATTTTCTTGGTTTCCAGAAAGTCCAGTTGCCTCTTGAAAAAGCACCTTTGGGACAGGAATCTCTTGCATTGCTTTGGAGTGGGCAAGGCACATGATTGCTCACTGATAACAAGTGGATCCTCCTTCCAATTTGTTTTAGTTTTCTCTCATGATAATATGGCATAGTAACATGGCAACAATTGTAGAAAGTTAGCACCTACCCCTCTCCTAGAAGAATGAAATATTTTGAGAAATATTAAAAAGGAAGAATATATTTCCCTGAATGAGAAATGAAGAAACATGTTTTCTTAGAGGGAGAAAGCAACCCTCACCTTCCTTAATAGCCCACAGAAGATGTCAGCACTTAAGAGATAAAGAGATAGGTAGCTATATTCGTAGGCAAAAATTCCCTGCAGCAAGGTCTGGACAAAGGCAGGATTAACCCTAACTCAAGATGTTAATTTGTCTCTTTAGCTCTGCATTTTGTAGCCCAAATATGCCCACCCACTTTCTGGAGAGCTTAAGTCATCTCTCTGCTAAAGGGTTTCACTTTATGAGCAAGAGTAACTTGGCTGCTGATAGTTAGCCTTGTATTTTAACTATTTTAATTCCTCAATGTGCTCTGGCAACCTGCCTGATTTGTAACTCTGGGTTGCAGGTATTCATGAGGAAAAGGAAGATATTCAGACAGAATGGTTTAGGTTTCCATGACGGCTCATTGATCTTCAGTGTGTATTTCCCCCATTTCTAATATAATGACTGGTATTTAGGGCAGCTTTTTGCAAACAAAGAAGCTTTTTGTAGTTTTGAATAGGTAATCCTTGAGTCTTTGGAGAAAGGCGGCATACAAGTTGAACAAATAAATAAATAAAATCCTTGACTTACAACAGTCCGTTTAGTGACTATTCAAAGTTACAAGGGCACTGAAAAAAAGTGACTTATGACCATTTTTTGCACTTACAGCCATTGCAGCATCCCCACGATCATGAGAGGGTGGGCGAGGCAAAACATCCCTCAACATAAGTGACATCAAGTTGGCCTCATCCAGCCAGCCAGTCATTAGGCCAGAAAACCAGTTATTAAAATTTGCAGCCCACCACTGGCCATTCCCCATTGTGAGAATCATTAACCCGGTCACAGTGAAATTGAAACTTCTCCACCTTCTGGGGAAGGTATACCCAGTTTTCCATACTGAAACCGGTGGTAGGTTCTGAGCTAAGGCGGGCAGCTCGGGTGGCCCTAGGTACCATAGTGATGGAAGGGGAGACCCATTACGAGGTAAAGCGAATCCTAGATTCCAGGCTGTATAAGGACAATACGTGGTTCAATGGAAAGGATACCTTCTATCATCAGGATATTGAAAGAAATATAATTAAAGGTGGCATGTCTGAGCTTTAGAGCATCACAATATAGAAAATGCATTGTCAACAGAATATGTTTATGTGCAATAACATGTATTACATCAGCTTTGAATTTCTTTAAATTGTTTAATGAATCCAATGTTTAAATAACCACTAGGAAATACTTGATCATTTTACAAAGACCATCCATGCTTCTACCCTTATTGGACAACTATATAAATCAGAATGATTGCTCCACTGTAAAGAGGAGCTGTACTTGTCCATTTTTAACAAAGAATATGATGCTTCTAGATTTTTTAAGCAGAATTAATTTTATGTGTTAAAGGCAAGATGAAATTTTGTATGTAAATGTTAATTATATAAATAGTCCTTGCTGGAATTGAGAACATGTTGTATATCCAACAACGGTGCAAAGAGAATTGAAGGGTCCCTAAGTTTTCTAACCACTGCTACATGTTGATTTTACTAAAGGTTGTATAGGATAAAGAAAAAATGTAAGAAGCAAAGATGGCAAAAATAAGGTTTGTCAGAACAGAGAACGTTTTTCAAGGATCTTTGAAGGTGATGAAGCAAAATTTAAGCACCAGCTGATGAAGGAAAAATATCTCTCAACTCTACAGCAAACTTGTTGGTCAATGTTCCTTAAGAACACAGGTGATGTGATTTAATGACTTACAACAAAGTGCACATGCCCTTACGCCTGACCTCCGTAGAGGCAACCGCTATTCTCAAATTACTATCATTGTATGGTGGGTAGCGCATTCTGTTGATTGCTTCCAGGCCTATGTAGCGCAAGAGACAGCCACGGAAGTGAGTAAATGTGTCGAAAGTAAATTTGCCGTGGTACTTGCCCAATCCACTGCATCCTGCAATATTAAAAAAAAAATTCAGATCAAATCTTGCACACACTTGTATTTTAGCTGACAACACAACTTGAGCAGCCCTTGTAATTATTCTTGTTCAAGATAGATAATAGCTGCCTTTAAAAAACTTTCTTCATAATACTTACCACAAAAGGTTTTATATTCAATGGATATTGAACAACTACTCTTAAAGAAGAAATTAAAGAAGAGAATCCCATATAGACAAACAAAATTTGATTAGATAATTTCCTGGCCTGCTTTGTTTCATGGTTGGTGAACTACAACTGCCTTAATCCCCAATAAAATGGAATTATCAATATTAAATCATCATATCAAATGTTGATTTACACAGCATGTTAAGCTGTGTTTAGTTTTATATGTGACCCTATTAAACCAGAGTTGTTTATATTTTGATATTGTTAGCACCACTTACAAAGTTAAAATAATGAGCCTCCTCCCCTTAACACCTGCTTTCCAGTATAATGTAGACCAGGATACTTTCTGCTCTCTCGTTTTATTTATAGATGAGATAATCTGTCATCCCTTAGGTCCATGATGGCGAACCTATGGCATGCGTGCCACAGGTGGCACGTGTAGCCATATCAGTGGGCACGCCAGCTCAGCTCTGGCGTGCATGCACACGCTGGCCATCTAATTTTTGGGCCTCGGGCCCATCAGAAGTAGGGAAACAGGCTGTTTCCTGCCTCCGGAAGGTCTGGGGGTGGTGGGGAAGGCCCATTTTTCTTTCTCACCTGGCTCCAGATCCTCTCTATGCATCTGGGGAGGGCAAAAACAGCCTCCCCCCCTGCCTCGGAGGCCCTCCAGAGGCCTGAAACAGCCCATTTCCCAACTCCCGGTGGGTCAGCAAAAACGTCATTTCCTGTCCAACCGGGAGTTGGGAAATGGGCTGTTTCAGGCCTCCGGAGTGGGTGGGGAAGGCTGTTTTCGCCCTCCCCAGATGCATAGAGAGGATCTGGAGCAGGTGAGAAAGAAAAACGGGCCTACCGGGCCATCATGTGCCAGGAGCGGGGGGGGAGGGGGGTTGCACGCACACGCGCAGGATGGGATGCATAGAATTATAGATGTGGGAATGCGAATGCATGAATCTCCCCCGCCTCTCCCTCCTGGCACGCGATGGCAAAAAGGTTAGCCATTGCTTTAGGACATCCTTTCAGTGATGTTTCCTTAAGGGATACCTCAATGTCTTCAAAAGTTGGCACAGCTTCTAATAAACTGCTTTTATTGAAACAGCTGGGATACATTCAGAGAAGTATCTGCCTTGAAAATAGCCCACTTTGAAATGTATAGCACAATCAAGCATCAGTACCAAAAGTGTTTTATGACATTTTGTATTATATCCTAAGCTGTTTTATAATAATTGTATGTCATAAAATGATTTTATTTAATTTGCCAAATTTCAATATCACTGGAGTCCTGAATTCCAGATTATAAACGCATTCTGTAAATTAACCCATTTGAGTCAAAAAGTATGTCCTATGATTGGTGCACTGTTTTGCCCAGTTAAAGGTTACATGAATCAAGTTTTAGTAGTATATTGACAACCACCTAGCTTATAGCACAAAGGGGAATTTACTATTCGAGCAACCTCTCGTACGCGAGCTGCACTGGCTCCCGGTGGTCTTCCGGGTGCGATTCAAGGTGTTAGTTATCACCTTTAAAGCGCTCCATGGCTTAGGACCTGGGTACCTACGAGACCGTCTTTTGTCACCAATAGCCTCCCACTGACCAGTCCGTTCTCACAGGGAGGGACTACTCAGGGTACCGTCAGTCAAATTATGTCGACTGGCGACTCCCAGGGGGAGGGCCTTCTCTGTGGGGGCTCCAACCCTTTGGAATGAACTGCCCCCAGAGATACGGAATATCCCTGATCTCCATGCTTTCCGCCGTGCCCTCAAGACCCTGATGTTCCAACAGGCGGGGCTAAACATACGAACATGTCAATGATTTTTTAAATGTTATCTAATTCTGGGTTTTATTTAATTGACCAAACTAAGTAATAATTTTAATTAGCAATTTTATGATGTTTGTGTGTCTATATTTTTCTTGACTGTACACCACCTTGAGTCCTACGGGAGAAAGGCGGTATAGAAATATAAATAAATAAATAAATTTGTTTTAACCTGCAAATGGTTTAAAATTAACTTTTAACATTTTTTGTCTTTAGTCTGATGAAAAACATCATCAAGAGGGAGTACTTGTCTGTTGAGAGGGAAGGATAAGGATAGAGGTAAGAAATAAAGATAAGATAGAAAACTAATCGTACCAATGCCACCAAATGGTAGGTTAACCAATGTTGCGTGCAACAAGGTATCATTACCGCAAAAGCCACCACTGGTAGTACGGTCCAGTACCTCATTCACAACCTATAAAGAGAAAAAGAATAGAAGAGTATTAGGAGTCCCGTCCTTAATCTTCCAGACATGAGTTTGATTAGATCCCAGCTCTATAATAATAAGAGTCACGATACCAACAAGGGTCTTTAACCTTTGGGCCACTACAAACATTTGGAATGTTGAAAATGTGCCACAGACACACTCACAAAATGGCTAATATTGTAGATGTAGTCAATTAGCAATTGGAAGGCAGAAATAAAGATTATCTATGAATCTTAGTAAAATAGTTGAAAGATTGAAAATGCAAACGACCCTTTTTGGACTCTCACACCCTGTTTTCTGCTCCCATGCTCTATTCATACAGAGCCAAGAGCAATGAATGGAAATAAAAATGACAAGTTTGGCTAATATAATCAATGCCCTTTCTCAAGCAAGAGCTTTACAACATACAGATAGTCCTCGATTACAACCATTCATTTAGTGACAGTTCAAAGTTACAGTCGCACTGAAAAAAGTGACATGACTGGTTTTCACTCCCATGGTTATGTATCAAAATTCAGGCAACTGGCATATTAAGAGCCGTGGTGGTGCAGTGGTTAGAATGCAGTATTGCAGGCTAATTCATCTCACTCCTGGAGTTTGATTCCCACCAGGCTCAAGGTTGATTCAGTTTTCCATCCTTCCGAGGTGGGTAAAATGAGGACCCAGATTGTTGGGGGCAATAGGCTGACTTTGTAAACCGCTTAGAGGGGGCTGTAAAGCACTGTGAAGCCGTATATAAGTCTAACTGCTATTGCTATTTATGACAGTTGCAGTGTCCTGAGGTCATGTGATCACCACTTGTAACGTTCCCATCTGGCTTCCAACAAGCAAAGGCAGATTCATTTAATGAATGCATGATTCACTTAACAACTGCAGTGATTTGCTTAACAACTGTGGCAAACAAGGTCATAAAATATGGCAAAACCCACTTAAAACAACAGAAATTTTGGGCTGTATTGTAGTCGTAAGTCGAGCAGTACTTGTACACTCAGGAGTTTGTCTCAACTTCTCTTCCCAGATAAAGGGAAAAGTTGTATTTTTAAAATGCAAAGGCAGAATTCTGGGTTACAGAACAAGAAATGTTAGTACCTGAATTTGGGGGGAGGAAATGGAGGATGCCATCTCCCCACCACCTCTGATAAATAGCTGAAATTACCTTCCAAGAGGTTGCAGGAGGCTCAGGGACAGAAAAAAAGAGGACTTTGCTTCAGGATTCAGATTATTAGCAATAGGTGACTGCTATGGTTAGAGATTGAGCCTTGGTGGTGCAGCAGACTAAAGTGCTGTTAACTAGCACCAGCTGCCTGCAATTACTGCAAATTCAAATCTCACCAGGCTCAAGGTTGACTCAGCCTTCCATTCTTTTGAGGTAGGTAAAATGAGGACCCGGATTGTGAGGGCAATAAACTAACTTTGTATAAAAAAGAACACCGCTTAGGGGGCCCCGAAAGCCCTACTAAGCAGGTATATACAAAAGTATGAAGGCTATTGCTTAATGCATTGTAAACCGCCCTGAGTCTCCGGAGAAGGGTGGCATATAAATTGAACCAATAAATGAATAAATAAATAAATAAATAAATTGTGCTAATTTTTAACTACTTCTTTCTCTGTGTATTAGAAAACTTATTCCTATTTCTCTGGAAAGTTAACGGCATTCTGTATAATTTGGGAGTGAGTTGAATTTTTTTTTTTCTTCTCTTTGCTAATTTCCTGGGACCTGTTGCAGAACTTGAAAACTGTCTTCTCCCAAGCTTACTAATTACAGCAGACAACCACAATCTTGTGGTCTGTCAAAAGCTTGGTGTGCATTTTGTAAATTGGATGCTATATATATCCTAGCTTTTTGAAAAATAAAGTTTGATTATCACTTGCAAAATTGACCTGTCTTCAAAAGAAGAAGAATAGGCTGAACTAATTAGTCACATGACTTTATGCTACAAGGACAGGGTGGCATATTACAGAAATCATTTCATTTTTTTTTTCCTGCTATTTATTTGCCCGAAGGACAATACATGTTATGGGAGCCTCTCTCTTTCCCAGATCAAGGATTGAGTAAAACTCCTTTAGAAAATAGTAAGAACACAAATAATTATCAAACAACTGCAATCCTGGAAGGAAGGGCAGAATGTATAAACCTAGCAGGCTTCTGGGAGAGGACATTTGAAACTGGAGGAGGATATATAATATGTCTATCCACAATCTATAACCTGTACACCACCTCAAAAACAAACCCAGTAATATAGCTGCCCTCACACAGTATAACCCCCCCAGTTGCTCTCCTGAATATGTGGTGAGATGAAGTCAGAGTTCAAACTCTCCTTTTATGATTTGCTTAATCTTGTCCTCTTTAGGACTGGATTTTCAGTGTAGTTACGTGGTTGTATTTTAATTTAGCCACAGCTCTTGTTCTGAGTGTTGGAAATTACATAACATATTTAGAAAAGTTCTGGTCAGAAGAAAAGTGACCTCTCAATAATTCTATGTATCAAACTTTTTAAAACATCACATGATTTCAAAAAAGAGAAGTGCCTTACGCACTTCTGCACAGTGCAAGGAAGAGGCTACCATGCACTTTGTACAAAGTCTTGATTTTTGGGTGTCAATGGGAATATTGATCTAGAAAACCCACATTTGATCTACATCAAGGCACAGAAGTCAGCAGTTATGCAGGAAAGGGACATCTGAGTCAATGGGAATCCAGGAGATTGCCAACCTCCAGAGGATTTCATGTGCCTCGGAATGTCTAGATAGGAGCTCTTGTGGTACAATAGAAGGGAAAACATTACTATCCATACCAGAACAACTTTATGGGTTATGGGAAATAATCCAGATTCTCCCAGATACAGTATGCTGTATCTTAAACAATATACCTTGTTATCGCAGGAAAAGGCATACACAGCTAATGGGCGAGGTCTGGAATTGATGAAATGTATGGCTTCCTCCATATCTCCAACATTGAATATTGGCAGGATGGGCGCAAGAACTTCCTCCTGCATGATTGGCATCCATTCCTTCACATCTGCCAACACGGTTGGAGCTGTAATGGGCAAAAGATCACATCAAGACTGATTCTATTTATATACCATAACTTTATTTTGGAGAGCTTTAGCTTTCCCCAGGATTTCACTTCCAATATGCAAACCCAGAAAAACTTAAACAGACTTTCCCAGTCTGAGACTTGCAAGATCAGAGAATCATGAGGCTGGAAGGGTCCTTGAAGGTCTTCTAGTTCAACTCCTTGCCCATGGTGAGGAATTCTTATACCATCCTGGACAAATGGATGTCCAATCTTTTCTTGAAAACTTCCAGGGCTGAAGCATCCACAACTCCAGGAGGAAAGCTGTTCCATTGGTTAATTGCTCTCATGACCGAGACATTTCTTCTTTAAATATCTCTTTAACAAGCTTCTGCCCATTGCTCCTTGTCCATTTTCTTGCCTAAGTGCAGGACTCTGCTTTTCTCACTACTGAACTCCATCTTACTGGATAGGGCATGTTGCTCTATTCTGTCAAGATACTTCTGAATCTTCCAAATGAGCTCCCCTTCTATCTCCTTCATCTAGATTATTAATAAAGATGTTGAGCAATAGGCCCAAGACGGAATCCTGAGGTACCCCCATTGCATGTTTCTCTCCATTTATTTATTATTTATTACATTTATGTGTTGCTTATTTAGACATTGTTACATTGAGGGATACAGGCTGAATGTGGTGATCAGCCAATTGCAAATCTATCTGGTTCTGTCTGTCCCAAGTTGTTCTATCTTACCAAGAAATAGACTAAGATCTACTTTGCCAAATGCCTTCCTGAAGCATATTATATCCACAGCATTTCCTTGATCCACTAATTTAGCCACTTTATCAAAGAAGGCAATAAGGTTTATTTGGCACAATCTGTTTTTAACAAACCCATGCTGGCTTCTCTTGATTGTTTTGTTCATTTCTTGGTGCTCACAAATGCTCTGCTTGATTATCTTTTCTAGGATTTTCCCAAATAATGATGTCAAGCTGATTTCCATTTTTTTCCTTTTTTTGAAAATTGAAACCATATCAACTCTTTTCCAGTCCTCTGGTACTTCCCCAATACTCTAGGAGCTCTGAAAGATTTTGTTCAGTAATTCTGAGATCACATCTACTAGCTCTTAGAATCCTGGGATGTAAACCATTTGGTCCTTGAGATTTGAACTCAGCTAAAGTGGAGACATTTTATTTTACTAATTTTTTTCACCTGCTTTCCTGTTTTCACAGTGCTATTTTTTTCCCTTTACATGAAGATATTACAAAGAAGGAATTAAGTAGTTTCACTTTCTCCCTGCTGCCCATAACCATCTTGTCATCTTCTCCAATTAGAGAACCTACCATTTCCTTGACTTTCTTCTTATTCCTTACATTTTGAAAGAAACCTTTGTTATATTTGACATTTATTGCAAGTGTTAGTTCATTTGGAGTCTTAGCTTTCCTGACTCCATCCTTGCAAATTTGGGCTGTTTGCTAATATTCTGTTCTAGTTATGAGCCCCTCTTTCCATTTACTTGTCCTTTTCATCCCTCAGTTTGTCAGAGAGCTCTTTATGCAAACATGCTGATTTTGTCTGGGGTCTTTTTTCTTTCTTTCTCTGTAGTATTGTGTTTTATTGGACTTTAATAATCTCATTTTTCAGAGTTTGTTAGTTTGTTGAAAGTAGCTTTCTTGTACTTGAACTTTCAAAATGCGAAGCCTGTGTGGCCAATGACAGTCCAACACATTTGGTAAGCATCAACTTGGGAGGTTGATCTAAATCAAAACTACTAACCATACATTCTTAATAAGCTTGATTAATTGATTGATTAAATGGTATAAAAGCAGACACATCCCTAGAAGCCAAGATCATAACACTATGTCTGATTTACTTTGGCCATGTTATGCGTGCAAATTCATTGGAGAAGGCAGTGGTGCTAGGAATGGTTAGTAGGCAAAGAGGAAGGGGCAAACTAAGAATATGCTGGATTGAATATGCTACATGAGCCTGTAGTACAGTGGACTAAAAGCACTGTTATTAACAACTGCTGCCTGCAATTACTGCAAGTTCAAATCTCACCAGGCTCAAGGTTGACTCAGCCTTCCATCCTTTCAAAGGTAGGTGAAATGAGGACCCAGATTGTGGGGGCAATAAACTGGTTTTGTATAAATGTATAAAAAGTATGAAGGCTATGGCTTAACGAATTGTAAGCCGCCCTGAGTCTCCGGAGAAGGGCAGCATATAAATTAAAAGAAAAGAAAAAGAAAGAAAGAAAGATT